>CM063504.1:108215863-108255863 GCA_032207245.1 Pardosa pseudoannulata
GTCACATCTAATAAGTGGACGTCCCTCAACATCCGCTGCGTTTGGCACTACAGCTGAGTAGGCGGTACATTCCACCTACATGGGTACATGGAAAATGCAGTGCTCAAGAAGTTTCAAGGCAAACAGAAGTGTCCTAGGGAAGTGTCTAGGGAGCACTGCGAATAACTATAAGTCCCCCTACAAGTTCTACAAGTTACAACATAACCAAGAACTGAAACCTCCTGACTTAGACTGTCTCCGAGGTTCTGTGAATTTGGTATCCGATAAGATGGAAGAGCCTCAAGTAACAGTCTGGTGGAGTTTCAAGCTCATTTCATAATTGGTCCGTGTTTTAGAGGAAGTCACACAAACGGGTTTCAAAAATTTCATATCACTGGTCTATAACTGTGTGTTATTCTGTAATAGTGTATCGCTGTTGTGTAAGAGCGATACACTGTTACAGAACATCTTTATTCCTGAACTGCAAGCACTCCAGATAGTCATCTTTATGCAAAATGGAGTACCACCTCATATTGCTCTGCAAGTACAACACCTGCTGTGCTCAACATTTGAAAAGGATCGCACTATCAGTCGCTACTTTAATCACGCATGTCCTCCAAGATCTCCCGATGTGACACTCTGTGACTTTTGGTTAGGGGGATTCTTGAGGTCAAAACTGTCTCGCGACCAACCGGCATCACTAGAAGCACCAAAAGGAGGCATTCCCCACAATGTGTCTGCCACAACGCAAGAAATGCTACTAAATACTGTCAACGGTGTGGTGACTCGTCTCACAGCTGTACTTTTGAATGATGTACAGCACATTGAACATTTACTGAAGTACTAATCAACTATAATTAAGCTTACTTGTAAGTTGTCAACAGTTTTTCATTTGTAAATCATCTTTTGGGGCAATAAAACACTATAAATCTATTTGTTGGGTGCCAACAAAACTATTTTTTTCGTTGACACACAAAATCCAGTTTCTTTTCCATCCGTGTGGTTCAAACCGTATCTTTGTATCTAGTTTCGTATTCAAATTATTAAATTTTAACATTCTTCCTGACTTTTTGATCACCCGATATATATATATATATATATATATATATATATATATATATATATATATATATATATATATATATATATGTATGTGTGTATGTATGTATATATATGTATGTATGTATGTATGTATATATATATGTATGTATATATATATATATATATGTATATATATAACCAGACATACCACTTAACTCTAGACCTTCGGAACCGGAGTTCGTGGGTTCGAGTCCCACTGAGGCATGGATGTTCGTAGCCGTTCGGAATCGGCTTTAAACAGTAGGTCCCGGTCTCATTAGCCCTCGTGTAGCAAAAAGTAGACCGTAGTGCTCCCAACCAACCAACCAACCAACCACTTAACTCTAAATGACTTGGAGAAGTCATGAAAAAAAATTCTAAAGAACATGTCAATATTCAATCGTATATATAGAAGTTTCCTCTTAAATCTACCAAAAGAATTTCCAGTCTTGACACCTATTTTTGGTCCCGTATATAACGGCCTGTTCAGGATAAGCTAATAATTTTAGTTAGAATTTTGGGAAACCATGCCAACACCTTTTCTTTGTAACACCTTTTCTTAGTAATGAATTTAAATCTAACATATGTGAGGCCAAAGTAGTATTTTCATTTATGTCTTAGTTTAGTCGACTTGCATTTAATATATAATGGAACAAATGTTTTGTCGTCCCATACATTATTTGTTGTTTCCATACACAAGTGCATGCTGTAATTTAATCCTCTTCCACTGTCAATATTTAGTTTTATTGCCCGTTTCAACATTTTGAAACCAATCCCCTATCTTCGCTTTAGTCAATCTTTTTACTCGAAATGTTGTATGAAAATAAAACCATTTTCTTCTGCTGTTCAGATTGTGCAGTAATTACTGTACTCTGCTTCCACTCCATGGATTTGGCCTCTATTCCCAAATAAGGCTGAAATGTATATGTGTATTTTCTTCTCATAGGGAGCGATGGTGCCTTATCTATATTTTGCTCCCATAACAAAAAGGGGCAGCGTAGCGGATTCTAAGGCAAAATGCTAATAAAGGCAATTTCGCCGCATTTGGAAAAAAAAAACTTGCTTTGATCTAAAGAATGGATCACTTTCTCTTGTAAGCAACAATCTTTTTTAATGCTTCAAAATGAATGTGTTATAAAACGCAACTCAAATGCAATAATTGTTATTTTACAAAAGCTAAAATGTGCCTAAAAGATAGCGGACAAATATTCGCTTTTGTGTTAATAACTGGATAAAATCTGAGCGTAAATGCGCTTATGATGCAAGTACGTAAGGACTGGATATTGGCTCACTTGCTAATCCTGACGCCAAAAGAGAAAAATTCCTAGATATTATTATTTATTTACTCAGGTCACTTGTTCCGTCCCGACCTTGATCCAAAAAGGTAAGATAAACAGGAAATGAAATGTTCACTCCCCCCCTCCCGAAGAAAAAGTAGGTTCGGGTTGGGTTTTAGACAATCAAGTACAGTGATGATTATTACTTACATCACAGACGTTAAAAATATTTTTTTTATCATTTTCTTTCATTGTTTATTTGTTATTTGTTTGTTATTAATGTATTACATACTAAGAAGATAAATAATTTTTAAGTATCTATTATTTTATTCGGGAAAAATATTTATAAAATACTGTACTATTTCTCACCATGCAGTTGGATGTCCTTGGAAATTTCAGCAGTTCTAATCTAAATACTGGGTTTGTAAATACTGGATAATCTAAATACTGTTTATTTTCCTTCATTGTTTATTTGTTATTTGTTTGTTATTAATGAATTACATACTAACAAGATAAATAATTTTTTAAGTATCTATTATTTCATTCCGGAAAAATATTTATAAAATACTGTACTATTTCTCACCATGCAGTTGGATGTCCTTGGAAATTTCAGCAATTCTAATCTAAATACTGGGTTTGTAAATACTGGATAATCTAAATACTGGGTATTTTCTTTCATTGTTTATTTGTTATTTGTTTGTTATTAATGAATTACATACTAACAAGATAAATAATTTTTTTAAGTATCTATTATTTTATTCCGGAAAAATATTTATAAAATACTGTACTATTTCTCACCATGCAGTTGGATATCCTTGGAAATTTCAGCATTTCTAATCTAAATACTGGGTTTGTAAATATTGGGTATTTTCTTTCATTGTTTATTTGTTATTTGTTTGTTATTAATGAATTACATACTAACAAGATAAATAATTTTTTAAGTATCTATTATTTCATTCCGGAAAAATATTTATAAAATACTGTACTATTTCTCACCATGCAGTTGGATGTCCTTGGAAATTTCAGCAATT
This sequence comes from Pardosa pseudoannulata, assembly GCA_032207245.1. NCBI lineage: Eukaryota > Metazoa > Arthropoda > Arachnida > Araneae > Lycosidae > Pardosa > Pardosa pseudoannulata. The sequence continues at coordinate 108,219,231 of CM063504.1, forward strand.
CTAATCTAAATACTGGGTTTGTAAATACTGGGTAATCTAAATACTGGGTATTTTCTTTCATTGTTTATTTGTTATTTGTTTGTTATTAATGAATTACATACTAACAAGATAGATATTTTTTTATGTATCTATTATTTTATTCGGGAAAAATAGTTATAAAATACTGTACTATTTCTCACCATGCAGTTGGATGTCCTTGGAAATTTCAGCAGTTCTAATCTAAATACTGGGTTTGTCAAATATGTTTGTATAATCAGAATGCATTTTGATTTAAAGAGCCAACCTTATGCTTAATCGCTCTTTCTACGTCTCAAATAAAAAATATGTAAAGAGGTATAGGTACATAATTCACTTTGATAACCCATTAATATCTTGTTCCCCATAGCATATTAAAAGGTTTTCCTAACTGTTCTCTGAGGAAATGCAATTTATGCAACACCATTGTTTCACTAATTAAAATATTTCCAATATTTACCACCCGAGGCATTTTCTCCAGATAAAACTGTGAAAATTAATAAAGAGTGTAATGATAAAAATTGCTTCAAGCATTTTCAAATAATACACTAAACCAGATTTTAGGCAAATCATAAAACTCCATTATATGTAATTAAGCTATCAAATTGAAAAACTTTCAGAAGAAAAAGCATAGAATTAATGTTAGGAAACACAGTGTCTTAAAATTCCATGTCTTCCCATAGAATGTGGCATACTATCTTTTCTTTACCATTAAAAGTATAGTACATTGAAATGCAAAAGAACCATATACATAAATGTTTGGGGATAACGTATACTGGAAAATTCATATATATTTTCAAAACACAGATTTATTTGGAAATACTTAAGAACGATAAAAGAAATTGTGAAATATTAGTCATAAGAGACATTTCTGAAAATAGTAAGTATACTTATTAGAGAAAATAAATTAACTTTCGCTATATATAGTTTATAATATCCCACAAAATTCTAGTTATAATTTTATGTATGAAATATTAAAATAAAAAACGATTTATTTAATATTACAAGGTATTTATGAAGAACCATAGTATTGAAAATCTCTGGCTTCTGTAAATTTCAACATTAGCCGTATATTGCTCCAGTTGTTAACAATATAAATGCTTAGATTAATTTATTTGTATCTGTGTACAATGCATCCAATACCAAATACTATCTTCAAGTAAACAGATAAAATTTCTGAATAAAGTCATATTGAAAGTAATCTACTTTTTTCTCTAGTTGAAGGTAATCAACTCCATGCAACCATAATATATGTATTGCAATTTTCAATAAAATTTTAGGAACATTTTTTCAACATTCTATTAAACATCCCCTATATAATAATAGCCTAAGTTATCTGTCCGTCTATCCTCGAAATTATGATGCGGTTGTATCCGGAATGGATAGAGGCATCCATATTGGATTCTTGATGAGGGGTTATCAACGTTCAAAATCCACCCCTTCCCCCCTTTTAGAGCGTTTGATGCCATTGTTTCAAGCCCTATTTTCCTCGGTTAAGAGCAGTAGATTCAATTTATTAATTTAAATCATAATAATTATATAAAAATAACATTTTTCAGTATTATGACGTGATTCCTTTAACCATCTCATTTAATCCTTTCTTATTTTAAATTCTTTAAATATCGTCTGCATTATTTTCATACATTTTATCACTGAACTTAGATATTACGTAAATAATTTTCTTTTATATTTGGCTTAAATAATAGATTAAGTACATATGTGATAATTTTAAATTTAATCATCTATTATTTTTGTTGCAATGAAATTTTTATCACATATATTAACAAAAAATTCTATCTACCTCCAGGGTGTAGTAGAAATGATTGTTTCATTCCCTTACTTCCCTTAATTACTGTAGCAAAAAAATTGAGAAGAACTTTACGATAATTTCGACGTAGCTAAGAAAACTTTGAATTATCTTTCTAAATGAATTCAACGTGATTCTAAACTGCATTCACAGTATCATAAAACTTTAAAGGAGTATGAAGAAAATCAAATAATTGAGCGTGTACAGATAATTTTCAACCAAAAGACAAATCTTTTTTAATCTGCCTTATAGGTACTTTACAATTCTGGAAAATGAAAAATTTTACTGATCCCGTCATATGACGGGTTATATGTTAGTTTTGCTATAATGCATATTCTATGTAAGTTAGTAAACCCTGTTACTTTTATGCATTGCAAGACTGTAAAACCAAAGTCGGTGATTACAAGGTAGTGGCAAACGAGCAAATAATTATTTAAAATTTATGAATGGACTTTTTTTTTTTGAGTATCCAATTCAATCTGACAAAAGTATCGCTATACCAATGATTTAAAAAAAATGAATATTAAAAATGCACTTGATACTGATCACGCATGATTAGGATTTGCACGTTATCCTTAAAAAATGCTTAATTAGGTCGAGAGACCCAGTATATCAGTTTAAAATGTCTTTGTGTTAAAGTCTATCACGTGCCTGAATATTTGTGTGTAACTTGGAAAATTGAGTGACCAGCAATGTCGGTGTAAAATGTGTCCTTATTAAAATTCATCATAGTCTTATATAACTGAACACGCACGATCAAGATCTGCACGTCATCCTGAAAAAATGCTTGGAAAGGTCGAGAGACTCAGTATATCAGTCTAAAATGTCTTTGTGTTAAAATCCATCAAGTGCCTGAATATTTGTGAAGTAACTTGGGAAATTGAGTGACCAGATATGTCAGTGTAAATCGTGGCTTTATTAAAATTCATCGTGATCCTAAATAATTCGTGCAAGAGAGTGATAAGGAGGGAAGAAAATAAAACTGAGTTACTTTTCTTCGTGTTCCTAAATAATTTCTTTATGATTAAATTTGTAAGTTTTTTCCAAATGAATTCTATATTATTTTACATCCATGACGGAGCGTTCGACGCTGTACTCACCACTGCCCTAAATTTTTAACAAGAAAAAATATATTTGTGTATGTTTGTTTAAGCTCCTTTTCTAATAGTTATTGTTTTGAGTACCATTGAGCCACGGTAGCTCTGTCGGCAAAGGCAACGATTTTGTAATTGAAAAGTTGTGGATTCGGAACCCGATCCGGTCTAAGATCCGCCCGCCGTGTTTGTTAAAGGTGACTGTGACACATAAAATATGTTCGTGGTCACAATGTCCTCCATGTTCTCAGTTAATACCTCTGGGGATGTCAGGCCAAGTTTGTAGATGTTCTGCCTAGTCCCTGCTTCAGAATTACGAGAACCTAGTTGACAGAAGTTATTCTTTCAGCTTAATGGTTCTCATTAAAATGAAATTTGCACCCCTTGACCTTAATACTAGATCATTCAGGCTCAGTCGTGCTTGGTTTGTCTAAGTGGCATGAGAAACTATACCAACAACAGACTACCATTATCTATATCAATCTAAAATCTTAACCCCTTCCGGTACGATTTAATAATGAAAAACATTGCGTGAAGTAACCATTTATTTTTTATTTAAAAAACTTGTTTCATTTTACAATTCTTACATATTTCTAATTAAAATCCACTTTTTACATAGTGTTAAATAATATCAGAAAAGGTATAATTAAGAAAATATCAAAGCAAAACATTAATAAGGTATACAGATAATAGTCTTCAAGATAGTGGTACTTTTCAAAACAAAGTGCAAAGGAATACTGAATTGTTTACACCGCTAGGGAGTCTCACTTCTAATTTGATTCTTGTAACACACACGGCATTTCTTAGTAGGTTTTCTTTTATTCTGACTCATCAATTTGGCAGTGACTTGTACCAAGAAATTCTAAATAAACAATATGTAATAGTGACCTGGTATTTCCACAAGTAACAAAAGTCTTGCTAAATCCAGTATACTAGAAATTATAAACTAAATTAATTATCTTATTTAACATTAACTTTAGTCGCATGACGAGTGTAGTTCGCCATTGTGCGGTATGGAATGAAAAACCAATGACGAGCTAGACTCGTCATTTTACCGGAAGGGGTTAATAGCTAAAACACTTATCCATATTCACTTCATTTTTTTAATATGTAAAATTTATCCTTCAAAATCACTCTCACTTCTACTTAAATTCCAACCCTCATTCAGACAGTCAAGCATCTTATGAAGCTTCTTGAAGCTTACATAAAGGGATTATACTGAAAAAATTTTTTAATTCTTCAAACTCTAGTATACTAGTTAAACTATAAAAATTCACAAAATGAGTTTCTCTTTTACTTTCATAAAGTAAGTGAACGAGAGGATTAAAACTACAAAATATTATAGTCTTAAACTCATTTATAAATTTGCATGAATTTTAGTGTATGTTTTATTAAACTTAAATAGCGAAAATAATCAGAATAAATAGTGATTTAGTAATGAAAAAAATGCTGCAAAATTTTAACAGCAAATTTAAGTTGTTATGCAATGAGAAATACAATTTAAAAATGAAAACCGAAGACAATAGGAGAAAATTTTTAAGAAGAAGCCTTAAATGATCTAATTATATAATTCAGGATAAAAACTGATAGATGTCATTAAATTCATAAATTCAAAAAAAGAGACCCTTTATTATTGTTCAGTATAAATGCTATACAGAGAATGCATCTAAACTGTTATTTCCACGACATGGATGTAATTCAAAATACAGCATTAGTGAAGTTAAAGTCCGATGATTGTAATTTATCAATTTTAAGGTAAATAACAAATAATCTTTGTATGAAACTATGTATCGGCTTGACTATTCTTGACATATTGAACTTAACCACCCAAAGTAAAAAAAAAAGCAGGTTAAAAGTAAAACTTACTTTAAAATCAGCGTAGTTTAAAGATTTTACTTATTTAAAGCCATTTTATGTCATTCCTTTAGATTGGATAAATAAAGTTCACAAATGATTATACATATTTAAAAATATGTATTACTTTTTAGTTTATATTACATGTATAACGATGAAAATACCTATCATGAATTTAATTTTAAAATATGTCAGAAATTATAAAACAACTTTAGTGCTATTATATTTTCATATATTATTTCATATATTTCATATATTTTTTGGGGGTCACTTCAAACTAAAGTACAATATAGTATGCATTACCTCCAGTGATGTTCCTTTGCCTTTTTTTAATTTCAGGCTATTTAAAATTTAAATTTTTAATCATAAAAAGGACATTTTAAATTAAGATCTACATTTTCTGCTATTACGATTAAATGTGAAAATGAGTTTTTTTTTCTCATTTTTTTATCCTTTGACAAGCAGTGATCGTGAACTTTTTAATTTTTTTCGGCTGCTCTTTAAAGACATATGATTACTTGTTTTGATTTTTAATGATTTTATCACTTCAAACTAGCCGCAAAGGGCGGTAAAACATTATTTTTAAATTTATCAGAAATTATAAAGCAATTTTAGTGCTAATATATTTTCATATATTATTTCATATATTTCATATAAAGTTTTGGGGTCACTTGAAACTAAAGAACAATATAGTATGCATTACCTCCAGTGATGTTCCTTTGCCTTTTTTTAATTTCAGGCTATTTAAGATTTAAAGTTTTAATCATAAAAAGGACATTTTAAATTAAGATCTACATTTTCTGCTATTACGATTAAATGTGAAAATGAATTTATTTTTCTAATTTTTTAGCTTTTGACACGTGATGATCGTGAACGACTTTTTAATTATTTTTTATCTGCTCTTTAAAGACATATGATTACTTGTTTTGATTTTTAATGATTTTATCACTTCAAACTAGCCGCAAAGGGCGGTAAAACATTATTTTTAAATTTATCAGAAATTATAAAGCAATTTTAGTGCTAATATATTTTCATATATTGTTTCATATATTTCATATAAATTTTTGGGGTCACTTGAAACTAAAGAACAATATAGTATGCATTACCTCCAGTGATGTTCCTTTGCCTTTTTTTAATTTCAGGCTATTTAAAATTTAAATTTTTAATCATAAAAAGGACATTTTAAATTAAGATCTACATTTTCTGCTATTAAGATTAAATGTGAAAATGAGTTTATTTTTCCATTTTTTTACCCTTTGACAGGTGGTGATCGTGAACGACTTTTTACTTATTTTTTGTCTGCTTTTTAAAGACATATAATTACTTGTTTCTATTTTTAATGATTTTATCACTTCAAAGTAGCCACAGAGGGCAGTAATACATATTTTTCTTGTTTAAATTATAAGTGGTTAAACCTACTCTAAACGAATGACGCTTATGCCCCATTTAAAAAAATCGAAAATTTATCAGAAATTATAAAGCAATTTTAGTGCTAATATATTTTCATATATTATTTCATATATTTCATATAAATTTTTGGGGTCACTTGAAACTAAAGAACAATATAGTATGCATTACCTCCAGTGATGTTCCTTTTCCTTTTTTTAATTTCAGGCTATTTAAAATTTAAATTTTTAATCATAAAAAGGACATTTTAAATTAAGATCTACATTTTCTGCTATTACGATTAAATGTGAAAATGAATTTATTTTTCCATTTCTTTACCCTTTGACACGTGGTGATCGTGAACTACGTTTTACTTATTTTTTGTCTGCTTTTTAAAGACATATATTTACTTTTTTTTATATTTAATGATTTTATCACTTCAAACTGGCCACAGAGGGCAGTAATACATATTTTTCTTGTTTAAATTATAAGGGTTTAAATCTACTCTAAACGAATGACACTTATGACTCCATATAAAAAAATCGAAATTGTTCAGCTATTTAAATACTATACCATTGTAATAAAGATTATTCACTATTCTCAGAAAATAATTAAAGCTGAAACGCAATACATTTTCACACTGTACAAAGAGGTGATTTCCTAATTAAATCCTTCTCAACTCCTTCCTCTACGGACTGTGAAGTTTGTTTTTCATATATTTTTCTAATTTATAAGAATCATAGATACCATTTGTAAAGCGACTTCATTTTAACCCCAAAGCATTTTTAATGGCATGAATCAAATGTTAAATATGTCATATAGATCCAGTTCATACGATCATTTCTTAGATACCGAAGCAGAGAAACGTGTGAAAATTACATGAAAAGTCACTTTAAAATTAGTAGTGAATATTAATTTGAATTTCCAAAGAAGTATAGTCTAAATTAGTTGCGGAACTTTTAAGAAATTAAAATAAAAATAAAAATTAACTACATTCAAATGCATCCAGTAATTTTAGTGAATGTTCGAGCAGATAGGAACCAAGTAATCATTTGACGTATATAGACTTGTAGTTTTTAACTAATGAAACACTCTGATTGAAAATGTGTTATGTATTCTTGATTATCCCCAGGATTCCAAGATTGAGACTTATCAGAAGATGTGGCGTTTTATGGAAAACCGTCCTTCCGTTTTCGTAAGCTCGTACGATGAGGGTGTGAAACGTGTTCTGGAAGGAAATTATGCTTTTCTAATGGAGTCTACCATCCTCGACTATAGCGTCCAAAGAGATTGTAATTTGACACAAGTCGGAGGACTTCTAGACTCTAAAGGATATGGAATTGCAACTCCTATGGGTAAGGATTTATTTTTCATATACACGTCTAACGACTCAATACTGCTTTAAGAACATTATGTGTTTCAGGAAGTGTAACAAAGAGTTACACTTCTACAATGCCATCGCGAAACTGATTTAGAGGACAAATTGATGTGAGTAACCCTCCTTCGACCACATTGGTCAAGAGGGGTTGCTAACCTCGGAGTAGCCATCTTCGACCCAGGCAACACTGTCCAATAAACTTTTTTAGAGAGATCTGCGGACCCCCTCAGAGAAAGCAAGGCAAAAGGAGTGTGCAGCTTAAAATCTTCTGCAGCAGTTCTAACACCATTTTCTTTTTAAAGACCAAGGCACGATGTTGAGCAGATCTTCGATCGAGTATCAAATTCATATTTATTACGATCAGAGGCGCAATTTAGTAGTTTTAACTAGGGGTGGGAGGAGTTTTCAATAATGAATGTTCGATAACCCTAAAAGGGTAATGTTTTAACCATTTTTGAACTATTACTTTTTTGTTGTTTATTTATTTATAATTGTAAAATCTTAAAAAAAACTGTAAAATAGATGCAAAACACAAAACATGATAGCTTCGTCCTTTTATTCTTCCGAAAAATATTCTCTTTTACCAAACTTGCAAATATATCTGCCGTGATCGAAGGTAGGTAAGATTCAGTGGTAAATATTTGATAAATCAACTAAGTGAAAATAAAATTCAACTAAATAAAATAAAATTAAATTGTTTATTTTCCAATTAAAACACAAATTGATTTTTTCCAATGATATGGACATAATTTATTTTCTTGAATGCATAATACTACATATCTATCTCAGACAGTTTGTCATTTTTACCTTCTTGATCTTTCTCCTCTTCAATCAAACACACGTTATCATTAAAATGTAAGTATTGTTTTACTTTTCCAATGAGTTTAAATATCAGTGTGACGTTCACCAATGGGACACTAATATTAAGATTTCAGTATATTCAAGCTCTTACATATTATAAAACTGATAATTAGGATTATTCGAAATTATAACATGGATTGAACTTTAAAATTACTACATCGTAAATTACTATGTAGCCAATATCTCCGGATAAACTATTAAAAAATGTGAAATTTATTAAAACATATTACGCTCAATAGTCTTTTCTGAAGAACAATGATAATTATTGTTCTAGAATACACAAATATATTTTAGTTCAAGCATTTGTCCAAAGCGAGATATTTTACAAGCAATGCCCAATAAATCTGGTATGTTTGCAAGGGCTAGTACCACAGTTGAATCGGTTTTATTTAGCAGCGAATTACTAGTAACAGCTAAGCATTACAATCCTAATTCAACCCAAGTTTGGTATAGGTAAACAAATTATTTTCTTTTGACTCAAATGCGGCATTCAGCCTAGTGAAAAGAAATGAAATGTCATTTGTGCAGAGTCATTCCTCATTATTAATTAAAGGAGAAATGGGATAAAAAATGAAAATACGGGAAATAATTAATTAATTACGCATGCATTATTTTATAAGGGTTTTAAAGAAAAGTCATAACTGTATAAGACACTGCATCTCCCACACATTTGTTCCTATTCATCCTTCGAATGAATACAATTTCTAATTAATCTCATTGCATAATACCTAAAATGTAACGCAGAGCACAGCGCTAAATATTACGTAACTTCACAAATGTCAAAATAACATTTAAAATTATCCCAAAACGTCGTCAGAATATCATAGTTATGTTTGATTAAGTATTGATTAATAGGTTATGTGCAACATATAATTTGTGTAATAAGGCTTGATGCAACCAACACATTCATATTATTGCCAGCTAAATTAAACATTTCTGAAATGGTAGAAACGAAAGTGACCTATGAAGAGGATATTCAAAACTTGAATAAACTAATAATCTCGTAATAAATCATTTCAGCGTAATATATTTTAAATACCGAAAGCTCATTGTTAGAATATGTATACCAGGAAAACGCAGTCATTAGCAATTAGCTTTGAAAATAATCATTATAACGTCGAGAACGATTTGTTAAGCATTTACTAAACATTTTAATTGACATTCTTTTAATGAACTGTTAAGTAGAAACACATAACTCTTTGAAAATGACTCTTGTAAACTGTGAAACTTTGTTCCTATGTATCTTATTTTTGGTATTATGGTTAATTAATTAAAGTACCTAGAAATATTTTCAAACATATATTTAAAATGTTCTGAATGTCGAAAACTCGTAAGCATAGGTAAATACTAGTATTTTTAAAAATATTCTGAATGTCGAAAACTCGTAATCATAGGTAAATACTAGTATTTTGAAAAATATTTCGCAATTGCTTCACTTAATGTAGATACGAACGCAAACTTTGTCGTATATCTTTAGGAAGAATCCTAATTTACACATTTTTATTTCCTTATCCAATATTCCATTTAAATAATTGTGAAATATTCGATGTCTCTGTATGTAGAAATTTAAAAATTAGAATAATTTTTACTTTAGAAATATATGCGTCCTTAAGTGCTTTTCTCCAAGAAAACTCTTCACTGCCTTGATAGGTTTATATTCTCGGAGTTTACTCTCTTTTATCTCAAATATTCAAAACTTCTTTCAGATGCTGTGCTGTTTATACTATCAAAATTATAAAGTCCATTGTTAAATCATAGAAACATTATTTATGGATACTGTTTACAAAATTTTAAAAGAATGCTGTTTATTTTAAAATGTTATCACACAAAAGGTAAAAAGATATAAAATAAATTATTCTTGAATACTATTAATCATTGGCAAACAGTACGGGAGTCAACCGAATAAAACCCGTGCTGGCCTTCAGATTTGAATCTCACTGCTGCCATAAATACTTTTTTAACCTTTCGGAATCTTCTTTAGGAAGTGAGCCATGGTCTAATTACCTACAGTGTTGAAAAAATAAATGCACGTAGCGTTCAAAATTTTAGTTATATGAGTACACGTTTTTGTTATATAGATTAAGGAAATGAGTTGTAATCAAAATATCTTTAAAAAAGGATTTTAATATTTTCCTAATACTATGATGATCAAAAACACTGTGCCGATAAAATACGGTAAAAAAAAAATCAAAACAAATATTGTCTTGATACTGACAATTTGGTTGGGATATCATCCTGTTCATGTATGTTAAATATTTCTGTGCGTAAGCGTATAACTGAGATGCATGTAACCTCGTGTTCATTACCTGGATCCGCCTATGTGTATAGTAAACACAATTTCTTCTTAACGTTTTTCTCAATAACAATACAGCTTTCTCAAAAGTTAATTCAGATTTTTAATAAATCAGAACTCACTTTTCTTACTGTCAGTAAACAGATTTTTTACACAAATCGTTTACATGTACTGCAATACTGTCCAACCAGTGGCGTGCGGTAGGTGTTCATGCAGGGTGTGCAGAGAGCAACAACAACAATAATAATAAAACCATAAAAATGTACATTAAACACTTCCTTAAAGTTTATTATTCATTTGTACACAAAATCCATACGTCTATCCGTATTACTAATAAAATAACGAAAAGCGTATTTTTCCACTAAAAACTTATATTTTCAGCAAACGTAGCACTACACGGCGCCCGCCGCTGCGGTGCCTCATCCGGATGCTTATTGGTGCCGACAAACAGAAAGTCTAGACCACGTGCAGAGGATTTCACTGCACGCTGGCGCAATAGAACAAACTGTTTCTCGTTCGGTCAGTGGATTAAATTATATTTATTAATTGTTTTTAACATTTGTAAATCATATATTCCGCGAAAAACATCTTCATAATTTTTAAAAACAAAACCAGGGATATGGTGTTACAGATATAACTTATATACTGTCTTTAAAACACAATGAATGGTAAAATTTGGACTGTTCTGTTAGAATTTTTTTTTTTTTTTTTGTCTAAGAAAACAAAATTGTTTTTCAGCGAATTATTTCTATAAATATAATACATCACCGAAATTACTTTACCACACTAAAACATTTCCCTTTATATTGATGAAATACTTCTTTTATATTTCCATTAAAACAAAATTTTACAATATATAATTTTAAATATTAACCGTCTGCAAAATCGTATGGCCAGCTAATCAGTTAAAAAACCAAAAGTGCTTCAGCACGTAAGTCCCCGCTCTAATACAACGCTTAATAAACCGTACTTTAGGATGATTCTGAATGTCAAGTGCAGGAAAAATAGCTGCACTTGTCAGTGCTATAGTACGCTGTTCTTCTCTTGTAGCCCATACATATAAAGCGTGATTTTCTATTAGTGCGTAGTGCGTACACATCAGAACTTCCTATGTTCGTTTGCTTTAGAACGCGCTACGTGGTGCAGCACCTAGTACCGCACGCACTGCGAGAATACAAGCAAGCAAATCAACACAATATTTGAATATATTATAAATAATATTTATTATATACCATATAAAGATAGGTAGACATAGGTGCAGAAATTTATTGCCTCTCATAATTTTGCTAGGGTGTGCAGTACACACCCTGCACATATGGACCACACGCCACTGTGTCCAACACACTCTGTGTAAATGTTATATAACAGTGTCTTCATATACTTAATAATGGAATTAGAGCTAGTTTCTTATAATTTAATAAATTTTTTGTAATTAATTTTGTTTAATTTCCTATTTTTATTCATACAAGAATTGTATTATGTACCAATGTATTTACATGTTGTTGAAACTAATAATGACCAAACGTAATCTGCCTTAAGGTATATTCCATCTTACTCTACAGCAAATTTGAAAAAGGAACACGAAATTATGCAATAAAATAAGCACAGAAAGACAATATTTTGTTTTACACTTTGACAAAAGGCACATAAATGTGCATTGTTACCGTTTTCATGACGGGATTTCATTGTAGGTATTAAAAAAATTCTACCATGCTGATTTTCTTAATCTAAACTGTATTGTTTTATATGAAACCATATATGAGACTTCTAATTTAAGTAATGAAAATAGTAACATAAATTTAAGTAATCAAAACATTTCCCAACAAGCTTTTAATTTTTATTTAATTTAATTTTTATTTTTATTAATGTATACATCTAGATCTATTACCTTCCAATATGATTTAGTTCTCTGCAATAGTTTGTAGGATAAGATTCAAAATTTGAAACCTCAGACATGTTGAAATGTAAAATTCAAAAGCAAAATATTTTTAATAAATAAGTAATTACAACATTAATTTAAAATTAATAATATTTTGCTTTAATTAATTAATTTGATCAAATTATTATGTTTGATGTGTGTCTCTTCTCAGTTAATATATCTTAATTATTATATAATATCTTATTCAAAAAATATAAAATAATAACATTTATTATTTAAATGCACTATTTGATTATTCTTTTCGAATGTTCATGCAATTCCAGGCCCCCCTACCTCAACCAATCAGATGTATTATCTGTTTTACTTCTTGAGGTTTACTCCTCCTCATTTTGCATGTCTAAAATATCGTTATAAATAGAACAAAGAATAAAACTAATTTTCTTTTAGATTCATATAAGTGAGCAACAAGAATAAATAACATAAAATACTTACATAAATTTGAGAATGGCATTTATGAGTATGACAAAATGTAAAAATAAACATGACTAAGTGAAGACAATTACAGAAAGGCTTAACTAAAAATGTCAAGAGGAATTAGAAAAAAATAGTTTTTATAAAGCAAGCGCTGTATTGGCTAAGAAGGATCATTCATTGTTGCAGGTTCTCCTTGGAGAGACAAGATATCATTGGCCATCCTCGATTTACAAGAGAAAGGCGTCATTCAGATGCTGTACAACAAGTGGTGGAAGAGCACGGGTGTGTCTTGTGCGAGGGAGGACAAGAACAAAGAAGGAAAAGCCAACTCCTTAGGGGTCGGGAACATCGGGGGCGTGTTTGTCGTCCTCTTGTGTGGATTAGCCGTCGCCTTTGTTGCTGCCGTCGTCGAGTTCTTCTGGAACTCCAGGAAGCACGCGCAAACAGAAAGGGTAAGTTCCAACCACGTCCTAGAAATAAAAAAAAAAACTATTTTGTAAAAACTATTTGATAGTTATACAATAATTATAATTATAATAAGGAAAAGCTAATAATGAAGTAAGAATAATCATCACTTTGAAAAAAACAGGGAATAAAGTTAGTATAAGCATAATGTTAGTATAAAGTTAGTATATTAAGTTAGTATAATGGTCAAAAACCATTTTTAAATACCCTGTAAAAATGTTAAATTGGATCAAAAATATGAATTTCTCCCTCCCCCAAACTAAACGTGTATTTCATAATTATTAGTATTTTTGGCAACTCACTGACTATTCTAAAATATATTATCATGATTTTCCTGTTTTTAAAGCGTAATGTTTTTCAGTTTTGCATTTTTACTAAATTGAGCAATTTTAAAAATTCATATTCGTAGACACTGCATAAAAGTGGTATCGTTTTAAAACTGGTTACAGTTGTTCTTAAATATCACATATTTAACCAGTTTTACAGGATGTGCCATAAAGAGATACAACAGCAAAAATTTAAAGCACTACGTAAATTAAAGTTTTAAATATAAATTGTGCTGAACATAAGTAAAACTGAAAACTGAAAACTGACGTACGTTAGTAGACTAACCCTAACAATGTATAAAAATTCAGGTAATTATTAACATATTGATTATAAACGAATTTTAAGAGCACTATCTGACGATACAATTTTAATTAAAGATGAAATTTGTATTTTAATTAAATACGAAGAATCAGTTTATTAAATGTATCTTTAAATTTACTATATACTATATGTATTTTTATCACTAGAAAGACGGGAATATTTTAATCTTTTTTCTAAATTTACAAAAAAGGTTGAACGCCATTACTTCGGCAGGAGACAATAAAATCACGAACATAAAATATTTAATGCATTTGTTGTCCGAAATAGTTATTTATTTTTTCAATTTGCATGCCATGTTAAAATGAATGCTGAAGATTAATCAAATGTGTCTTTTATGTTTCATACATTGCCTACAATTTGTCTACCGCATTTATCAAGATATTTGAATATCATTGCTTGCAAGCATAAACATATATTATTGAAAAGAGGGAGAGGGAAAAAGAAGGACTAGTTAACTTGAATAACATTTTGATATGTTATCTTATAATTATATCAATTTTAAATTCATTTGCTGTTATGATTAATAGATAATTCTTATATTGCCGTCGAAATGACAGTATTCAAGCTTTGTAGGCATATATCGCACATTCTCCCCCTCTTTACTACCTAGTGTAAATTTGTAAATTATGTGTATATTTCATATAAAGTTAGGTACAGTCGTAATATTTCAGATGATTGATTGCATTAATAAAGATGTAGTGCTTAAAATATATCTGGCACTGTCAAAATTATGAACTCCCGTCTTTCTAGTGCTAAAGATCGAAATTTAATGTCCATCCCCCCACTTAAAAGATAAAAATAAGTATATAAAAGTTAAAATAGTAGATTTAACACAAAATATTTGTTTGTGGTATCTTGCTTTTTCAGTGCACCGATCAAATAAACTTAGTACATGTTTTTTGTTGCAGAAAATATTTTATGTAAAATATGATTAAATATGCATTTGCCTACGAACTTCTACGAACAGGCGACCGATCTTCCGTGTTCATTTAGTCATCGCTAAGCAATTTACTCACAATATAATGCTTTTATGAATCAGTACAACTTTCGCTGAAACTTCAAACGTTGTAAATTAAAATGGTACAAAAAATCACCTAATTATTTTTTAATTATTTAAACACTCATAACTTAACGTCATTGAGTGTATCAAAATCCCCGTACACTAGCAAAAGTATAAAAAAAATTGAAAAGTTGACACTTTGCAAAGTATCCTTTTTTTATTTCATCTTTCTTTTTCATGGATGCAAAAACTCAGCTATTTCTTCTATTATTTTGTTCCACTTTTGTATTATGACAGATTGAGTCTTTTTAGATATGTTATTTCATATTATTGGAAATTAAGTTTGGGTAAGTATTGCATACATCTGTTGGGTTAAGCCCAGGTGACTTTAAATGGTAGACAGGATTTTGGTACATAACAGAGTGGCCATAGGCTCTCAGTGTACACTGTGTACTTGGAGTTATTATCTTGCTGAAAGAAAAAATCTTCACTCATGCCAAGCTTCTCGACATTTTACCTGATATTTCTCTCCAGTGTGCTCATGGAATCAATGTTAACGTTTTGGAGTCAATAAATTTCATATTACCCAAATTATTGATTTTTATGCACCTCGAAACCACAACGCGTTTTCCTCCCTGTTTCACAGTCGGGACAAGTTTCTCTTTTAGTTCTGTATAAATACTATTCTTTTTTGAATATACAAAACTTGTTTTAATTTAAAATATAGTACAATTTCCTGAAAAGAACGAGTATATTTAAGTGATTTTAACATAGACTGTCTTAAAAATAATCAGTTGAGAGTTGATTTGCTTCTTAATTGCAGCCTAGGCATTGAGAAATATATTTTTTAGATCTCAACGAACTGTTATTAAAGTCATATTATTTTTAATATATCAACATATTAAGCTAATTTTGAGTCTGACAGTATAGCATAACATTTATTATTATAGAACGGTTTACAAAGCAGGGTTCTCGAACCCACAATGGAGGTGAGTGTCCAGACCTTGGTTTGGCCGTAAAAAGTTCAACTGATTTGTAGTTTAATACCCTTTTTGTATGCCTTATGTGGAACTTTCAGCTATGATTCCATGAGACGTAATATTTTTCCGAAGATCTACTACGATTCTTCTTTTAGCAATATTACTTTCATGTCTCTCGCATACCGTGGAATCGCAACATCATTTTAAACCACAAACACAATATAAAGTGTAGTAGAAATTTACACTTCTGTTGAACTTTCAGCTATGACTCCATGAGACTTAATCTTTTTCCAAAGATCTACCAAGATTCTTTTTCTAGGAATACTGCTTTAATTTTTATCTCATACCGTGGAATCACAATATAATTTAACACCCCAAATACTATTGTAATAAAAATTTACACTTCAGTTATTAAAGTCTTTAAGATACGCTGACTTTTAAAACACTCGATCTATCATTATCTTAAGTTAAGAATATTTGAATAATTTTGTGTAACGGTCAGGATATTCTTTATTTTACCATTTCAATTTACCACTTTTGTCAAAAAATAATATACGTTGTTTTGATTCAAAAAGACTTCATTTGCCTAATGATAATTGCATGCAAATGGAAGATCGGTTGTCTATTTCGGCGGTAAGTGTAAACAGAAATTTGGTATAAGTACAAAAATATAACATTCAGTTATTGACATGCCTCAGGTATTTTATTTAAATAATTAAAGTATGTGATCTAATTGTGAGATATTCAATTATGACTTGATTGCTCCCAGTTATTTACACATCAATACTATTTATATTATATATGATATGCTAAAATTGAATATATTTTATAATACTTTGCTATAAAAAGTCAAGAAACTATCAATAGGGGAATCATAATGCGGTTGATTCCATGCACACATTTTAGTACACTGCTTTATAAAAGAAGTTACCAATAAAAATCCAGTCATGAAACTAAAGGATTCTTCTTTGTTGAAATTAAACTGGAAAAACTGTTTAAATTTGAGAGAAATGTTTAGTAAATATGATTTAGGAGCACTAACAATCACGAGTTTGGTAGAACTGTCAGATTAACTCATTAGTTCTAGTGATTAATATTTAGAATTACCATTTTAAACTGTTTTCTCATATGAGATAGTTCTTGTTTTGTAAGTTTGTATCCAATACAAATTAAGTTACAACTAAATACAACTAATGCTTAGTGCAGATTGTCCATTTTGAGTTAATATAAAAATTTAATCGAAACTATAATATCACTTTACTATATGATTTAGTAAAAAAGAATAAAAACATGTACTTAGTTTGTTTTGTTCTTAATGTTTTTTTTTCTGATATTTTGCTTAGCAGGTTGTGGCTAAGAGACATTAGTTGACTTGTCAAGCAGTAATATTATCACACTGTGAAACAGCAGAAATAAGTTATAAACCTTCACTGATCAGTTTTGTATAGTTAAACGTTTCCTAATATCTTCCTATACCATTGTATTCTTACCATTGTTGTTGTGAATTATTTTATTATCTGCTAGAACAATTTATGCTCATTTATTCCCCGAGTACTAGAATTCTATTCAACTTATAAAAATGAATACATTTCCAAAATAAACGAAAAACATTTTGATAATTTGGTCAACTCATATATTGTTATTAATTCCCGTACTGTGTGTACTAATCAGCTGTTAATTCTTACAAACAAGACAATGGGTAAAAGAAAGCTAATAACCAGGAATTCTAATAGGTACTTGTGTTAGCTGATTGCAATATATAGTTGAGCTTAAAGAACAAATGGACAATGATGGGTCAATTTTATTCTAAATAATTGGATGTTAATCGCATCTTAAGGAGAAAGAAAATAAGTAAAGCAATAAATTTACAAAATCAGGCAGTAATGGAAAAGGGTTAAAGCCTCAAATATTCGAACATTAGTTGATTTCCCCCCTATTTTCTTTTAGATAATATTAACACATATGTCCTTAAATTTAAAATAAAAACACGTTTTCTTACTGACCTTAAATATTTCATATGTTATTCAGTACAGTTAAAAGTACATTCTGCATATATTTCAGCATTTTATTCCCTTTTATTTAATAAATCGGGCTTTTTGACTGTGACACGAGTAGTTACGTTAATGAATTTCTCCCCAAATTTCCAATTTCCAAGACAATCCCTTCAGGTATATCTATATGCTCTAAGTGAATAATTATCTTTATATAAGTTAAAAATTCTTATTTTAAAAACTTTAGAAAATTATAGAAATATGGGATTTCTCTTATCTGGGCAAGTTGACCCATACTTGAGCTCTAGTGTTCTGAGATACATACTAGTGTCGTGTTAGAACCTATTATATAACGCTTTATATCTAAAGTTAGTCCTTATCCTAGTTTGTTATAGCTAGTCACTGTCCCGTAGTTCAGAGACGCGAGTTGTTACGTTAATCAATTTTTCCCCAAATTTCCAATTTCCAAGACAGTCTCTGCAGGTAAATCTATATGCTCTAAGTGAATAACGATCTTTATATAAGTTAAAAACTATTATTTTAAAAACTTTAAAAAATTATAGAAATGTGGGATTTTTCTCATCTGAGCCAGTTGACCCATAATTGAGCTCTAGAGTTCGGAGATACATACTAGTGTCGTGTTAGAACCTATTGTATAACCTTTATCTCTAGAGTTTTTTATAAATTATTCAGTACAGTTCAAATTCTGCATATATTCTAGCATTTTATTCCCTTTTACTTAATAAATCGGGCGTTTCGACTCTGATGCAAGTAGTTACGTTAATCAATTTCTCCCCAAATTTCCAATTTTCAATTCAGTCACTGCAAGTAAACCTATATGTTTTAAGTGAATAATGATCTAAGTTAGAAATTCTTATTTAAAAAAATTTAGAAAGTTATAGAAATTTGGGATTTCTATTATCTGGGCAATCTGACCTATACGTGAGCTTTAGTGTTCTGAGATACATACTAGTGTCGTGTTAGAATCTATTGTATAACCTTTATATATAGAGTTAGTCCTTATCCTAGTTTGTCCAGTCACTACCCAGTAGTTCAGTGACGCGAGTAGTTACGTTAATCAATTTTTCCCCAAATTTCCAATTTCCAAGACAGTTCCTGCAGGTAAATCTATATGCTCTAAGTGAATAATGATCTTTATATAAGTTAAGCCCAGATAAGATTTCTCTTATCTGGGAAAGTTGACCCATATTTGAGATCTAGTGTTCTTTGACGCACACTAATGTCGTGTTAGAACCTATTATATAACGCTTTACATCTAGAATTAGTTCTTATCTTAGTTTGTCCAGTCACTGCCCCGTAATTCAGTGACGCGAGTAATTACGTTAATCAATTTCTCTCCAAATTTCCAATTTCCAAGACAGTCCCTGCAGGTAAATCTGTATGCTCTAAGTGAATAATGATCTTTATATAAGTTAAGCCCAGATAAGATTTCTCTTATCTGGGCAAGTTGACCCATACTTGAGTTCTAGTGTTCTGAGACGTATACTAGTGTCTTGTTAGAACCTATTATATAACGCTTTATATCTAGAGTTAGTCCTTATCCTAGTTTGTCCAGTCACTGCCCGTAGCTCAAATTGAACTTGTCTCTGAACCGCAGCCTGCATCTTGATTGCTTAAGTGTATGCTATGTGTTTCGCAATGCTTTACGTGCCATAAAAGCAATTTTCGGTCTAACTGAACGCAGAACTTGGTGTTGTGTTCTACGCAGCAGTCCTTGTGCTCGGAAATGGCGGAAGAACTGCGCTTTGCAGTGAAGTGTCGCGCCTCCAGGCAGCGTCCGGCGCTACGGCGCCAGTGTTCGAAGTGCATTCCAGCCGGTACCACTTACGTGCCGGGCGCGCTTGAGGTGCCCCAGGAGAACGGCCTCGTCCAGACCATCGAGATGCGGAAGTCCCCACTCACCTACGAGGCCCCCGGCGACTCCTAGTTCCACAAGTGCCAGCACCGACACTCGACCGCCTTCCAGCAGCAGCATCACTCTCACCACAGCAAGCCATGACGCGACACGCTGGAAACAAAAAAGAATTGTCTCTGGAACACACAAAAGTTGTGCTGCCCTTTTAGGTCCTGGCTGTTGCCGATAGGGCAGCTGGGACCCAAGCAACAAGAGAGGTAGTTTACAATCAGGCGTTTTACAGTCGGATTATTTTCTACAGCGTCGCAGAACAAGTTTCTTGAATATGTAGGCTTCATTTTTTAAAATATTAGTTAATGAGTTCTGACACGTTATACTTCTTTGATAACTCATATAACCAACAAACACAGGACATCAATTTGCTTCTTTTGTATTTTCGTGTGTTGCGATGCCATAAATAACGTAAAAAGAAAAAAAAATACTTGTTCAAAACGTAAAATTAGTCTAAATATTTACAAATTTATTTACAAAATGATAAAAAATTAAATTCGTTGAAAAATCATAGACATTCTAAAGGAATACAGTTGGTAATAGAAATCTACGATCTGAATTTCAGAAGTTTTACTCCCATCTTGTATAATGGTCGTAAATAACTATCATATGTGGGATAAAGGACTAAGAATGCACATTTTAATGCAGACAATCACCGAAGTTTCAAAACAAGTAAGGAAAGAAGCAAAAGAAAAATAACGCGAAATAAATGCAAGAAGCAAAAGAAAAGTTGGCAATAATTCGTAATATTTTATGGGTATTATAAATATGAGAACTTCGATGCAAATATCTGCTATTTCAGTTTTAAGTGCATTTCAGTGTACATGACTTGCTTTCTAAATCCTTCTTAGGTCTATTTAAGTTCTACTGGAGATGGATATCAGAGAGTGTCTTCTCGAGGAATTTCAAAATCACTGTAATACATTCAATTTGGATTTCAATCAAAGACTTTACTATAAGATACTCCATGTCACTAAATTCTATCTAAATTAACTATTACTATGGATATAAGCCGAAATTAGATGTCAAAAATCACAAAATAGCTGGAGGGCTATAGAACATAGGGTTTCTCTACAATATCAGTTAATATATATATATATATATATATATATTATATATATATATATATATATATATATATATATATATATATATATATATATATATATATATATGTGTGTGTGTGTGTGTGTGTGTGAGTGTGTATGTATATATATATACATATATGTATGTATATATATACATATATATATATATATATATTATATGTATATATGTATATATATATATATATATATATATATATATATATATATATGTCATGCCTGGGTATCAAATCAAAAGTCGGGCCACTTGTTGTTTTTCCAATTTCTCCTTTATTCTTCTCCAGACATGATATTGACGAGGAAGTACATTTGCTTGCAGATCTGTACTCTAAGATGCTAGCCTAAAACGGTGAGCGTCTGCTACTGAACTAGCAATGCCAATGAATGTCTTACTCTTAAAACTAAAAACTCCTATCCAAAGGGGGTTTCCTTGGGGGGTTTCTTTGGGGCTCTGCTTGTGACCATTTAGATTCCCTGAGGGCGTGTGCCGGGCGCTATAGGATATTTCTATTGGCCGTTGCTTTTCCGCTCCGCTCCCAGTGTGGCGGACAGACAACGTGGGGTCTGTTTTGAGATGTTTTCACCACATGTTGGGGTAACTTAAATTATTTGACAGTCTAGTGTCAGACTGGGATTAACTTCTTTAACTTACGATTTCTGTAATGTCAAAGGGGGATTAAGATTTGCTGTTTATGGGATGCAGGTGTTTCAGATGCGTCTCCGATTTTGTTTGCTTCCTAAACTTAGGG
Organism: Pardosa pseudoannulata; assembly: GCA_032207245.1. Taxonomy (NCBI): domain Eukaryota; kingdom Metazoa; phylum Arthropoda; class Arachnida; order Araneae; family Lycosidae; genus Pardosa; species Pardosa pseudoannulata. Next base: position 108,241,138 of record CM063504.1, read on the forward strand.
GTTTTCTCTATTAATTTTTATTCTCGGGGGTGTTATTCTTCGATCTGTTTTCCCTACATTAAAATATTCCTCGATCTGTTTTTCCTACATTACATATATATATATATATATATATATGTATGTATATATATACATATATATATGTATATATATATATATATGTATATATATATATGCATATATATCTATGTATATATATATGCATATATATATGTATATATATGTGTATATATATATAACCTCTCAGTACCCAAGTTTGCTATCAAACTCGCTGGAGTGCTAGGATATCACCAACTCCATACTATGCAATTGCTTGTATTTTCTTCCACAGACGCCAGTATTACGTTCTATCTTGAACAAAAGGTTCCAGCGGACAATGACCAACGGTAATTGTTACACTCCTGGGGAGACAAAATATCTGCTCTAGGGTACTATATAAACTTTACAGAATGTGTGTTATATTCAGATTCATATGTTACAGTCTAATTATCCCCTAATTAGACAACGCCTTGGTTAATCATAATTTTTTATGAGAACATCCTCACCTCCTCGCTTCCTTGTGAGCTGGAGTGTATTAAATTTCTGTTTGGATCACTTTTTGCCTAGAGGCCTAAATTTGTGTTTTGATCTACTTACGATCGGAGGTTAAAGTGAAGATCTTACACTTTGCTTGGTACTCCATTAATCCCAATTACATTGATCTTGATCATGTGTTATATTCAGATAAATATTCCTACAGTACTTAGATGAAATGTGCATTACGTTTAGAAAACCAACAACAACAGTTCATCGAAAAGATCTAACAATCTAAATAATTTGGGTTATGAAATCTCTCCTACATTGACCTTGACCTTGTGTTATATTCAGATAAATATTCCCACAGTACTTAGATGAAATGTGCATTGCGTATAGAAAACCATCAGTAACAGTTCATCGAAAAGATCTAACAATCTAAATAATTTGGGTTATGAAATCTCTCCTACATTGACCTTGACCCTGTGTTATATTCAGATAAATATTCCCACAGTACTTAGATGAAATGTGCATTGCGTATAGAAAACCAACAGTAACAGTTCATCCAAAAGATCTAACAATCTAAATAATTTGGGTTATGAAATCTCTCCTACATTGACCTTGACCTTGTGTTATATTCAGATAAATATTCCTAAAGTACTTAGAGGAAATGTGCATTGCGTATAGAAAACCAACAGTAACAGTTCATCCAAAAGATCTAACAATCTAAATAATTTGGGTTATGAAATCTCTCCTTGCATAAATGTAATTAAATTTTGATTTTCTTGATAATGTTTTATTCAAATTTTTATGAGATGTTAAATTTATTCATATTACAGATGATTCCATCAAGTGGTGAAAGTATTAATTGCTTATTTAGTCTCAGTATTTAAAGTTAAGTTTGAAGGTTATTACTAATAATTCCTATTTCAAGAGAATATTGTGATATATAATAACTGAATACTGTACCACATCATTTCTCCATAAAACTAAATACCCCCGTTAAATGTTCCGTTTGTCAAAACATAATTCTTAATTACACATTTAATCTCTTAATATGACGTAGATAACATGTTTATAAAAGTATAGTTTCAGGAATAAATTAATAGCGAAATATTTGAATCTGTATGACTCTAAAGAATGTTGTAAATTTATTATACTTTTACGCACTTTACTATACATTTTAGAACTTTTTTTCTGTCTACAATCTTTAATATTTTCTTATTTTAAATAGATAGTTATATTCAAATAATGATATTTTTAAGCTGTATTTTATCAGTTTTATAAATATATAAAATATATATCAGAGATAAATGTTCAAAAAGAAATTTACAATCTTTTTGTTTTTATAGATAGATATTTATTATGCAAGGACTACATAAAAATATATTTCTCAAGAGGGGACAGTATAAGCTAAAAGGAATGAAATAAATTTTATATCTATACATAATAAGACATACTTGAATCAAAAGTTTTTGAAAGATAAAATTTTATTCATTCCCAAGTAAGATATACTATATTTCAAGGAAATCTACGATCTGAATTTCAGAAGTTTTACTCCCATTTTGTCTAATGGTCGTAAATAACTATCGTATGTGGGATAAAGGACTAAGAGTGCACATTTTTAGTGCAGGGAGACACTCACCGAAGTTTCAAAACACTTGCTGAAGCATAGGAAGGTAAGAAGCAAAAGAAAAATAACGCGAAATAAATGCAAGCAGCAAGAGAAAAGTTGGCAATAATTCGTAATATTTTATGGGTATTATAAATATCTGAGAACTTCGATGCAAATATCTGCTATTTCAGTTTTAAGTGCATTTCAGTGTACAACACTTGCTTTCTAAATATTTCTATATTTTTGACGTATTATATATAAAGAATTGCCTTATAGAGTTATACTGTGGAGTTAAAAAGAGGAAAAGGAAATGTAAGATAAAACTCGTAATCGTAATGAAAGAAACGCAATGATTTGAATTTAGAGCACATAAAAAGAAAAGTTTAAAAAAAATTTCTCTCAATTTCATAAATCCTTGATAACTTTTTTTTTCTTGCATAGAAAAGAAAAATTTATGATAAGATAAATTACTGTTAAAGAAGTATGCATAGCTGTTTATCCAAAAGAATAAAAACGAAATACAGAAGGTAGGTTAATTGCAGGGCTAAGAGTATAAAAGTATTAAATTGTACGCCTAAAAGTGTACTTGAAAGCGGTAAATAGCACAGCACCCGCACCAAAAATAAAGTAGAGTAACAAAGCTATTTAACTATAATATAATATAAAATATTTTTTTCATTTTATATAAAAATGAATTTTTGTTTCTAAAAATGTAAGCTCTTTAAATTTGTTAGAAATATAAAAAATAATAAAATAAGAGAAATATATAATTATTTATAGGAAAATACGAGAAAATAATTATGCATGTTATCACAAATATATAAAACGTGTTTCATAATTTTCATCGACTTATAGTTTATTTTTGTGAAATTTATTATAGAATATTAACAGATAAAAAATCACAAATTTAAAAGAATGAATTAAATAATGCAAAAGTTTTAAATTCTATATTCTATCTTCTATAAATTTAAAATTTTTCCTTTGCATTCAGGAGTTCACATATAAACACAAAACAGTTTTTAAGAAATGCAATTTTGTAATTTCTTTATATACACATATTTGCTGTTCTAATCTTTTCTATATTTTCTACGCGTTTTATGCATTTTGCAATTTTTTTCTGTTTTATTCTTCCTTTGCAGTTTGCCGCTTTTTTTAATAGAAGTCAACACGAGGGGCTTTAAAACTTACCCCTTCCTGAGAAAGTTTCTGTTTTTTCAAACAAAACATTTTTGAGTAAAATATTCTTATAAAAGCATTGATATAAATAATAAGTAATTACATAATGCTCAGTAAATATCTACATAATTAGGCTACAAAATATTGTGTTTTAAATACATTACGGATAATATAAATATTTAAGCACTCCATTCTAAATATCTCTTATTTTAACTTTAAGCGCATCTAAATTCTTTTAACTTTCTCTGCAAATATTTCGACATTTTGAAACATTATGCGACAATGAATGATAATCAATGATAAATCAATGATATAAACTTAAAGAAAAGTAGAAAGAAAGGTAATATTGATAAATATAATGCAGAAAACGGGATTCCTCTTAAAGTAACATAAAAAAGAAACTAATTTTTTTTATCTAAGTTTGGTAAAGGTTTTTGATATCCTGTTTGGCTCATTACGCCATGATAACCCAAGGGGTAATGAGACCTGGAACTACTACTTAATATTGATTCCGAACGGCTAAGAACATCCATGCCTAGAGTGAATTTAAACCCACGAACTTCAGTACCCAGGAACAGAACAATTTCGTTCTAGCGTTGCTTTGATCTTGAAAATCTATATTTTAGTGAAATCAAAATTATTTGACGATAATGGAGGAATAATGAGAAGATATTTGAATATAATGTATAACGAGCACCTTTTTTTATCTAAAATAAACAGAGGAAATAAGTATTTTTAAACTGTAGATTTTCAATTGGAACTTAATGAGTCTCATACTAAGTCATACTGGATAATATTCAATATAAAGCTAAGTAATTCTGATAAAAAATTTGATATTTACAAAATTTTGCATTGAATATAAATATATATACAAAAGCATTTTAATACTGCGACATGCTTTCTAAACATTCCTGTGTTTGTGAGGTATCCTGTATCAATGAATAGTCTTCTAAAGGAAAACCAAGAAATAAAAGATAAATAAAATGAAACAAAAGGTAAGCTGATCCTGATGAATATAAGGCAAGAAACGTGATTTTTCTTCATTTCAGGTAACATAAAATAAGCTTATTTTTTCTCGTCGTAAATGTTCTTTATGTTCCCTCTTATATTGAACGCTAAAATAATGAGAAGATATTTGAATATTAAGAAAGTATGGATAGCCATTTACCTAAAAGACCATCTTATTAAGTTACTGGTTTAAAAATAAAGGATATATTTATTAAGTTTTTCTGGATAATGAATGTATAATAAATAACTAAGCAATATGGCTAGATAAAATAACATTCACAATATTTTAGATCTTGTTTAAATATCGTGTATTTCGGTTTAAAATTCATCTAAACACATACAACTTCCTATCCAAATATTCTTACACATTTTATATATCCTGAATCAAAAAGGGTATTTTTCAATAAAACTAAGAATTTACTAAAAAACAGGAAATAAAAAGTAAGCCAATCATGATAAATATAATGTAATAAACGGAATTCTCTTAAATTCAGGAAATATAAATGTACACTTAATTTTTCTCTTCTATCCTTAAATGTTGTTGATATATTTATTCATATTAAAAACAAAAATATTGAAAATATATAGAAATATTAAAGAGAAATGAATAGCTATTTATCTAACAGATATACTTACTAAGTACTGGTTAAAGATTAGTTCATTTACATACGAAAGTCTAAGTACATGCGACCGATCTTGCGTGTTAATTCAGTAATCGGTAAATAATTTACTCAATATAAAAACCTTTATGAATTAATACAACTTTCATTGATTCCTCAAACACTGTAAATGAAAATGTAGAAAAAATCACCTAATTAATATTTTTATTATTTAAATACTCATAACATCAAAATCTAAGTACACCAGGAAAAGTGTCATAGGAAATTAAATAGTACTAAAAGTTGACACTTTGTAAAGTATCATCTTCCTTTTATAACATCTTTCTTTTTAATGAATGCAAATAAATTAACTATTTTTCTGTGATTCTTTTGTTACATTTTTGTATTATAATAGGTTGAGCATTTTAACGTATGTTATTTCACATTATTTGAAATTTAATTCAGGTAAATATCACATGCATCTGTTGGGTTAAGTCCAGGTGACGGTGAGTGTTGGATAGAGTTTGGTACATAATAGAGAAGCCATAGATTCTCGGTGTACACTATGTACTTAGAATTATTGTCATGCTGAAAGAGAAAATCTTCACTTACACAAGCTTAAAACTTCCTCTTAATTTGCCAAAATGAGACCGGGTTTAAGCCGGTTAAGTTAAATTCCGGTTAAAGCAGAGAATGAAAACGAATATTTAATTGATGTAAATGATTTTTTACTGATATTTAAAGAAAGCCTTTATTAACTCTTTCATTACACAATAGCATTCAATAGTCGAGACCCAGAATACCCGAAGCCATCTGAAAAAATGTCCTTCCCCTCTATAGACGTTACTGCTAATAACTGCATGTAATACTGATAGCATTTAGAGGACTCACTGTAAACACCCGATGTCAGCGGGTATTTTTCCCTGAGATTTTTACACGTTGAGAAACACTACTTTTTGCTGGACAATAGGAAACATTTCATTTCTATTTTATTCTATTTTCAACTTGCTTACTTAGATTAGCAGGTGAAAAAAAGACTGGGGGAGGAAAAGATGCAAACTTCGGGCTATTGGGCTGGGAAATGGAAGACACTTGAGATTCTAGTGTATAGGTTTTAAAGAATAAAATATTTTAAGCTTTATATACCAGTAGCATTAAGAATTAAACGAATTTTTCCATCCCAATATATTGTAATATTACTTTCGGAACTGCTTTTGAGAGATTTTGTTATTTCTTCATCATACCCACTGTAAACAGGATCGGCGAGCGGTTGAGATTTTCTGTTTCTGTGTGCTTGTCAATGACCTAGTCATTTTGGGTATGACGTAGCATGGGTTCAAAGAAACTCGACAGCCTTGATAATGCAAGAATAAGACTCCGTAGATGTTTTAAATATGAGCAAAAAGTTGATTTATTTACAAAAAAATCATTTTATAAAAACGTTACTGGTGGATGCTACTTTTATCCAAAGTCGGAGTAAATCTCTCAGAAGAAAAACCACCTATCCGTCTAAGAGTTCAGACGGGAGTGCCTCCCGCTTCTTCTTCCTCCGCCAGGAAACTTCGGTTTTAGGGGAGATCACCCCCCTTTTGACCTTCGTCCTTGGGGTAGCCGAAGAGCCCTTGGTGCCTAGGCGACAAGGTCACACAAAACATCTTTCCTTTCTCTGTCGGTTCTTTCGCAAACGCCCGGCTGGACACTTCAAACAGTCCGGGCGTCAAGAAGACCATTGCTGGAACAAAACTGTCGTTCTGGAACAAAGAAACGGACGAGACGCTTACACCCACTGGAACGAACTCCGTTGTGTTCATCTGACCAATCACCATTATTTGCAATCTTTACCTTCTAATGTCAGCAGGTGTCATCTCTAATACTAAACTGTATTCTTGTCAACACTTCTCTTACCCATAACATCCCTTTTCCTGTCCCAGCGAACTTTTACTTTTGAATTGAGAGGTGTGCTGTACCACACGAAGTATTTCTTCCTTTTTTATATTGCATTTTAGTTTTGAATTTAAAATGCATAACTACGAAATCTGAATTGTTTTGCTTCATTTTTTTTGTATTTAAATTGATTATCATATCATTTAAATGCACATCATATACCTTGTTAAACAGAAGCTACTTTAGAATCTACAGTACTTAACAATCAGATTAATGGTATCAGTCATGTATTTGTTGGTTATATATGGACGTATATAAATATACAAGTACTAATATGCATATTTCAGAATGTGACTTCACGTGTTTATGAAGTGCATATGTATATTTAGCATTAATTTGAAAGATGGCCTATTTTGCTTTAAGGTTATACTATTTTCTTCTAGAACTTCTAACATTGTAGATTTTTTTGTAATCTACACTTAGTAAATAAATACTGGTACAGATAACTGAGATGCAAAATATGTTTGTCATTAATGAGCAAATAAAACCATAGTTTAAACTATATTTTGAACTGTAGGCTTGATTTATTATAAAGTATAATTTAATCCCCATTATAGCTCTTATTTTGTCATAATGAAACATGAAATTATTTTGTTAAAATTTGTGTAAATTTTTAATGTGTCTTTCGAACAAAATCTGTTGTTTTCCAAATGTGAATTTTATGGAATGATTTCTTTATTACTCACTTAATATATGTATGAAATGTAAAATACCGAATTTTAAAATATATAAAACTCAAACAATTGGACGTACAAATCATTTTGTTACACATTAATCGCAACAATTGTTTTATTATCTGAATGAATGTTTCTCTTACTCACTATATATAAAATGTAAAATAATGACTTTTAACACATATAAAAATTAACGTATAAACCGTTTTGTTGAGTGTTAAGCGTGTTTAATGTTTAATTAACTGAATGAATGTTTCGTTCTGTGAATGTATTCACTAATTTTGACCAAAGGAAATGGCAGAATGGTCAAGTACAAGAAATATTTAAAAATAATGAGTTTTAATGAGTATATTTAGTGTCAAATATTTACAGCAGGAAAATAATGCTGGTTTTATATGCTGTATAATGTGAAATGAAAATTAGTCGTTTAAATGTTATGCCATATTAAATCTAACAGTGATATTATGAATATTAAAAATCCACAGTAAAGCATTGTATTAAAATTTTTTCTCCACCTTAACTAAAAAATTGGACAATTTAAATTTATTCACTTTAAAATCTTTTAAGAAATTCTGAATATATTTGTGCAACGATGTTTAATTTCACAGTAATTAAGGTAAAGATTGTGGCTTATATCATTTTTCAAAATTCTTTGTTTAAGTCATACTGAATAGATATTTGGCATCGTAAAGTAATGATATTTGGTTCTGAATTATGTAAGTAAAATAACAATGAATAATTTTAAGATTTCACGGGTATGAAAAATTATACATTTAAGTCATAAAATAGGATGAAACTTCCATTTATATTAATCGAATTATCAATACCTGAAACTTAAAAAATGCTGATTTTTTACACAAAATCAGTTAAAATAATGAGTAAAAATGCATTAAATAAGTTGATCTTATAGAATAAACAAATTTATTTCATAAAATTAATTGACATAATGTATGATAATTTGAGTAATGATGTTGAATTTCACAGTAATTAAGGTAAACATTCTGACTTATATCCGTTTGTCAAAATTCTTTGTTGTAAGGCACATTGAATAGATCTTTAGCATCATAAAGCCATGATATTTGGTCATTAATTACGTAAGTAAAAAAAGAATGGAAAATTTTTAAGATTTCACAGGTATAAAAATATATACAGTTAAGTTTTAAAATAGGATAAACCTTTTATTTATATTATCGAATTATCAATATCTGAAATTTAAAAAATGCTGATATTTTACACAAAATCAGTTAAAATAATGCCTAGTTATGCATTAAATAAGTTAATCTTATAAATAACTTAAATTTACTTCATACAATTAACTGATATAATGTATGATAATTTGAGTAATGATGTTTTATTTTATAGTAATTAAGGTAAACATTCTGGCTTATATCCTTTTGTCAAAATTCTTTGTTATAAGGAGCATTGAACAGATCTTTGGCATTGTAAAGACATGATATTTGGTTATTAATTATGTAACTAAAATAAGAATGAAAAATTTTAAGATTTCACAGGTATAAAAATATGCAGTTAAGTCGTAAAATAGGATAAAACTTTTATTTATATTATCGAATTATCAATATCTGAAAATTTAAAAATGCTGATTTTTTACACAAAATTATTTAAAATAATGAATAATTGTGCATTAAATAAGTTGATCTAACAGAATAAACAAGTTAAATTTATTTCATAAAATTAACTGACATAATGTATGATAATTTGAGTAATGATGTTTAATTTCACAGTAATTAAGGTAAACATTCTGATTTATATCCTTTTGTCAAAATTTGATAAACTTTGTTATAAGACACATTGAATAGATCTTTGGCATGTTAAAGACATGCTATTTAGTTATTAATTATTTAAGTAAAATAAGAATGAAAAAAATTTAAGATTTCACAGGTATAAAAAATTATATACATTTAAGTCGAAAAATAGGATGAAACTTTCATTTATATTAATCGAATTATCAATATAAAAAGGCTTGATTTATTATAAAGTATAATTTAATCCCCATTATAGCTCTTATTTTGTCATAATGAAACATGAAATTATTTTGTTAAAATTTGTGTAAATTTTTAATGTGTCTTTCGAACAAAATTGTTGTTTTCCAAATGTGAATTTTATGGAATGATTTCTTTATTACCCACTTAATATATGTATGAAATGTAAAATACTGAATTTTAAAATATATAAAACTTAAACATTTGGACGTACAAATCATTTTGTTACACATTAATCGCAAAAATTGTTTTATTATATGAAGGAATGTTTCTCTTACTCACTATCTATGAAATGTAAAATAATGACTTTTAACACATTTAAAAATTAAATAATTAGACCTATAAACCATTTTGTTGAGTGTTAAGCGTGTTTAATGTTTTATTAATTGAATGAATGTTTCGCACTGTCAATGTATTCACTAATTTTGGCCAAAGGAAATGGTAGAAAGGTCAAGTACAAGTAATGTTTAAAAATCATGATTTTTAATGAGTATATTTAGTGTCAAAATGTTACAACATGAAAGTAATGCTGATTTTATATGCTGTATAATGTGAAATGAAAACTAGTTGTTTAAATGTTATGCCACAGTAAATCTATTAAGTACATTTTTCCACAGTAAAGCATTGTATTAAAATTTTTTCTCCACCTTAACTAAAAAATTGGACAATTTAAATTTATTCACTTTAAAATCTTTTAAGAAATTCTGAATATATTTGTGCAACGATGTTTAATTTCACAGTAATTAAGGTAAACATTGTGGCTTATATCATTTTTCAAAATTCTTTGTTTAAGTCATACTGAATAGATATTTGGCATCGTAAAGTAATGATATTTGGTTCTGAATTATGTAAGTAAAATAACAATGAATAATTTTAAGATTTCACGGGTATGAAAAATTATACATTTAAGTCATAAAATAGGATGAAACTTCCATTTATATTAATCGAATTATCAATACCTGAAACTTAAAAAATGCTGATTTTTTACACAAAATCAGTTAAAATAATGAGTAAAAATGCATTAAATAAGTTGATCTTATAGAATAAACAAATTTATTTCATAAAATTAATTGACATAATGTATGATAATTTGAGTAATGATGTTGAATTTCACAGTAATTAAGGTAAACATTCTGACTTATATCCGTTTGTCAAAATTCTTTGTTGTAAGGCACATTGAATAGATCTTTAGCATCATAAAGCCATGATATTTGGTCATTAATTACGTAAGTAAAAAAAGAATGGAAAATTTTTAAGATTTCACAGGTATAAAAATATATACAGTTAAGTTTTAAAATAGGATAAACCTTTTATTTATATTATCGAATTATCAATATCTGAAATTTAAAAAATGCTGTAAAAATGACTAATTGTACTTGAATTATATTCAACTTTTTTCTGCATCTTAGCTAATTTAGACAATTTAAATTTATTCACATTAAGCTACTTTAACAAATTCTGTATCTATTTGTGTAATGATGTTTAATTTCACAGTAATTAAGGTAAACAGACTGGCTTATATCCTTTTGTCAAAATTCTTTGTTGTAAGGCACATTGAATTGATCTTTGGCATCGTAAAGACAAGATATTTAGTTATGAATTATTTAAGTAAAATAAGAATGAAATTTTTTAAGATTTCACAGGTATAAAAAATATACAGTTAAGTCGTAAAATAAGATGAAACTTACATTTATATTAATAGAATTACCAATATCTGAAATTTAAAAAATTCTGATTTTTTACACAAAATCAGCTAAAGTAATGACTAATTATGCATTAAATAAGTTGGTCTTATATAATAAACAGGTTAAATTTGTTTCATAATATTAACTGACATAATGTCTGATAATTTGAGTAATGATGTTTAATTTCCCAGTAATTAAGGTAAACATTGTGGCTTATATTATTTTCTCAAAATTCTTTGTTGTAAGGCACATTGAATATATATTCGACATTGTAAAGTCATGATATTTGGTTATTAATTATGTAAGTAAAATAAGAATGAAAAATTTTAAGATTTCACAGGTATAAAAAATTTTACATTTAAGTCGTAAAATAGGATAAAACTTTTATTTATATTATCAAATTATCAATATCTGAAATTTAAAAAATGCTAATTTTTTAAACAAAATCAGTTAAAATTATGAATAATTATTCATTAAGTAAGTTGATCTTATAGAATAAGCAATTTAAATTAATATCATAAAATTAACTGACATAACATATGATAAGTTCTTAAAATGTAAACTAATTATCAGAGTGTAATACCAGAAATGAAACATTACTGTATATGTTTTTTGAAATATAAATTATTACCAGAAAATCATTAGACGAATTATAATAAAATATTATAGAAATATTTACTTACATCTTATAAGTTTGATAAAATACTCAAAATTGATTGGATTTTACGTTTATATTGTCATATATATTTTTAATATATACATTCATTATTTTAAATTCCATGAATAAAATTTAAATGAATTTAAAAAAATGTTGACACATTAACTGACATTTTTTGTGAGGACCAATTTGCTGTTCCTTCAATTTATGAGAACACAATTTTAAGAGAACCTTTGTAATTTATATCATAGTGATTAAGTAATACAAGCTCAAAATGTAGTTATAATAAATTATTTGTATATAAAATATTTGTGTGTCTTTAATTTTCTTGTATTTCACATTTACCTGGGGGTGAACTGCGGTAGGAATGATTCAGTGTGATGGGTCATCATTTGGAACACGTATAATTCCTACAATGGACTGAATCTGACTCGAAATTTCGAACGCAAAAAAGGTTTTTTTTTCTGTCTTATAATTCAGTTTACTTGAAAAAGAATGCATAACTAAAATATGAAATAAAATTATAATAATACTTCACAGATATAAGCAAAAGCAACTAATAAAAACTTTTATTAATGAAATTAAAGTATAGAATATAACCAAAATAGAAAATGATTGAAATTACTGTAGCTATTCATGATTCCTTCATCATTAAAGTTCGAAGACCATCAATCGTTTATATTGTTAGTACTACCAGAAATAACTCATTTTTCTATATGACACACTGATGTAGAATGGAATAATACTATATTAAACAAAGAAAAATATATCTCATGGCATTATATACAAAACAAAACTACATTATTAACATCATAAAAACAGGTTATTATATGTAATACAACTATATTACCAATGACTGTTCTGGAAATATAACTTATGTATTTTTATTTCAGTAATTAAGGGAAACATTGTGGCTTATATCATTGTGTCAAAATTTTTGTTGTAAGGCACATTTAATAGATCTTTGGCATCGTCAAGCTATGATATATGGTTATTAATTATTTAAGTAAAATAAGAGTGTTAAATTTTAAGATTTCACAGGTATAAAAAATTCTGCATTTAACTCGTAAAATAGGATGACACTTCCATTTATATTAATCTAATTATCAATATCAAAACTTTGAAAAATGCTGATTTTTTACACAAATCAGTTAAAATAATAACTAATTAAGCATTAAATAAGATATAATTATAATTTGAGTAATGATGTTTAATTTCACAGTATCTAAGTTAAACATTCTGGCTTATATCCTTTTTCAACTCCTCTTCTTAGCCCACTCTCCTGTTTCTAATCATGGATCTTGTTGGTGCTTCAACCACATTTGGCGAAATTGGCGTGCTTGCAGCTTGCGTGCGTGGCGTGCTTGCAGCGTGGCGTTTGAAATCTGGTGAGGGGATCGTAACTCAACAAATTGATACATAAACAAAAACAACATTTTGAGGAAAAATTTTACAAAAATTTAATATTTAAAATCTAATTGAATTAACAAAGAAAACACAAAGGAAACACATAACATTCATACTAAATAGACTGAAACATTCACTTAATCACGAATTAAATAAACTGAGTGTTATTTTCATCACAAATTTGTGATTTAATGTAAATTGTAAAATTAATTTAAATACCAAGAGAAAGTTAGTCCAAAGGGATGAGGGAGAGTAGGCGGGATCTCATCCAGCAAAAAACTCTTTGACTTAAAAGAAACTGTATTTTGAGTGGAGGTTGAAGAGGAGTTGTAAAATTGAAAAATATTTTTCAAATCTCTTATGTCAAAATTCTTTGTTGTAAGGCACGTTGAATAGATCTTTACTATCGTAAAGACAAGATATTTAGTTATGAATTATTTAAGTAAAATAAGAATGAAAAATTTTAATATTTCACAGCTATAAAAAATTATAGATTTAAGTCATAAAATAGGATGAAACCATTAGAAAAATTGGAAAAAAATATTATAGAAATATTTGCTTACCTCTTATAAGTTTGATAAAATACTCAAAATTAATTGGATTTTACGTTTTTATTGTCATATATCTTTTTAATATATACATTCATTATTTTAAATTTAATGAATAAAATTTAAATGAATTTTGTTAATAAAATATTTGCGTGTCTTTATTTTTCTCGTATTTCACATTGAACAAGGGGTGAACTACCGTAGAAATGATTCAGTGTGATGGGTTATCAATTAATATACGAGGAATTCTTACAATGGACAGAATCTGACTCCAAATTCCGAAAGCAATAAAGGTTTTTATCTGTCTCATACTTCAGTTTGCTTGTAAAAGCATGCATAACAAAAATATAAAATAAAATTATAATGATACTTCACAGATATAAGCTATAACAACTAATAAGAGTTTTCATTAATGAAATTAAAGTATAGAGTATAAAAAAAATACAAAATTAGTGCAATTACTATAGATAATTATGATTAATTCATCATTAAAATTCGAAGACCATCAAAAATGGGCATTGTGGATCTTTTATATTGTTAGTACAACCAGAAATGACGCATTTTTCTATATGACACATTGCTGCAAAATGGAATAATACTATATTAAACAAAGAAAAATATATCTCATGACATTATATACAAAACAAAACTACATAATTAACATAACAGAAACAGGCTTTTATATGTAATAGGAACATAATACCAATGATTGTTCCGGAAATATAACTTATGTATTCTCAGAATAACCCCTCACAATAATTTTAACGACCTGTTAAATTTTAGGTAAAAGAATTTATCGATTAACTTACAACTACTTTTCTTCAAATTTAAAAATATTAAATTAATTCACAGCATATATAATTGAACAGCTGCATCGTCAATAAATTAAAATTGTTGCT
>CM063504.1:108258363-108283363 GCA_032207245.1 Pardosa pseudoannulata
GCATTATATGCTGGCACATTTCCAGCATATGACTAATACAGTGAAATAATAGTGTCAATATTAATTTAAATAATCGTTCTAAGTATAAGGAATAAACATAGACATTATAAAAGTTAGAAGCACACATTCTGGGTGTATCATTGAATTCTTCCCAGTCCGGTTTAGACATTTGATGAAGTGGAAAAAGAATTTGTTTCAAAATAATATTCTACACTTTTATCAGCTAGTTCATATTTTATATCTATGACCTTAAACTAACAGTTTTCAAAGTTCAGTTACAAAAATGAGCTTTAAGTTAATAAACTAATGTACTATATTTTAGAAAGGAAATTACTTAACCTTTTTCAAAAAAGTGCTTTGGCTGTATGTTTATATTAAAACTTGTTCAATTAACAATCTAATGTACCAATTTTTATAAGGAAAATTAAATTATTTCCCCTTTCTCAAGAAAGCGTCTTGATTATATTTTTATAGGAAAATTTCTTAAGTGCAATTCAATTGTTCTCTTCATACTTCAATCTTGTAGATGTCCCTCCAAAAATCCATTACTATTCGAAAATATAGTTAAGACAAATTTGCCCTTTCAGAGTATCAAAATCAGTACGTGGTTTAATAATACTAATAATTTTCACCTTTACCTTACTCCTTCTCAAAAATGCTGAAAAAATATTCTTAAATTATTCACTATATTCTGCTCTTGGCGAATAATGTTACTAATATTTTTTACGTATGCAAGATAATTGTTTAAAAATTTTTTAAAGGGAAATGAAAGTAATACGTGATGTTAATATTACATGATTTATTCCACATTAAATACACTGTCTACCATTAAGTATTTGGACCCCTATGCAAATAAAGATATCTGCAGTCCTGAGGTACGTCACGAACTTCGCCGGTATACATCGTGTAGGAAACATCATCGACACTAGTCGCATGCAAGACGCAGTAGGGAACTGTCTGATTTCGAGAAAGGTATAATTATCGGGTATCACAAATGAGGTCAATCCTTAAGATACATATCTATAGGACTAAATTGATAGTGGCCTATGTGATTAAGAAGTAGAAGGTGAGCGGTGATTGTCGGAATGTGCCCCGAGTAGGCAGACCAAAGAAACTGGGAGTTAGAGACCGACGAATGCTGCCGAGAGAAATTCGGAAGAACCGTACCCAACTGATAGCCCTCGTCCGTAAGAAGTTTCAACAGACATCCGGGAGTATTGTTTCAATGAATACCATCCTTAAAGAAGCACATCTGCTTGATTTTCATAGTCCTGCTCCTGCATAAGCCTTTGATCACAAAGTTCAACAGTGCTGCTCGGTTAATGTGGTGCAAACCACATCGAAATTGGACCGTAGATCAGTGGAAAAAGGTTCTTTGGAGCTACGAATTAAGGTGCACCCTTTACCGTTCGGATGGAAGTGTCTGGATCTGGCGTTTGCCTTTAGAACGTCTCCTGCCAAAATGCATTGTACCAACCGTCAAGTTCGGCGGGGGTGGAATTATGGTCTGGGGGTGTTTCTCCTGGTATGGGCTGGGACCCTTTGTCCCCAAATACTTATTAGTAGACAGTGTATACTTGAAATCTTTTATCAGTTTAGCATTTTAATTACAAAACATTCCCAAGACATATGACAATCTTCAGGGGTTAAATAACAACTAGAAATTCAATCACTTGCATGGGGGATTAAAATTTTAAATTTACATTAATTAAATTTCGATTTTATTAATGGCAGTCATAAAAAAAAAATTTTCTTTAGTTTGAAAACAAACAGTCTTTGTACTTACTTATGTTATGAATTCATTTAAAACAATTGAATACTGATGTATCTCAGACTACAAAATCGTAATTAAAATATGAAATTAGATAAGCATAAAAATCATCATTGGAAAATAATTAGTGTTTAAAAATGTATTATCCATGTCTGAAACTGCATCATTCAAGTGAAATATTACTTAAAATAATTTATAAAGAAGGAATGATGTTCAAGGTTAGACAAAATGTAGAAATCCATTACTCTAAATATGTAAGACATGAATTTGACTTCATCTTTATCTTTTGTGCTGGAAGCAAATACAAAATCTTAATTGAGCACCCTTAGGAATCTGATACTTAAAAATAAAAAGTGTGGAATGAATTTTGATGCAGTGATATTTTGAATAATAAATGACATAATTTCAAATCCTTAAAAAAATACAAAAAATAAGTAGAAATTTAGCTTGCCAAGCATGTCCAACTGCATTGCTTAACAAAGGAGATGTTGTATTTTAAGCAGCATTTAATTAAACATTTTGCTATTAATTATATCACAGTGTATTTCATATTTAATTGGTTCCCAAAAGATTAAAGTCATTAAAACTTAATGAAAATATTTCTTAATTAATAAAAATATTTTTTGCATTAAATATAACAAAATTTATTTCATCCGATATACTTAAACATTTTTTTTTATTAATAATCTGAGATTAGTACTAATTACTTGGAATTCACTTATACTCTTCACGGGTATAAGATTCTAATATTTTTTCATATTACTGGGTTATATTCAAACTTTGCTTACATTTGTTGTCCCTGAGGATTGAAGCATAAAAAATAAAGCATAAATCAGTATTTAATTTTTAATTTGAGCAATGTATTTACACAAAAGACTCTACTAAATATTTATGGTACTGAAGTTAAAAAAATCGTCAGATATAAATCTTTAAATATGTGAGTTAAGGTAAAAAATACCCATTCTGTTTCCCGTTAAATGCATAATCAATATACCTGTAGCATAGTAACAGTCTCGACAAGTAATGAATTCGGCATTCAAACCGAAGTGTTACAAAATTGCCTAGTTTACATAGATTGCAAATTTCACATAATTTGTAAGTTAATATTATGTATATATTCCCAAATTCTTTGATAATAAGTATTTCCATACAAAAATGTAAAATAAAAAGTATTTTTGTTTATAAACAATGATTTATGATTCATTTATCTCTCTTTCCTCTGGGGTAGCAAATGCAAGGATGTTTTGAAAATGAACCTAACAGCTTTTTTAGTTATGATAGCAATATTTTAATTTTAAAAATTTTCTACATGTCTGGTCATTTTAAAGGCAACGAGTTTGAGGAATACATACATACATAAATATATATATATATATATATATATATATATATATATATATATATATATATATATATATATATATATATATATATATATATATATATATATATATATATATATATATATATATACATATATATATATATACATATATATACATATATATATATATGTATATATATGCATATATATACATATATATATATACATATATATATGTATATATATATATGTATATACATATATATATATATATATATATATATATATATATATATATATATATATATATATATATATATATATATATATATATATATATATATATATATATATATATATATATATATATATATACATATATATATACATATACATATATATATATATATATATATATATATATATATATATATATATATATATATATATATATATATATATATATATATATATATATATATATATATATATATATATATATATATATATATATATATATATATATATATATATATATATGTGGGTGGGTGTGTGTGTGTATGTGTATATATTTAATGCTAAAAAGTTAATATAAGACTTGCTTTCATTTCACCCTATTAATGCCTAGCGTCTTTCTTTGGGTTAGAAAAAATTGTAGACAGTAAATTCTAGATTTTTATGCTTTCTAGGTACGATATTTTTTTCTTTTCAGTAAATATAAATTAAAATCCTATAAACAGTCTACAGAATTTTCGAGAATCTGATGTTATTTATAATTTCGCACTTTGGATCAACATTTGTGACTTTTGAAGAATGTCAGATGAATTTATTTTATCATGCCACAGAACGACATAAATCATAATAACTAAATTTATATGATAATAAATTAATCTCTAATGATGAAGCTTCTTTGTTATTATAAATGACATTCTATGACGTTTAACAGCTGATGACTTGCGAAGACAGGTTGAAATGAAACAGTGAGATTTGATTAAAGTTATATTTCTTATAATCTAGTCCGTAATAGCTAAGAGTTTAAAATAATCAACCGTTTATATTCTGCAGTTATAACCCGGGCATTAATGGTTTAATTACATGACTGAGTTTTTCCCAATTTTATCATTATTTTTTTCACAATTTTTAAGTTCCAAAGAAATAAATTGACAATTTATGATTTCCTAAGACACCCATATATTAATATATTTACACACTCTCATCACAACATTAAACCAAGCAGTAGATTATTTTTCACGATATCTCATACATAAACAAAAAAAGAAAAATTTATGTTTATTCTCTAGATTTGATATACTGAATCTGCTTTAGCTCATTAGGACTGTTCCCAAACACACACTTTAAAATGTGCTAAAAATATGCGATAGTGAAGATAATAAAAAATAAAAATAAATTTTTACTCTGGTTCAGTATATCATATCTTAGTCTATTTTTTTCAGACCCTGTAGAGATGTTATGTTTTTACTCTCCCAAAACAAAGTCCATGGAGCCACTCTAGCTCGGTTACACAATATCTACCATTACATTTGAAGAAATTGTTTTAGAATCAATCTTCTTACGTTTTCTTTATACACGTGCAAACCATGTCAAGAAATAAATTCCCTGGACATCATTTAATAACGGTAACGACTTTATTCAAATGATTGAGTACCGAAACATTTTCTTTACCTTCTTTCTTCATGGAAAACGCTACAACACTACACATTCTAACAGATGAAATAAATATTTATAAGAGAGTTTGGGCCTATGTCACTTAATCACACTTCTTATTTTCTTGCAGCTAATGAAGTATTATCCGGGATAGTCTGAGCTGTTATATAAAACAAAATTTATGGAAATGCTTTTCCGCTATACAAATTATCATACCTGAATTCAAGGTACCAAATTTAAGATGTTTACAAACATTTGCGTCTATAGCAGTCAAAGCGAAGATCACTATGTAGCATGACCAGTCCAAAACCAAACGGTCGTTTTTAGACACTACAGCTATAGCGGCACAAATGTGCATTTACTGTCGTACAAGTAGAAGCCTAATATCATGTTTTGGAAACAATTTTTTAGGTTGAATTTCGTTTTCGACACCAAAAATAATGTGTAATAATTGTGAAATTATAATACATTTTTTGTCATTTATTTATTTTGTTTGATTATGAACTAACATTTCTTGTAAAACTAGCAAAAACACTTTGTTGCACACAAAAAATGCTTATTTGAGACATTAAACCTGTCATTTACGTTTTTGAAATTTTTGCTGTTATAGGCGGCATCGTCGCATTACTTAGTGTTTAGAGTCCGCTGGCGCCATGACGGTTAGAGCTGCAACCTAATTAAATGTGCTGAATTAATGAAGATTAAGTTTATTGAAGCAGAAAGAGTAAAACTATATTTCTAGTATTCTAAAAATTAAATATATAGTGTTAAGTTTCGAACTTTCCTTGTTCCTATTGTCCGTCAATGTGTTAAAATATGGCTATGTTATTTATTAGAAAAGAAGAAGAACTCGGCATAACACACAGCAGTTTACGGGAAACACTCTACATATACATAATTACAATTGGGATTATCTATTATCAATAAACTATCATGTACGATCGTACATACAATCTGTAGCATATGAGGTTTATTTAACAATATTATTAATACGTTTATGGATAGTAATGGGGCTTATTTGTATTGAAGAATTTTTACTACCCATACTGAAGGATATGTGTGAAGATAATAGTAAATCAATCTCCTGCTTGAATAAGCAAAAGTACTAGTTTGACGACATAAAACATGTATTAATTAAAATGTACGCTACAGTAAGAAAGACCTTTCGATACTACATGACAACTCGCGAAAGTAAATCATAAAAAGTACTACAACAACAACTTTCTCTTGCCGGAACAAAATGTCCTAATTTTGTAAATTACTTGAAACAGGATCATCTGCCTGCTGAATCAGTTAAAATTTATTTCGTTTTGAACAAATCACTTCACGCAGGACTTTCAGTCTGGTTATTTAAATATCCCAAATAAAAGGCTTTAAAGCCTTCTTTAATATTTTATTTAATCAATTTAACTCAATTTAGTTTTAAGAGTCCATTACACAAGCGTTATAAAGATTTCGAATATAAAACAGATTAATTTTCTAAAATGAATATGACATTTTATAAAATTTTCTTCAAACTAATAAACTAAAGGTGAACACTAAAATTAAAGATTTATCCTAGCTCTGGGCTAAAAAAAAAACCAAATTATATTTTTAAGAGGTTATGTAGAAATAATCAAGGTGCCTATAAAAACGTCAAGTCCAATCTCACCAAGTTAGAGTGAAGATAAATAGATATTTACTAAATATATACAGTAAATACTCTAATATCTGATAAACTCTAATTTATAGTGGTGAGAGTATTCGTAAGGATGTGGTTTGGTTTATTTTGTAGCCTTAAGGTCTACTTTTTTTGCAAAACGAGGGCTAATGAGACCAAGACCTGCTGCTTAAGGCCCGTTATAAATGGCTATGAAAACCCATGTCACAGGGGAATTCGAATCTATGAAGTCCTGTCTCGAAGATCAGTCTTGATTAGATTTTAATCTATGTAAATTAATAGTAAATTACTGCAATGTCTGTACCCTAACGTATAACGAAACATTATGAAATAAAGTTGTCGATGAATAAAAATCATTAGTATATTGTTCTGAAAATGTCTAATAAATATTTTATCTTAAAAAATATAAATATTATATTTGACAGATCTTTTAACACAAGTGTTAATTTTTTTTTATCATACAAGCAGAAACACGAATCCGATTTCAAAAAATACCATTTAAAAACAACGTATAAGAACATATGAAAGGATTTACAAACAGCTGAAATATCCTGACAGACTTGCATCCCTTAAAACATAAAAACCAGGATATGCATATGATTAAAAGTAGGGGTACTTTTTTAGACTTATTTTTCAACAGATCCTATTATTTTTTTATGCTAAGTCGTAAGCAAAATGTCAAAACTCCTTTAAAAATGCTTTATTGATCACTACTTTAGAAGTTTTTTTCCTTATTTTTTGAAATCCCAACCACATTTTTTTAAAAAAAGTAAAGAAAAAAAAGAATGATATCAGCCTTTTTCATTTACTTCAAAACTGTCAACCGTTAAGGAATAATAAATCCAACCCGCTTTGAACTTCACCGGATATTTCATGAATAAAATATCCCAATTCGTGGTTTATTTTTGGATTTATGAATTTTCTTTCATCATTACCTTGAAAAATCTTGCTATTTCTCGCAAATACGAGAGGATCAGTTTTGTACAACTATGTTAAAAACTTAATGAAATCGATGTGTTAAAAGAGTAATACATTTCTATTATAAAACATTTTAATATAAAGAACTGACAGTCTTATATTTATCTTATACTTTTTTCAGCATTTCGCATTTGAAAAGTAAATATGATATGTAGCTCACTCAAAAACAATCTATACGTTCTCCACAATTTAATTAGCAATCTACTCACTGACTTCTATCTTCGATTGTTTTATTGCTTTACTGCAGTTTTAATACCAAGGAAGTTTGATCAAAGCTCTTCAATTGTTCATCCATCAATAATAGATAGATCACTACCACTCCATCAAAATCTTGTTCCAAATAATGGAACGACGTGCAGTGATTTGAATCTTCTGGACGGAGAGTGCTAAAGGAGCAGAATTTCCTCTTACACTATCCTCGTAATATAGCCGAATAGCACTTTTACATAAAACAGTGATTTTGTAGATCTAGAAATTTAAAATTAGCCTAACATGCTTTGTATTATATCCCAAGATTCTACTGTACACCATATTCACAGGTATTCTAAAGAGACAAGATTTATTCATAACCATAAGGCGAAACATCTTCATGCAAACATCTTTATTCTAAAACCTAACACTGTCATTGCAACCGGAAACGAAGTATATATAGTCTGTAATTACAACTGTTGCCAGACGAAGCAAATGATTTACCTGAAACACATGTTGCCATACAATATACTGGATTATATACATTACATGACACTTTGTAAGGTCTTGGATTTAAATCATAGGTGCAAAATTATGTGCACAAATGGCTTCATGAGTAAACAGCAACCTTTTATGTGAAAAGAACTTTAAAACGTCCAGTCAAATAACGATATAAATTAACTCCAGTGCCTTAACATTCGTTCAGTGGTATCAGTGCTATTATAAAAGAAGCATTTCTCAACCCCTTGATATAAAATGGCCATTTGAGGTAATCATTTATTTCATGTGTCACTGTAGATTTAACGAATCTACTACACCAAGAGCTGATATCGGTGGATACCGCTTATTAGATTACTTTGAGTTGCTCTACTCTTGCATCGAATCTAATTTGCTTACTATATTCAATACCTACTCACTCCTCTTCTCATGTACCAACAACATAGCTGCATTCACCAAATAGACTAATTAAGTAACAATTGCACAGACAGTATTTATTTGTATAGCAGGTTAATCTCCCACGGTACAAGGGTTACACTAGGCATTAGTTGAGATTGAAAACTCAAATATTATAACAAATAAGGGAAACAATAATATTTGTGTCCCTTCAATAGTATATAACAATCCAAATTTCAATAAAACATTTTTTATTCTCAGTTTTCTCATGACTATTCACATTAGCCAAATTAAATAGTAACAATTGCATTAATTTGTACTTTACTTGTATGCCAAGTGGTTAAATTTGTTACCCGTTATACAAGGTACATTGATAAGAAGAGAGATTATGTAGATACACGAAGTTCATAGTAAAACTATAGCTTCCTGTAAATCATTATACAATGAAAAATGTTCATAATTTTGACTCACTCAAAGAACATGTCATATCATGAAGGGAATCTCCAAGCTTTAATCAATCGAAGTTTTCAGCCCTGAGGAATTTTAGTTCAGTGTTTCAATCCCAAAGACTTGCACAAAAGTTGAAATCTCATATTTTTAATGAAATGTCTGTCTTTATGTATTAGTTCTCCTTCGAAAGAAATAAAAAATAGATCTGCCGAACCGTTGTAAATAAGTAGAAATTCGATAAGAAATCACTGTTAGTGAAGAAAGATAATGATGATTTTCATCAAATTCTTAGTGCATTAGTAATTAATTCATAAGTTACAAAAAACAGAAAAAAAATTATTTTGAGTGAAAACTATTTATATGTTTTTTTTCAAATCTCTTATTAAACACTTAAACTGCTTAGAAATATCACAGATATTTTTTTTCTATTTCTGTGGTTCAGTGCAAAAAGCAATGTCAAGATTTTAAAATGTATGAAAATACATCTTCTAACCTAATTGCAATCATCATGAAATAATTTTTATACCAAGAACACAGAAAGTAATTATTTGTTGAATTTA
Source organism: Pardosa pseudoannulata (assembly GCA_032207245.1). Lineage (NCBI taxonomy): Eukaryota > Metazoa > Arthropoda > Arachnida > Araneae > Lycosidae > Pardosa > Pardosa pseudoannulata. The sequence continues at coordinate 108,267,855 of CM063504.1, forward strand.
CTGTTTTCCCAAATTATTTTTAGAAATGTCTTTGATTTTTCTTCCACATAAAATTTGTTAAGCATATTAGAATAACGAAGAAATTACCTCAAATCCATACAAAATTGACATTTTTTAACTTGCATTTATTCACCCATTTTTAAGTGTTCCTAATTTAACCTTCCTAGTTAAGATTTAGGATACATGTCATGTATATATAGTTGGATATATACCGATTTTATGAAGAAAATTATGAGAGGCAGGTTTATTTAAAACACAGTTAAAACAATATCCTGCTATAACTCTTAAAAGCTTTGTACATCACGCAATTTTATTCAATTTTAGGTATCGTTGTAAATTGCTCGTAGTTAATTTACTTCTTAAGTTAATTTTTTATGGAATATTTGATTGGACTTGTGTATAGTCCATATTTAAATTTCGTTGCATCCCTTCACTCTTTTGCTCTGTAAGATGCCGCTTATAGGGAAAGTTAAATTATAACCACCCGGTATACACTCATATATATATATATATATATATATATATATATATATAATATATATATATATATATATATATATATATATATATATATATATATATATATATATATATATATATATATATGTATATATATATGTATGTATATATATATATGTATATATATATGTATATATATATATATATGTATATATATATGTATATATATATATATATATATATATATATATATATATATATATATATATATATATATATATATATATATATATATATATATATATATATATATATATATATATATATATATATAATATATATATATATATATATATATATATATATATATATATATATATATATATATATGTATATATATATATATATATATATATATATATATATATATATATATATATATATGTATATATGTATATATATAATATATTATATATATATATAATATATATATATATGTATATATATGTATATATATATAATATATTATATATATAACATATATATGTATATATATATATAACACATATATATACAGTGGAGACTCGCTTGTACGAAAATAAGTGGAAAAGAAGAATATTTCGAATGAATTAAATATAAATTAAACATAACTTACGGTGCTTTTAGATTATGAATTTTATATTATATTAATATTTTTTATTCTTATAAATGGTATTTCAATTTATTAGTAGTAAAGAGAAAGAAATTAAACCCAAACAAACGTTGTTCCACTCTCTGTTATCGAAATTGAAATCCAATTAGAAGTCATCTATAAAGCCTAGATGTAAAAAGTGGTATTGCTTCATAATATGGACTTTAAACTACTTTTTAAACCTTCATTTAAGGTTTCTTCTATAAGATGCAGGTGACCGAGAATATTTAGGAGATCATTGGAGGGATGTGACAGCATTCTTCTCAAGTTTTATCATCTTATTTTTCGTTAACTTGATATACTTATAATCAATATTAGTATATACAAAGCATGATATTATATTTTATTTCTTATTTTATCACAGTTAAAATTATGAGGTAATATTCGTTTAATCGAACTTAACTCTAAATTAAAGGATTGATGGAGAACGACATATCTTTTGATATAAACTTTAAGTGCTTCCGTGAACTGTGAAATGAGCTCTAGAAGTTCCAAAATCAAAATCGATTGGGGAAACCCACCTTTACAGAACAAGCATTACACAAAGGTTTCACAAAGAGGTTTTGTTAAAGCCCTGTCCAAGGCGACTTTATGTCTGGGTTTTTGACATTATACTACAAAGATTTTTCGCTTCGATCCTGCCTTGAGATATCCGAAGTGATTGGATGGTCGGACGCGACGTCGAAATGTCAGATTGTGAAGCGACAAACAATAGACCAATTGGAGGCTAGCAGAACGGCGACGCGGGAAGAAAAAGCCAATGGGAAGAGGCGAAAAATGAAGTCAGGAGAAAAATAAAGCGAGTTTTTCACCTGAAATATTCCATATGAAGAGACCAGGAGAGCTGTTCTCCAGTTTTCTGTGGGTCTCAAGGAGTCCCAGTTGTATCCCTGTACAACGGTATCTGTCGGCACCTGACCTCAGATAATTTTTATTTTTTTTGGCTTGCCAACGAACCTGGCCTCGAACCTGGAACTTTTAGGTCCGCATCAGCTCACCTAAGCCCTGTGTATTTTCCCAATTCCTTATCAGTGTTTTCGTCTGTATATGTTTCATGTGTCTTTCAACAAACAGAAAATTAGGCAGCTTCAAACATCGAAAGCTATTTGAGTTACAAAATGATAGCTGGTGTTTTAAAAGATATCAGTATTCCAATTTTTGTTGTAGTTGAGAAAAATGTTATAATTTATGTAACAAAATTACTTTTTAATAAAAGCTGGCATAATTTCAAGTAGTCGATGACGACGAAAAAATTATGAAAAAAAAAATAATGGGAAATAAAGTGAACACTTTCGACACATTGGACAAAAGTTTTTGTACTTTATACAAGTTAATTTAAATTTTTAAGAAACAGAAACAAATAATGAGAGAGATTTTAATTTTCTTGCTGCATGACTAATAAAATCAAAGTGTCACCCTTTTCATAATGCGTAAATTTGAATACAATCCTTGGCGTAATTTTATCATTTTATGTATTATAAAAGATTTATTTAATGACTGTTTGTTTTATTTGATAAAGGGATAATATAAAATGATATTAAATGAAAAATAAAAAACTTTTTTGAATTAAAAAGATTCAAACTTTTGATAGTTCTTTCCAATTTTAAAAAAAGTTATGTATTTTTTTTCATGTATAGGTGTTTTTGTTTTTTTAAATTATTTGTTTAATACTTTTGGTTGAATACATTGTAGTGTTTTCAGCTCCAAATGAACTCGAAAAAGGATAGCTGAGGCCTACGTACAGACTAAAGATCTTTATTAGAAACACAAAATGTTTAAGTTATGATGAAGACAGATGAAAACGATGAATATCTACAAATGAAATGATGATTGTTACAGGAATCAGCTTCTTAATCGTTCAGAGAGAAAAGGGGGTGGACACTCACTCTCTCTCCCGATCGCTATCAGCCGATGAGTTCACAGGAGACTCGATCGGTCAAAAATTGACCCTAGTCCATGAACTCCGGTCTTTTTTATATCGCTTTCAGATTTCCATCTCAGCTGATCGGACATCAGGTTGATGAAGTAATGAGGAACCACTTTGTAGAACTCAAGCCAGACAGGTTTAAGCCCTGTTTCAAGGGAAGTTTGAAGTAATAGGGCGCAATTTCACTGATCATTAATCGATGTCTCTGGACAAACGTCTAGAGAACAAGTTAGGGAAGTACTGCTGCTTCCTTTACAATGTAGAGGATTTCTGTCGTGAGAGAGTCTTTCGTCGGGATGCCATTTAAACTAACACTGGAAACCCTTCACCAGCATTCTAATGAATATCTCAGACAGAATGATTGAGATGGTTCTCGGTGTTAACAATCCTCTATTTAGCATCCTAGTCTGAACGAAACAACGTCCTTTCACTAGGTAAAGATGAGTTCAGTTCAAGTGCTCACAAAAGGCAGGCTTGCTATTTCTACCTTATGTCGTTTTTTCTCACTGTAGTAGATAAGTCTGTATCTGGAAATTTAATATAACGAGAATTATTTACAACATATAGCAGAATAGTTTTTAATGTAGAAGCACTTGCCTGTTAAGTTTTCGCACCCACAGCTCTGAGGAATTGGTTGACCATTTTATTATAGAAGTAGGCGACTAAAATTACTTCCCTGGATAACCCAAAAAAGCAAAGTAGATAGTCATAATTTAGAGACAGGAATAACCCCACAGGCTTGAACTACCCCCTCCAGTGCTTACGTTTGGAAAGTTGAAGGAGAGTGCGACTACAAACTCGTCACCATTAATGAGCATGATAGATCTTTGAATGGCTTAAGCCCCGAACTCCAACTATTCGATTACTAGATTGTGGCATTTACTGACTCAGATAATCAGGATCACAAGAAAATTTAGGGAAAAAATAAGAAATAGTAAAAATTTTAATTTGGAAGAAACACAAAACAGATTTAAAATTACTCATTAACTTGAAACAGATGAGATGATTAACTTTTAAAAGCGATTAAAAATTTAATCTCTTTTCTTAATTCAGTAAAAATTGAAGATAATTTATTGTAATGAGATATCAGTCAGATACAGTATGAACTACAATATTACTATCGCGAGTTGTGTATGAGCATTTAATTATTATTATTATTATTATTATTTATAGAAAACCGCAACAAGTATAAATTACTACCTTTCTCTGATGGACATTTCAACAAACTTCGTAGATAATAACCATTTCTCTGAACGAAGTTATTTCTTTAAAAAAAATTGATTTAATAATAACGCCCCCAATATAAAAATAGGTAAAGAGTGGATTCTTCATTAATAAGAATTTTTATAATCACAACTTAGTAATAAAAATATTGAATTTACAACAGTTACAGTACATTTGTATATACAGAAGACGCAAAATATTATCTTTATATTATAAACTAGTTATAGTAAAATAGTAAAAATATATATTTCAAATCAATATTAAATATTTACTTTAAATAAAATAGGGAATGTTATGAAATAAAGATAGGAAGTGTTATATTTTAGAACTGAGAAAAGGCAATTTTCAAAATTATAGCTGCATGTTGCAAAATTTTATTCACATTTCTAGTTTAGTACTTTACGTCTCCTGATTCTGCAAGCCATGCAGTCAGACACATTCAAATAAACTGCCGCTTATGTATACAGTACCTCTATTCCCCCATTATCTATCGATTTCTCGAACACAGGAAAATATGCAACTAGCTTTCATGCTGAAAAAGTGAATTCCCTCGATTTGAATGATAAACATATTTTGTGAATACGTCCCTATTAAACTAAACGCCAGAATAATATTTGAAAAACTAGACATGATTTTTTATTTCGTAAATATTGTTTCACTTGCTTGTTTTTTCTTTTATTTCTCCATTTTGATTTTAATAAAGCTTTTAAGTTTGAAAGAAGAAACACATATTCCTGGTATCTTTCTTAAGAGAAATGTATTCTAGCTAATAATTATCTTCGTGATATCTCGTAATTTTTTGTAAGCCAAGCGTTTGCTATCTGATAAAATTTTTGTGCTAAAATATAGGTGATATACCACATTTAGTAGTTTCTTTTCTCGAGATGATGATTATGATAGATACTATCGTTCTCTAAGCATAACCAAGACCTGTAAGTTACTAGTAGTATAGCGTTTCCCGAGGTGCTATACAAAGAATAAATCATTACTCTAGACTTTTGGGGAAAGGATTAATTTTATCGTTGAACATATTTTATAGATATTGTTCTCGTATTGGATTACAAGTGAAGGAAACTGTATAACTTCAAGCAATTTGATGAATGTGATTGATTTCTTGAACCTCTTAAATCGAACTGCAGTGGAATAATTTCCTGTATTGAAAAGCAAAGATTTATAACCTGATCTACAATCAGATACACATAATACGTAAAATATGTTACATACATAAGCATATACTTGTTAAAATATTTATAATACATTACTTTAGTTTATCAGAAAATGAGTAGTAACTTTCACTCTAAATATATTCATGTCATTTTATAAATTAGAATTGAAAATCTATTCAATTTTAAAGTATGCATTAAAATCTTAAACTAATTCTATATATAATTACGACTTTAAAGGTCCAATTATACCCTTTACAGTAAACGTTTATATGGAAATATATATCCATCTAATTTCTTTTCTATATATCTAGTTTATTTTTATTAATCTAACTATTTTCCCTAAGTTATGTTTGCTTTACAAATGTTTTGCTGAATGAGTAAATTTTAATTATATTAAAACCGCTTCTTAAAATACAACAACATACTATATTGTTTATCATGCAATCATAATTTCTCATAATGCAATCCTAAACGAATTAATTAGTATCTCCTTGTAGCTGCAAAATTGTAAACAATGGACTCCTATAATTGGTCTTTGTTAAAGAGCTTTACAGTAGTCATAAGTCAAACACAACATTGTACAACAAGGTTATGCCCACATATAAGAAGTAGCGTATTTATTTTCAATTTTTCCAATGAATGTTCTTACAATGTCGATGAACAGAAAATGTGTTGACAAAAAAGGGGGTAAGTACAAGGCACTGATAAAAACTATGTTAAAGAGTGTATGAGATGGAGAAGTGGATGAAAACGTTATATCATCTTATGATCAACAATTTTTGCTATATTCGAAATAAGAATATGAGTCAAAATGAGTCAGGATAGCATGAACGCATCGTAACACATTCTGAGAAGTGTTAAAAAGTTGTGCCTTATGTGATACAACATAAAAAAGCCCCGAACGTAGTAGCAGGACAAACTACGGCATACGGTAGTAGTTGACACAGAACTGCACTCAATTCCACACAAAATAGTGGCATGACTATCGTTTAAATATCTGAAAAATTTACCCTATTTATGAGAAAATTGTCAAGGACCTTGGATACAAATTGCACAACAATTTATGATCAAAGAGGAGGCAGCAACTATAAGAGTTATATAAAAACTTTTAGGAATTATTATAAAGGTACGAGTTAAATTTCATATTAGAGGCTCATTACATACTTTTAGAAATCTGTGGTTGCACAGTGTATTTACCTTAACAAGATTTTGAATATCTTTATATGATATAATTATTTTAAAGAAAACAATTCTTAGATAAATAGATTGTAATGCTAGATAGAATTAACTTTTTATTTTTTAAAATCACGAATTTAGAGAAGGCGGAAAAGATAAGCTAATTTTTAGTCGTTTTAATTTATTTAAAAGATCAATAATTGGCTAACAAAAATCACCTCAAAGATTTGTATAATTTTATAATATAGTATAAAAATATTTTATGTTTGTGAAAAAAAATGTTTAGTCGGTAAAAATAACCAAAAATAGATTTGAAAAAAATTTCTGTCTCGCAAAAAAACATTAAATTTGTCTTATCCAAGATAAAAGATTCCAATATACTTAATGGAAATATAATAAAGAGATTATTTTCTGTTTATTTTTCAGAAACTAAACTACTTTAAACTATTTTATGTCCATTATTGAAGAACAGTTAAAATAAAAATCTATTAAAGTATTAAAATCTATTGAAGTATAAAATTAGTTTTAGTGGAAGTATTTTCTTAATTCTCATTCTAATCTAAATTATTAAGTACGCATTTGAAATAGCAAAAAAATTTAAATAAAAGTGACAACAATGCTTATATTATGGAATAAAAAACTATCTTTGGCGTGGGCAATATCATGATGAGTTATCTTATACCTAACTCCAATTTTAAATTATAGATGGACCGATGATAAACAGTGGAGACAAAAGTAAAAGTCCCTCGTGAGAATATAATACCGTTTTAGCTGAATCATCCTTATAATAACAGCTTTTATTTAAATTAGTATAAACTGTTTAAAATATATATATTATCAGTTTTGGGCCAAATTCTCCTGGATCATGAATAAGGTTTCAACATGTGTTGCGCTAGTACAACTGCTATATCTTATTTTAGTCTTTTTTAAATTTTTTAATCTCTTATCAGCTTTATTTTTTATTTATAAAGTGTCAGACACCTTTGAAGTTTAAGATTTATGTTATAAGAAAATAATTAGATAACTACAAACTGGGAAAAATAAGTTTTGTGCATATTTTTGGGGAGTATATTTATATTTATTTGTTGTTATTTAAAAAAATATTCTTACTAAAATAACAAATATAAATATTTTTTTGGATTTGAATAGTTATTAAATATCTCTTATGAACTCAATTCCAAAAAGAAAAATTTATAAATAATCGGAAAAATTAGGTTATAATAAAGATTTTATGAATCGAATGGTGCTATGTCTTCAACCAAAATATTTAAAAATAAAACTGTTACATCTATTTTTGCAAAGAAAAGCCACATATGTATCCAATATATTTTTTAGTTTGAGATGGAACCTTGACAATATGTTCAAATGAAACAAAAACCCTTTGAACTTTCCGATGAAATTAACTGCTAAAATTATTCCATCAACTGCAAAAGTACAACAAAAATTAAATTACTGCAAAAAATATTTCATCTGATAATAAGTTGCATAAAACAACAAAGGAAAAAAAATCTTCATGGACAAATCTAGCTGTTAATATTGTTAAAATGTATTTCTTTATTTACAAGAACAAAAAGAACTGTTAGCTTTTTTTTAGTTCCATAATATAAAAAGTTCCCATCTTCCGTTTCTTTTTAATTTAGAAGTTGGCTGCCATAGCTAATTAAAATCTTGATTAAAAACAACGAGATTACTTTTCATTTGTGAAATTATGTAGCATAAAAGCCTAAAATAAAAATGAAGGAGGTTAAAAAATACATTCTTTGAGCTGTTTTTCCATATGCAAGATAAATTTAATTTTTTCGTTTTAATGATAATTAAAAAAAAACCTAAAAATTATTTTCCTTTTTAATATAAAAAACTTAAAGCAAGTTAAATAAAGATGTAAAAAATGAATTTGGATTTTACTATTCGTTCTGTTTTTATAAAAACTATTGTATGTTTGCAAAACTTAATAGTGTACATGACTGTATATTATTCTATATAAACTATTATTTATACTATTTTGTATGCTGACTTGTTTGATGTAGAATTATTATTGTAGAATTATTGATGGTGTTGTATATTACATTTCTCCTTTAAGCTGCAATAACATCTCACCTTATCTTTGGTGGAACTATATGGCGACAGACACAATTCAGTGTACTCATATGGTATATTCTACGTCGATTTTAAAACAGAGGTGAATGCAAATTGACGAATTGAAAAAAGTCCTATTAATTGATTATCTTAAAGGAATTTTTATTATTTTCTATTCCTTGCTGACTTTGTCAGAACATTACACGTTCTCGACATGACACAAAAATAAAAAAAAAGCAAAATGGCTAAAAAAATAATTTTTTTTAATGATGCGGGTGATCTCTCCCCCAATTTCGGCCAAAATGATGCCCACTCAACACCGCGCATGGCGAGGTCAGTGGAAAAATCCCGCCAGCGGGAACCCAAGACGATCGCCAAAAAGTAGCCCGAGTAAGAAGAACAGCCTAGGAATCTTATGGCGCCAAACAATGCTCAAGCTGGACAAATGGTGAAAGACGGGTAGAGCAAAACCACAACCCACGGATGTTCAGCGCGTGAAGATTAAAGGTGACTTGGACATGGACAAGCCCCATTCCATTTTAAATAGAATTCTATTTTAAATAGAATGTGGCTATACCACAGTTGAAATTGACATTTAACCAATGAACATCGAGGTAGCAGACTATTTGGACATTATTGGAAAATTAAAATACTGGTTCTATGATACGACAATTGCCTTGATAGAAACAGAAATTATATTAGAAAGAAGATTAAAATGCAGGCTGTCAAACAAAAACAAAATTTCAAAAAAAAAGTATGCTTGTTTGTTTTTAATTTCTTAACGATACTTAAAAAACAAGCCTCGTATTAATCATATGTTTGATATACAAATGATAAACGAAGGAAAAAAATCTTTTATTCCAATTGTAAATCCAAACAAATCTTTGATGCTATGTAACACTAATTCTTGGTATCCCATAGCTACTTAATGTAGCTCTCTAAATCTTTATCCTTTTATCTGTTTAGTTACACTGGCGTCCCATTATAAGTTTTTAAAATGGTAACTTTACTGTAAATCTAATTTTTGTTTGATTTAAATAAATACAACAAAAGTTAACCATATTTTATTGATTATATAGAAACTGTAATTACATAAAAGGATAATTTTTTTAAATATGAGACAGTTTCAGTATATAATTTAGTTACATACTGTAAAAATTTGAGTCAAAATTTAACTACACTTCTCATTGTACATTGTATTTACATCTAAATATGTTTTTTTTTTTACATTTTCAAACATCTTAAACATTATCAGCCTTACAAAATCAACACATGAATGAAACAACTGAGTAATAATTAACTGTAAAACTACTGAGCCTAATATAACATACTTCAAGGCGTTCGTAATAAACAGATCTTGACGAAGTAGACAGGCCAAACTCCGTAGTGGCTCACGAAATAAATGATGATCCCAACTGGTCAGTGTTTTTGAAGGTGTTTAACATTTCTTTTAAATAAAACATTAACGTGGAGTCACCTGTACTCTTCATTTTCCATGTATAAGTTAAATCAAATATCCCACAAAACATGTTTGGTCACTTTTATATTTCGACATCCACAAAACTCTCTTTTAAGTTCTTTAGAGTTCATTTCCTAAAAAATTGAGATAATAGTCTAATATTAATTTTCGCATCTTTGATAACCCTCGACAATGAATTGGATCAATTCTTGTTCCTTTTTTTTGGTGCAAAACTCTAATAGAGCAATAATGATCTACTTGGAATAGAGAGAAAATTGAAGAACTCCTATCAAACTTTCATAGCATTAACATTAAAGTGTAGCTATGAAATAAGAGAGAATATGTCAGTGTGCACTGTGTAATAACAGCTATAGCAAAAGTCTAGATATTTTTAGACTAACTTGAACTTTACAAAATACTTGTTGATTTTACAGTAAACACCATCAGCTGGGTCATCAATTTAAAACTGTATTTTTTACAGAAATCAAATGTATTTTAACAGAAAAATTGTATTTTCTACAGATAAAAAAACCTTTAACTTGAACAGGAAAAAGAGCTAAAACATAACTGAGTATTAAGATACATTATTTATAACTAAATATTATAGTTACACATAGAAATAAAATATTTTTATTTTAATGAAGAAAATTAAGTTTTTTTCTTGTTAAAATTACAGATTTCTTTCTGTGAAAATTACAGTTTTTAAATGGTGTCCAAGTCAATAGTCTTTTAATGTAAAATAAAATGTACTTTACATGTTACGTAATGTTGAAAATTTGGATTAAGATGTAAACGATATATAGAAGTTAAACTGATTAAATAACGCAAAAATTAGAAATACAAAACATATTTTTAACTTAATAATGACGTTATTAATTTGGGGATATCAACAAATGTAAAGGTTTATGTTTATCGGAGACTAAGAGATAAATTGTAAAGTTATAAGGATTTCTTAAGGAAATTTAAGGAAAAAATTATTTCATTTTATAAATTTTTTCATTTTTTAAGAGGTGTCTGGAAACAGCAGCATATAAAATCTTCAATGTTAATCAATAATTTATTGTTTTCTAACAAATCAAAACCAAAGCCTTACTTTGGTTTGAAGAATTACTATCACTGTTTGCAACAGGGTACCTACCGCTGAAAGCTGATTCCAAATGTCTACGAAGTTTACGGGTAAAAGTAGCAACAAAATCCAATGCAGAAATGTAAGTAAAGATTTTAGGTAACATAATATTTCCTGCACTTTTATTGTCCTAGAAGAATTCGAAGAGGGTAAGAGGATCAAGGTAAATTTATAAAAAGCTTAGTATTAAAACCTACCGACATTTTATACATACCGAATTTTAACGATGATGCTCAAGTGCCTACTTTTTTGGCATTGACACTTTAGAGCTAAATTTTTTAATTTGAGTATGAATAATCCATTAATAATAAAATGGAAAAACTACTCTTTACTATTTGTATTTTACCTCAAGTTTATAGCCTGTTTATTTTATTACAAATAAAACTGGAGTCTTCACAAATATTTGCAATGTCGTGAACAGAGCCAATGCTCGAATTTGAATTACAATTGTTTTAATTCCAAATAGCTACGAAGTTTACGGGTAAAAGTAGCAACAAAATCCAGAGCAGAAATGTAAGTAAAGAATTTAGGTAACATAATATTTTCTACACTTTTATTGTCCTAGGAGAAGTCTAAGAGGGTAAGAGGATCAAGGCAAATTTATCAAAAGCTTAGTATTAAAACCTACCGACATTTTATACAAATTTTAAAGATGATGCTCAAGTGCCCACTTTTTTCTGCATTGACACTTTAGAGCTAAACTTTTTAATTTGAGTTTGAGTAATCCACTAATAATAAAATGCAAAAATTACTCTTTCCTATTTGTATTTTACCTCAAGTTTATAGCCTGTTTTGTTATTACAAATAGAACTGGAGTCTTCACAAATATTTATAATGTCGTGTACAGAGCCAATGCTCGAATTTGAATTATAATTATTTTGCCTCTGGATTAACAGCAGTTAGAGTTTTGGTTGATTTGGTTTGGATCGAAGGGGTCTACTGTTTTGATCCTGAGAGCTAATGAAACCAGGACCTTAAAAGCTCATTCCGAACGGATGCGAACATCCATGCCTGCAGCGGGATTTGAACCCATGAACTCTGGCATCGAAGAACAGGGCTCTGCCATTAGGCTATCGTTCAGTCATCGTCACTTTGTATCCAGAATAAAACAAATTATATATAGTTTCATGCCATGTTTCTAAACACTATCGGATGACATTTTCTTGGAAAACTTAGTAGTAAGTTGAGATCTCAATGCAGATAACTTTATAAAATTTCATATATTTTTGAGCGGTCTAAAAATCGATCACGGTAGATAACGGTAGAGTACTTATGATTACCAGGAAAACCGAAAGATAGATTTTGGAAAATTTAATAGATATAGAAATATTCTTCCAGTAAGATCAAGAAAAATAAAAACCTGGAATTTAATTATTTGGATTAAAGTGTCAGCGGTTATTTAACCACTGTGCTAGGTTTAGTACTAAGAATAATTTAATCTGTAAAAAAATGGTAAAGAGATTTGAAAACAGAACTTATTCCATCCATATAAGATATAATTAAATATCCAGATAGCGAAAATATTCAGGATTATTAATGGAAAATAATTATTTAAGAAATTTGAAGATATCACTGATAAACTATATTATACAATGAATACTATATACCTTCTATGTATCATATTCAGGAGGACACATGGCTTATGAATTTATACCAGCAAAAATAAATCTTTTTATCCATTTTATATGCAAATTATGAAATCTTGTTTATTTAATTATGTGCTTATATTAAATAATTATTGCTCACGTTTCTAAAAATTAGCCATTTCAAAATATTTTTCAAGCTTTATCTTTGTGGAAGAAAATTTAATTTGATGAAACAGGAATTAATATAATTTAATTTCACCATGCGCATCATTTCAAAAGAAGAGGCAGAAGTTTAATTTTACATATTTTATCTCGGAAACTTTATTTAATGAAGAATTTTTCCTGTTATTCATTATTCTTCTTGAGCTTTCGAAATGTAATTAGAATATATAGGAATCTTTCTTAATTTAATTTGAGGTTCAAAAAGAGATAAAAGTTAATTTTATTACGGATTACTCAAGTTAATGTATGAATAACAGTTTTTTATGAATAAGTATAAACCATAAAAAAAATTAGAATAAAACAGTTCTTAAGGTTATTGAATCTTACATCAGTTGGAAGATTTCGTTATTTTTTATCGCATTAATTAAACAAATTTAGTTATTGTACTTTAAATATTTGGATGTATTATGCAGTAGGAGATTTTTATTATAAATAAATACCATACGTTTTAATTAATATAAACGTGCATTTTAAATTTTATCAGAAATATATATTTTTACACATAAATTCCAAAGAAATAACTGTAATTTTGTTGATTTCATTTAAAGTGAACTAAACTTAAAAAACTTTTAAAGTTAACGTAGAGAGTAATTTAATTAGGTAAATAAATGTCTTCAAGAAAAAATATACTTGATTTTTTTCTATCTTCACAACAGATTATTTTTTATAATTTATTAACTATTTATAATATCCAAATCCGAGGAGCAAATATATTTTAATTTCTAAAAATACATTTACATGCATCATACTAGAAGTCTCATCCTAAATGTAAATTTACTGAAACTTTGACATAGAAAGAGAATTTTTCTATAAATTGGGAAAAACTAATAAAAGGGTCAAGGTATTGAGAATAGAGTGGGAACTTTTTTGCCTTAGTAGACAGAAAATATATTTTATAGTAGCAGTTATAAAGTGAGAGTTACAGTTCTAAATTCTTCCTGTTAAGAGTTCTGGGGTATATCCAATTTCACTTACTATATAAGAAAGAGAATGTGTATGAAGGATTTGCGCTTTGTGTATGACAAATGCACTAGCTTCAGAATCATCCCCAGATCATATGAGAAGAAATGAAATGAAGGAAAAAGAATGAAAGGAAAGAAAAATACATTGGGGAGAAATTATGTTGTCCCGTATACTGTTATACAGTATCTTGTAAAGCACAAACATTCAACTAGCAATAACAGCTTTTGGATGCAAAATTTTTCACTTGCTTCAGACTCATCCCCAGATCACATGAGTTACTAAGAATGAAAAAAAACACTGGGAAGAAATTATATTGTCCTGTACTGTCATAAAGTGTCATGTAAAGCACAAACATTCAATTAGCAATTACAGCACTAAATTGCAAAATTTTTCACTTGCTTCAGAGTCATCCCTAGATCACATGGGTTCCTAAGAATGGTTCGTCTTGTTTGGCGCAGTTTGTCCTTCCAGGAATTAGCGCCACTAAATTCTAATCAACCAACCAACCTTACTAAGAATGAAAAATAAAACACTGGGAAGAAATTATGTTGTCATGTACTGTCATAAAGTCCCATGTAAAGTACAAACATTCAACTAGCAATGACAGCACTCCGTTGCAAAATTTTTCACTTGCTTCAGAGTCATCCCCAGATCACATGGGTTACTAAGAATGAAAAATCACTGGGAAGAAATTATGTTGTCCTGTACTGTTATAAAGTGTCATGTAAAGCACAAACATCCAACTAGCAATGACAGCACTCAGTTACAAAATTTTTCACTTGCTTCAGAGTCATCCCTAGATCACATGGGTTACTAAGAATGAAAATGAAACACTGGGAGAAATTATGTTGTCCTGTACTTTTATAAAGTGTCATGTAACGAGCAAACATCCAGCCAGCAATGACAGCACTAAGTTGCAAAATTTTTCCCTTGCTTCAGATTCATCCCCAGATCACCTGGGTTACTAACAATGAAAAAAACACTGGGAAGAAATTATGTTGTCATGTACTGTCATAAAGTCCCATGTAAAGTACAAACATTCAACTAGCAATGACAGCGTTTGTATGCAAAATTTTTTACTTGCTTCAGAGTCATCCCTAGATCACATGGGTTCCTAAGAATGAAAAGAAACATTGGGAAGAAATTATGTTGTCCTGTACTGTCATAAAGTGTCATATAAAACACAAACATCTAACTAGGAATAACAGCACTCCGTTGCAAAAATTTTCACTTGCTTCAGATACATCCCCAGATCACATGGGTTACTAAGAATGAAAAAAATACTGGGAAGAAATTCTGTTGTCCTGTACTGTTATAAAGTGCATGTAAAGCTCAAACATCCAATTAGCAATGACAGTGATCTGATTCAAAAGACAATGAGGAGTTCAAGAATCTAAAGACTATTATATATAAGGATACATGATTTTTGTAACA
>CM063504.1:108288363-108353363 GCA_032207245.1 Pardosa pseudoannulata
ATCAGCCCACTTGTTTCGAAACGTAGACAGTAGCTCTCCAAATCAAGCCAAACCAAGCCTATTACTGACTGCCAACTAAATCTGTTCGGATGCTTCGGTTCTTTTACCTTATTAAAATATCTTTTACCTTGTTTGGTTAATAGTGATGTAAATGCTTTTAGCATGTTCTAATCTTCTTAGTTACAATATATATATTGAAAAAAATATCAAGTAATGTTTGCATACTTCAAAATATAAATTTTGGGGTACACCAAATAGAATCACATCAAATGTATAAATTTGTTTTTTAAGCGAAAAGCACTATTAGAGTGGAGCTGAACGATGGTTGAAAAATTAGAGCTCTGACCTTCGATTCCGGAATTCGTAGGTTTGAGCCCATTGTGACGTTGGATGTTCGCAGAAGTTCGGAACAGGCTTTTAAACAGTAGGTCCTGATGTAATTAGCCCTGACGTAGAAAAAAAAGTAGACTGTAGTGCTATAAACCAACCCAAACCTAATAGAGCGGACTTCTTTCGAAAACCCCTCTCAAAGCTGTCGCCCATATTTGCATTTTTTAAATTTAGTCTCGTAGAATATTTCAGAGAGTGCCTAACACAAGTTGAAATGATCGGAGAGTACTATTACTAGATCTTCCTTTTAGGATGAACACACTTGCAATAACTATGTCAAGTCTTCAATTGAAAAGGTAAGGTTGATTCTAACGAAATCATCTTTTTACATTGTATCTCGAGATTTTGCATGTTATTAGTTTTGAATTACATCCATAATTTAAAATCAATGCAGATTTGTAAACTTTCGTCAAAACAGTTACCACAATTTCAGTACAGAAAAGTTGTGAAGAAAGTGCTTACTTTAATAAAACAAGTAAGCATGTTTATTCTATTCCATAGATTAAAATAAGTGATTCAAATTCAAGCAAAAATGGGTTTATAGTAAAAACAAGTCTAGAGCTAGTCAACTCGACTTATCTTTAAGAATTTTTAAAGATTTAAAAAAAAATTAATTTTAGTAATTTAAATTGAAGATATCATTTCAGTGCACCTAAATAACTGAACTGAAGCATAATTAGTTATACTACCTCACAGTACCAACTTGTTACTAGGGATAACTAAATTTGATTCAATATGATCTGTAGTGGTTTGATAACACAAAAATTGATGAAATGTACAAACATTTTACCTAGGTTTGAAATTGAATTAACTGTCTTTGTCTACAGCATTATTCATTACAGTGTACATAAATATAAATTTTTTTCCCGATAAGAGATTAAACATGTGACGATGTAAATGAGATTATTAATTTATTTAAAAAATATCTCAATTTTTGTTTTTCATGAATGTAAGGTATGTTTACGAAAACAAAATTATTAGACCTTACAATAAGTAAAAGCAGTAACATTTTGAAACAATTTTTGACAAAATATATTTCTATTAAAAAAGCAATAAACATTATTTATCAACACACATTTATTCAATCTAGGAAATTTTACAAAATTTCTACTATTTTTTGATGATTTTGTATGATGATACTGATGTCAGATAACGAAGGCTAGAAAAAAAATTCTTGACTGATATCGCTATTTGACTGGAAGTTGTTGAAACACTGTCAGATGTCAGTATTTTTAACTTATCCCGGTCTCCTCTAAAATAAGACATCTGAAACGTGAAGTACATAGCATTATGCTTTCCAGATTAACAATCTGAAGGGAACTAGACGTTACAAATCTAAGTTACAAATCTTAAAACGTAAAACGGCTCTGAAATTTTTTAAAAGTCAATAATATAATAATTCTTTATTTGAAGTACAAAATAGTTTATAATTAAAAATAATATATTGCATGAAACTATTTTAGCCAAAGTTAAAAACCAAAAATGTATCCTTACTGACGTGTCACATTATATTTAGGTTCTCCAGCATTAGTAAATTGACAAAATTTTTTTCATTACCTTTTACTATTTGCGTTCTTTTCCCATTGAACATTTTTTATTTGTATCATGAACAGAGTTCCAAACTAAAAACGTTTTCTTGGTTTTTTTTTTTTTTTTTTTTTTTTTTGTAATTTTATACAATTAGTTTCAAAGAATACATTCTCAGAATGTCGTTTCAAAAAATGGTCTTGAAGAAGTACAATGATTAGTATAGAATGAGTTTGATTTTTTAAGCTGAACATTTTATAAACAAGTATAAAAGTACAACAACAAATAAAAATAAAAATTGAAGAAACTTCTAATAAAGAAGCGAAATAAAAAAAAGGTTTTAAAATTTTTAAAATGCTTGGAGCATTGAAAACTTTTAAGAAGTGATTTTAAACACTGAAATCGTAATCGCCTAAAAGATCAAAATGGGCAACACTTTCTAGAATTTTTACAAAACGTTTGGTTACTAAAATATTTAAAAACAGTCTTAAATAATTAAGAGAAATGCATAATATTTTGAAGTTTATATGTTTCATTTCTGACTGTTTAAAAAGTACTTTAATTTTTCTAAATACAAATGAATATTATACACTATAACATTCATAGACCAAAACATATAAATAAAATACTTACACATATAATTAATTACACACATTTGCAAAATACATATGTGCATGAGGAATTTTAACTTTCCATCAGTTAAGAAACTTATTTCTAAATCTATAAAGTTAACGGGGCAAATAAGGTTCCGCACCCTTTTTTTTATATAATCTTATTTTAACTTTTTAAATTCTTAATTAAAGTCTAGCTTTTAACAAATGAAACTAATGGGACGTTTCAGTGCCTATTTTTGAGCTAGTCGCTTCATAGGGGTTACGTAGGGAGGTCCAAAGTTCCCTTGCAATGACTCACGATCAATGGTTCCGAGGTCCAACTCTGCGACTGTCGCATCTAAAAAAATTCATACTCCTCCTTTTGGCCATCCAGATACTGTCTTGAAGTGCAACGGGAAAAATTTCTCAGGACACAAGTTTAGCCATCTTTTTTTGACCTCGTGATTCGCTCCATTCTCACTCACTCCGACTTCAAGAGGATACTACAGTATCCAGTATTCTTCCAAATTCCTCCAATGACAGCTGCGCTGCTGCATTCGCTGTCCAGTAGAGACTGTGGAGAGACAGGCACGCATCAGGTACTTTGAAGGGGGTTGGCTGGGTGGATGGCCAATACTTGCGATCTGCCCACTGTCACTGGGACAAGCCTAGAAGGCCTCACGGACATATGGTCCGAATTATTGCTTCAAGTCTTCTTACCCCCCCCCCCAACAAAAATATAAAAGGTTTTTTTTAGTTTGAAGTTTGGAGAGAAAAACTCGCGTTTCCCGCTTGTCCTAATTTTAATATCTACTCTAAGCTGAACACTAAGGCTATATACATTTAACCCCCTTTAGACAAAGTGTCTCACAAATCAAAATTTTATGTTATCCTAGGTGATCAGTTTAAGAATTATTGGGTGAAAAGTGATATGCGTTGAGGGACAGGACATTTTCAGTTATTATTATGATTTTTTAAACATTATAAATCTTTTATAAGATTTTGCATTTCTTTCTGCCTCTAGAATCCTTCCAACGTTGGCTGAGAAATTTTTTCACCTGTGAAACTTTATCCTGTTGCATTTCGACCCTTCATCAAGTGATATGCTAAACAAATTTTAAGCCTTCCGTACTTGCTTTTTACAACATCTGTATATTCTATGGGAAGTACTGAAATTAACCCTACTCGCTCACTTGTGTATTACGGCTTATGTATGTTTCTTTATGTATGTGAAGTTCTATTGAAAAACTTGTTCACATGCAATTTACGACATATGTATATTGACGTGTGTGTGAGAGAAAGAGAGAGTTATAATTATATTTTACTGTTTTCTATGATAAAATTGAGAATCATAAAGAGCGGGAAAATATATCTCTCTAATAATACAATTTTCTGCAACCTATGTTGCAGAAACCTATGTTTCATTATTTAAATCGGAAAAGTAACAGCTACAGTTAGTTATTAAATGAACAAAGACTAATTTCTCAGTCATAGAATATATCATACACTTACTCAGAAACAATAGATCTTGAAATTTCCGGCAACAAATTATTTGTAACACATAAAAGCCTGAAAATACTGGTCTGGTTTATTTCTGGAAGCTGTTTTAAAAGAAGCTTTTAACCTTAGCGCATGAAGTACAGGAAAACCTTCAGAGTTCAACTATAAAGGACATTCATACGTACGAATTTAAATGAGAACACTTTATGAGGTCATAAAAATCCATGGGGAGTCTAAGTATTCGGATGTTATTTGGCAGTGCTATATGTTTTTTATGACTTTACATATTAGAATGTTAAGTACTGGAAAATTTCTTCGTTAAGTAATAAACTTTGAAGTAAAAATGAAAAAAAAATATTTTTACAATGCAAATAAAGTACCGTTTCTGAAATTTTAATTACAAATTTTACTATATGAAGCATTTTAACGAATCAAAATAGTTAATTTTCTGTATTCATTTTAGGATAACTTTTATCAAGTAATTTAAATCCGAGAAAATCTCATTTAATTGAAGTGTCTTAAAATTCTTAAAAAACGAAAAACATGAGTGATACTTACTTTCAAATTTATTTGCAAACAAAATATACGTCAATCGTAATTTAATATATCACATTTCTTGTCTTCATGAGATGGCACAGTTCAAATAATCTATATTATTTTACTTATTTTGAGGTATGTCATAGATTACCTTAATATAAAGTAGGCAATAAATTGTTTATAAACTACATTTTATAACATTATAAATAAATTTATTAAGTGTCGTGTAGTTCTCCCTTATATTTGAGTATCAACCTGTGATCAAATTTATAATGGTGATTTATTTTTAATTGCGTTGTGTTAAGTATTTTTGTACTAAATTTAACCACAGGTTCTGAGAAACTACAGACATAAATATAAAAATAAACTAACAGCTAAATTGACAGCAACCGAGACTAGCTTAATATTAAAAAAAATAAATTTATTAACATATATATACATCTACGTACAAACAATGCTAATGCTAATTTAATGATGCTAATTTTCATAAGTAAGCTTTGTCAACATCTTAAATTATTTCTGACAAATTTTTTAATACTTAATTAATTTTGTAAATAGATAGAGGACCTAATCTCAATTTCAAAAATGTATGTAAATTTGGGGTACCTTTGTGGGTCTAAAATGTTGGGCCCGGAACACTTCTGGTTGAAGGGTATCTATTGCTGATCAGGAGAGGGAATCTATATATCATCCATTGGTCTCTTCAGGGGCTTCCTCCTGAGTCTTTGCCGTACTATTTGGTGCAGGAACACTTCCTGTCGGACTTGGCTGGACTCTCCTAGTCTGGACTATCGAACACCTTCTCCTCTGGACTCACGCACAACTTCCGTCGGACCCGACTGGACTCCCGACTTTTGAACTCCTTCTTTTGGGACCTCCACATCATCACTTTAGATTTTTGATATTTTATTATTTCAACCTTGTCCCCTCCTCCTTCTTGTCTTCCAATAGGGATAGTTGTAAGAATTTCATTATTATGCTTCAACCCCACCTTGCGCCCGCCAACGTGCCAAACCTTCTCCCTTCTAATAGGGCACTGTCCCTTAGGGACTAATAACTACTCCACCAAGGTACATTCTTATTTAATGTCAAGTCATGAGACGGGATTCTAATCTGGGACTGGAATCAGAACCCCGCCTGAGATCACCTTACAAGACAACAATATCCGTTGAAAAGAAATTTATGATCCTCTATCTCTTTACAACGATGTGATGAGGTCAGATTTAGATCCCGAACACTTTACTTCATGTATGAATGAATCAATTATATAACAGATCTAAATCGCCTCATCACATTAAGTATTATGTAAATATAATGTCAAATATAATGTTTCTTGATTTTTATGCTTCTTGAATAGAATACTTTTGTATTTAAAAGTCTGAAAATCAACAGGAATTGAAGGCGGCATAGAAACTTTTTATTTATAGATATTCCGGACTGTTTTTCAATCTTTGTACTGATTCCTACCAAAAAGTAAGTTTCGCGTACGACCAAAAGATGGCACTGCAAAAAGCCTGAAATACGATTCCACCAGCCGAAGATGTCTGGTATGATTTCTTTTCCAACCGATATCTTTTGAGAACACAGAGGTAGTGACGATCGAAATTGAATGTCAAATGTGTTTAATGTATGTACTGAATGTGATTAGCAAGCAGATGGCTGATCTTTGCTGTCGGGTTTTAGCTCCAGTAGGCTAAATGCCAATCCCTTCGGCCAGTCATTTGTCATCGATGACAATTTTCTACCCTTACCCTTCATTCATATTCTTGATACCAACAACTTCCACTTGTTCTTGCGCTTGAATAAATTCCGCTTCGGTTCCAGACGAAAACTTTAAAAAAATTGCGACATGATGTGTACGTTCTCAAGCTGTGTTTCTCTGAGAAACTGGACTATAAATAATCATCATACGGTATGTTGAATGTTATAATATCTATTGTTATGCTGTTGATATGTAGTTATATATTTTACAGCAAATAATTTAAAGTAATATTTTACTAATTTTTTACAAGAGTAGGGAAATTTATAATCGAGATGACCCTCTTATCGCAAACACAAGTACAAATTATATATTTTTCACCTTTTATTTTCTATTGAAGAGACATCAGAGTACAAGCATAAAGGGAATTATCTTTTGTTTTTCTAACACAACATACATGCAGGCAATATAACTTGACTGAATGCAAAATAAATGTATATATAACTATATACATAGATTCACATTATTTGATAAAAAAAATAATTACGTTAAGCAAATATATTTTTATAGAGTGTTATTAGAATGATACCTTAGACTATATTGCATGCTTAAGAAATTCCTCAAATTCTATGAACCATTCTTTCGATATTCCAGGCAAACTTTTTATATGATTTCACAATAAAAAAAGAGTAAAAATCTAACAATTGCTTCAATATTTTCTAACTTCTAATGTGTTTTATGTTAGGCTCAAAATTCACTTTTTTATTAAGACAAAAAGTTTAAAGTATGTAAATATTCATTTTCCTCCATTATTCTTTTCAGCTTATGAATAAAACGTGTACTGTAATTTTGGACAAATGATGAGTGAGTCACTCTAGCGTATATACCTACAGTTTCATCGTATCGCCTAAGTAACCATATGCCAAAAGCGTGTTATGACCAGACAATTTTACTCGTATAGCCATTTTTATCTGTCAGTGATACAATACCTAGTTAAAAGCGTATTTCACTGGTGGCCCATAATCTTTCTCAATCTAGCATAATTCGAAAATTCCAACCTTTATTGATATTACTGAGAGCTTACAATTTAAACAAATACTTGCCAGATTGTAAATCTCCCATTTATTGCGACTTGTCAACGGGCACCTCTTGCCCATACACTATTACTGCGCCATTTAGAAAGCACATTTTCATATAGCTACATAATTGGTCCCATCCTAGGATTGGTAGCACGTCAAAATTGATTCAGTCTAGGTTTATTTGGTCTTCCATCCGCAAAAACTATACCAGCTGTGCAAAGCACTGTAAATCGTGCCAGAAGGCTAAAATCACACGTCACACCAAAACTCCAGCAGGAAAATTTGCATTCCAATCACAAAGATTTAAGCGTGTTCAACTCCACCTTGTTGGCGTCCCTTCCTCCATCCAGAGGAAACTTTTACTACCTCATTACGATAGATACATTCACATGTTGGCCTGAGGCTGTCGTAGTCCCAAACAATACTGCAGAAATTGTTACATACAACTTTTACAGCTACTTAAATTCATGATTTCGGTGTCCAGCAATAATCACCATGGATATAGGAAGCCAATTCGAAAGTGCTTTGATTCGTGCTCTCTCATAGCTACTTGAGATAAAATGTATACGATCATAGCCTTACCAAACACAAGCCAATGTACTTGTTGAGAATTTTCAATATTCATTGAAAGCACCGCCCTAAAGTCTACAACAGAAAGCAGTAGTCAACAGCCATACCAATGTAGCTTCTAAGATTCTGACCCGTCTTCAGAGAGGATTTGAGAGCAACTACAGTCGAATTGGCATACGAATGGAGTATGTGACAGCACCGACCCGATGCCTATTTTGACCCGATGCCTATCGACGCATCTCTTAAGCAGCTCGTGGAAGAAGACCCATTTTGCTAGCGTGCGTCCTACGTCAACTTCCTGCCACTGTTAGAGAACAGCTTTCGCTCATCCTCATTTGAAGATGTGTTCTTTCAACATGATGGTGTACACAAACCACTTCCTGCACCTTACGACACAGCTTAAGAATTTACTATGCCACGAAAAGACATCCGATATCTATGTAAAGGGCACAACACAAACTACCTCTATCGATAGACTTAAACCTGCTTTAGTTGTTGCAGATAATTTATCTACTTTATAACAACATGCCAATGCATCACCAGTCAAACAAACAACCCGTTCTGAGTGAACTGTTCTTCTCCCTCAACGCTACATGACTTTATGCTATACTGCTGGGGTAGTGTACAGCGTCATCGCATCACATCGCATTGTCTAGGTAGCGATATGCAAAAAATGTGTTAGGACAACATTGACATTGGCACAGCCATTTGGTGAGCGAATTTGTTGCAACCCTAAGACAGTTTTACTCGTATAGGCATTTTTACCTCTCACTTATGCATTACATATTTGAAAGCGTGTTTCATGGCCTACACGTGATAATTCATCTTGGAAATATGAAAGCTCATCGGATAGGCCACCTTGCCGCAGTTTGGAGTGCTACGGTCTACTTTATTGCAACACGAGGTCTAATGAGACCGGGACCTACAGCTTAAAGCCGATTCCGAACGGCTACGAACATCCATGCCACAGTGGGATTCGAACCCGCGAACTCTGGTACCGAAGGACAGCACCCTGACCAATCGGCTATCTTTCGGCGCTCATCGGATAAACCACTCTGGATTATACGCTAAAAACTTGATAATTTATCTATAAACATGAAAGCTCATTTAAGAAACCGCCTAGCCCATACGCTACATTAATTTAACTGAAAAACATGAAAGCTCATCAGAAAAACCAATCCTGGGTATAAGCTGTACACGTTATAATTTACCTATAAACATGGAAACTCATCGAATAAGCCACCCTGGCGCATACGCTGCACACGTGATATCTTACCAAAACATAAAAGCTTATGGAATAAATGGGCTTGAGTACATTCCACACTCGTAACAATTAAACAGAAAAGACTGATAGTACGACGGATAAGCCGCCTGGCATATAAATCACACATATGACAATTGAAAGTAAATGAAAGTATCGGATCATCCACTCTCCAACAAAGTTTTTAATGCTTATATTTTAGCAATTTCGTCTGCTTGAAGACGAATTTTGACTATATTTTGACTGTCCATATTTCTAAATAGTCTTCTAAAATTGATCAGTTTTAGGACACAATGCCTAGAAAAATAAAGCTCTGTTCGACCTGTTCACACAACTTTCTTAGTCTCCACCGACGATTTGCATGAATGCACTGTAAGAGTCGAGTCCGTCTCTGTCGGTAGTCAAGTGAACTTTTGTTCATTTCAACTGTCACGAACTCCCATGACGTCACCTGTACTGCAGAGCTTCGACGGCATCGCCATCAGGAATGTTAGTAGACAGAGACCTCGAGTTATAAAGAAAGGAAAATGATTGCTTCGGAGGTCTTCTACTCTTTGTAAAATATGTGTGTGAATATTGTGTGTATTGTATTGTAATCGTTCAATCATATTATATGTGTTGTGTTTTAAAAAGTAGCAAGTGAATTTATTATTGTCTCTTAATGGATACTTTTACCAGCACGGGTTCGAATGTGGGGCTCCTAAGAGAAGAATAAGGTAAGTGATACCTTATTTTAAAGTTTCCATTTTTTCATCATTTCCTTGATAAAAATGATATCAACAATTGAAAATGACAGTATTGTCCCTGTAATGATTTTCTGGACGTACGGAGGTGTCAAGCTTGTCATTTTGTCAACGCACCGATAGAGAAGACGAATTTTGCTTTGATCGAGTCGGCCCGGCGCCAAAAGCGTTTCGGCCACCCCAAGTACAAGAGCAAAGGGGGGGGGGTTAACCTCCCCTAAAACCGAGGTTTCCTGCTTGGAAAAGAGAGAAGTGGGAGGACGTCCGGCTGAACTTCTAAGAGAGCAGGTTGATAAAGAGTGATCTAATCTTTGGATGATAGGTTGCATCTGCATTGAGTTTATTTGTTTTTTAAACATTTCCTTTTTGTTAAATAAATAAACAATTGTTAAGTTTTAATCATCTACGGCTGGTTATTTAGTCTCCATGGCTGCTTAATTGCAAGGGGCCCTGGAAAAGCCATATCCATAATAACTAGGGTGTGACGGACTACATGACATAGAGACAGCATGACCGCTCTGCGCGATAACATGCACTCCCTGAGAACATGCGACACACACACTATAGGGATTAAACTGCAAGGCACAATATAAATATCGTTCACATAAATCACGTAATAGAGCCACATAAAAATATGTAGTTATAAAAATGTATTTTTACAGGTAAAAAGAAAGTTAATATTCCTCAAAAATGGCCTCAGATGTTCAATTTCAACTTTTGAACTAGTAATAGCCATGGCTTTCTTATCAAAAATTGCAGTACTAAATTTCAAGTTTAGAGACATATTACATATTTAGATATCCGTCTAATACTCGAGAAATATGTTTTGAGTAAAGGAATTTTAAACTGACCTCAATAACGAAATGATAGTACATTCACTGTAATTTTTTTTTTTGTTTGATAAAATTTGAGTTATCGGAATGTTATAATATGATTATTGGTAAAAAATAAAAAAAATACTTTACTATCAGTTAAACTAAATTTTGAAAAATCGATTTCTTGAAGTTATGTATCCCATACGAAAAGCTATGTATCCCCTTAAGCGATTTTCGATATCAATACAATACAAACTAAAAACTATTTAAACTTTTAACTAAATATAACATTCTATTAGAAACATCAATTATCCACACCAAAAGTTGGGGGCAAAGCGGCTAGTACGACATAAATAATTGAAAGATAAATCTATACTAGATTTCATTCTGACAATTCGAGGTAATATCATGGCATAATCCAGTATTCAGTGCGAAATTACTCTTTTGGGTGTTAGAATATACACAAGTATGACACAGTGGGATGGCATTTAGTGTTAGTAAAAGTGACAAAAATTAGTTTTTATATCCCGCTATTTGTTTTTTACACTGAATAATTAATGGTTTTTTCAAAACTATTAATTATTCAATCTTAGTTATTAACAGAAATAAAAAATTAGATTATAATATAAATATTTTAATTAACTAAATATGTACAATAAAAAAGTTATTGATAATATTTATGACAATTAAAATCAAAATTCTCGTGAATAAATGAACTCCTTAAAAAGCAGAGAATAAATTCAATATATAAAAAATAGAAATAAAATATTTATTTTTAACCCTAATAGAAAGTATTCAACAACAGATTAAAAATACTTGTATTAAATGAATGAAGGAACTGCAAACAGTTTTTATAAATTAACAACATAGATTTATTAAATAATATGAATATATAAATAAAATATTCATTTTATTTGTGTATACTGAGGTAAAATTAAATTAACCACATTAAAATTTTCTTAAAGATAAAATACTTTTGAAAAATTCATTATTCAAGAAATTTTTGTTTATTTTCAAAATCATTCATGTGATTTAATTTTTCATAGAATCCTACAAACTGCATACCAAATACTGCAGATACATATTTAATTAAATATTGGTATCCGTTTTAAATTTCAACTCTATTAAAACTCAATTTAAGTTTAAAAAGTCTGTTTTTGTAAATGTTTCACTTACCAACACAAAATGTATGTTTATGAATTTAGAAAATGAATCCAAAAAAAGAAAAATCTACATTTTCTCTCTAGCTCACCAAAGCTACGTCTGTGTATATTAAAAACAAATTGGAAATTCATCAAATACAGTGGGGTCCCAAATTATTAGGGATAACGATTTTAAAGGTTTTGTAGTTTCTAGTTTAACTAAATTTAACAAATAGTTTGTTTGAGTGTCCCCTAAGTATTTTTATTTGTTGGAATGTATTATTAAGATCATACAAAGAATAATTTAAGCAGTCGAAACTAAATTTTCTCTTGAAAATAATATTTACTTTGATCTAAATGTATTACTAATAGCTTTAGTATTTAGTAGTGTAACTTATAATTGCTTCAATTAGCACAATTATGCTTTGAATATTTTCCTCTATACTCGCTTTTGCAGTTTTTGAAAGTTTGGTGTGGGTGAAGTCATGCTTTGATAAGAGTTTTCGTCAACATCCTTTTTGTGAGAATCACTTCATTAGCAATTTTCAGTTTGATGTGTAACTACATGTTCTCTATGGCTTTCATGAAAAGTGATTTCCTAGGTGAGAATTAATTTTAGTGCTTTTTGAGGCTAGAGATACAGTTAACTCATAGTTTTGTTATAAAGTGTAACGTTGTACATAAGAAGCCATTTTTTATCACCATGGCTGCATTTTCCGAGTGGTGACAATAATCCAGTTCTTAGTACTCATTCTTACTGGTCTTGCATTGGTCTTGCATCCTTGTTTTTCCCATGATGTGTAATTTCCCCATTCCATTCAACGAAATCACTGAGTTGAACAGTATTACGAAGGCTTTACCTCCTTCTAAAAGCAATGGCTTTAGGGTACAATGGTGTTGCAGCTCACTGACACCATAAACGAATAAATGCTTGTTGATTAAAATGTCGAAATTGCATTCATCGATGGAGAATAACTGTAAAAGTTCCATTACTTAATAAAAATCATTGTTTCTGTACTTCACTACTTAATAAAATATTTCCTATACTCGATCCTAGTCTGCAACAGTTATATTCCGAAGCTATCTAGTCCATTTTAGAAGCTTCTTCATGCACATGGTCATTAATAAATTCTTACAATCCGATCAGTTACGCCTCGGTGAAGCGCCTCTTGACTGTCCTGTTAGAAACTTAAATTCCCTAGTCATTCATAATCCTAGTTAGATGTTTAACACAATTTTTATGACTTTTGGATAAAGATGTACATGACTTTAAAATCAGTAAGGAATATGGTAATGCCTATCCTGCTAAGCTAAACTACACGGACGATATCTTCTTTTGGCATACTTTAATCTTGATTCGGTTAACGACGGACTTCAAAGCACTTGAAATGGTTCATAAGGCTATATTGGTATGAATGAGATAAATTAATGTTTAAACATCTGTACATTTCCTTGCTTGAATTTAAAATATTGTCCGTACTAAAATAAAGGAATTTTGAGAACTTCAAGTTATACTGCAAAAATATTAAAACTTACTAATAAAATTTAACAAACATATTATACATCAAAAATAAACAATTTTATATTTTGATTACTTCAGACAGTTTAACCCCCGTCAAACTATTGTTCCATATTATTCTATATGGCCTCAGTACAACAGCAGTTTTTAACAAACGACCACCAAAATAGACATAACCTTACTTATTTTAAATTTGAAGTCGAATACAAGTGCTGCCATCTTTTAAGTACAATAATAATGAAACTAGTAGAAAGCAAAATTAAAAATTTATAAAGACTGTTTGTTTTCTTCATATATGAATTTAAATTAAACTTTAAAACCTGAGTTGTGCTTTTAATATCTTTGTTATCCACTTTATTTCAGGGGGTGGGGGTGTCGAAAACACTTAGCAAATAAGATGATTCCAAAGAATTATCTTATTTATTTAATTATTGATAAGAAATAATATAGATAAAATTTTTATCCCTTATGTTATTTGATTCCTATGAACATAAACGTGTCAATTACAGACATTAATGTTTATTTGTTTGTTTTCAGATATCCGTTGACAGAAGCAATGCGCAGTATAGAAAAAATACGTTTCCAGTTTGATTATGCAATAACGACAATTAAACGGTAAAATATTGCTGGAAGAAATTTATAATTATAAAATGAGGCTCTACAGAGTTTTTAATTTAAAAAAATTAAATTTCTATTTACTATTTCTTCGTATTAATTAAACTTAAATACCCCTCCTATGCAAACTTTCACTTGTATACAATTATGTTCATATACATAAAGTTATATACATGACTTATACAAAAGTTACATAAAGAAAAAAAATTAAATTGATAACGCGTTTTTTTTCTATCCTGTTACACGTTGATATCACAATATAGTACTATTTTATAGTGAATTGTTTTTAACTTTGAAAATAAAATGAAGTCATGTTTTTCATGTAAACACTATCTTCTCTGGAAGCCTCAAAGGAAAAGTCAGCCTTTTCAAGGAGGATATGTAAAAGTCAAATAGAAAAAAAAATTAAGTATACAAAAAAGGCTTTCAAAATTGTTACAGAAAATTTTATCCTTGTTAGACAAACTGAGCAAGTTACATACAGCGAAAAATTTGAACATTATTGTAAAAGAGAAAACAAGTATAAAAGAAAATCGGATAGGAAAACAAAATTTGAAAACATATATGTAGTTTAATCGTTTTTCAATAAAATGTGTTTGACCCGTGTTATTAGACCTGGAAACATATTACAAAGAAACGAATTTTCTTGATTTATTTTCTTTGCATAACTTTAGAAGATTTTCTTTGGATGCAGCCACTTAGAGATATTTTTTATTTTCTTTTTATAAAACCCTGAATCTTTCGTGTTATTTCTTTTATATCGGCAATCCAATTATGAAAGGCAGAAATATGTTAAAAATATCTCAATATATTTTGTCTCATATGAAGAATAGTAACGTAATGAAATTCCCTATATAATAATAACCTAAGTTTGGTTTGGTTTGGTTCGCTACGGTCTACTTTTTGCACACGAGGGCTAATGAGACCGGGACCTACTGCTTAAAGCCGACTCCGAACGGCTACGAACATCCATGCCACTGTGGGATTCGAACCCACGAACTCCGGTTCCGAAGGCCAGCACCCTAACCATTCGGCCATCGTTCGGCAATAACCTAAGTTATCTGTCCGCCTGTCCTCGAATTCATAAAGCGATTGGACCTGGAATGGGTAGAGGCATCCACATTCGATTATTGATGATTTAGGGCTATCAAAATTCAAAGCAAGTTGAAAAATTTGCGAAATGTACCCTTTCCACCCTTTTCGAGCATGTAATGCCATTATTTCAAGTCATATTTTTTCCAGATAAAAGCAAACGATTAAATGTATTAATTTATCACATAGGGCGTCTCACCTTAGTCGTTTAACTGCTAACCGCGACTAGTTTCTGTTTAAACGGAGAATTGCGTCCCACCATTGGTTGGCGCCATGGGTTAATCGCCGTTACCCGTTAAAGGACTTTGGTGAGACCGACCCATAATAAATTGGTAAAAATAATATTTTTCTAGCATTATGACGTCATTCATTTAACTATCTCTTTTAATCATTTCTTATTTAAAATTATTTAAATATCGTCTGCATTATTTTCATACGTTTTATCACTGAACTTAGATATTACGTAAATAATTTTCTTTTACATTTGGCTTAAATAATAGATTAGTTACATATGTGATAATTCTAAATTTAATCGTCATTATTTTTTGTTGCAATGAAAATTTTATCATCTCTATTAACAACAAATTATTTTCATAAATGTCTAGGAGAATATTTCACTGACTAATAAATATCCAAAGTTTAAGTTATATATCTTTGAACATTAACGAACTAGCATATAGCCCATCATATGACGGGATTAGTAAAATTTTTAATATTCCAGAACTGTTAAGTACCCAGTTAGGCAGGTAAAAAGTGGTTTGTTTTTTGGCTGAGATTTATCTGGTTCACTCTCAATAATTTATTTATCGTCATACTCCTCTAGAGTCACCCGATCCTGTAATGCAGTTTAGAATCACATTGAATTCATTTAGTCAAACCGTGTGGTTATGTCTAACAAACAAACACACAAACGAACAAACTTCTTAATTTCTAAATATATATTAATTAAAAGTTAGATATTTAGTAGTCTGTGAAATAGACTCAACAGAATTTATTGTTAATACCAAAGATAAAATTTTCATTGCAACAAAAAATAATCGATGTTTAAATTTAAAATTATCACATATGTACCTAATATATTATTTAAGCCAAATACAAAAGAAAATCATTTACGTAATATCTAAGTTCAGTGGTAAAGATATTATAATAGTGTAGACGATATTTAAATAGTTTAAAATATGAAATGATTAATTGAGGCGGTTATAGGAATGAAGTCACAATGTTAGAAAAAATTGTTATTTTTCCTATTTATTAAGGGATAAATGGTTAAATTTAATCGCCTGCTCTTAACCGGGGAAAATAGGGCTTGAAATAACGGCATTAAACTCTCGAAAAGGGACGAAGGGGTGGATTTCGAACGTTTTAAAGACGACAGTATTTTTTGCTGTGATATGTAGCATATTTATACAAATTTATTTTAGAATCGGATCGATAGTTTAGGAGAAGATAAACTTTATTCGCTTTGAATGGATGCCTGTATCCATTCCAGGTCCAACCGCTTCATAAATTTTCGGACAGATAACTTAGGCTATTATTATATAGGGGATTTGTTCGCTTGTGTATTTGTTTATTATAAATAACCACACTGTTGGCCTAAATGATTTGAAAGTGATTCTAAACTTTATTCACAGTATCGGGAGAATTTAAAGGAGTATGAAGATAAAGAAATTATTAAGCATGTACCAGATAATTCTCATCCGAAACACAAATCATTTTTTACTTACCTCCTAGGTTAATTTACAATTCTGAAAAATTAAAATTTTAATGATTCCGTCATAGGACATGCTATATGCTAGTGTTATATATCAGAAAACAAATTAATACAATTTTCATACTCACTATTTTCTATTACTTAATATAAATGTATGCAAAGTATAATTTACAGCGCCATCCATTCTAAAGATTATCTTCAATAAAAATTTGCATTTTAAATAAACTTCAAGTATATTACTCATTTATCATTTTCATAAATTTCCAATCACTCTTTTACAAAATATTCCTATCTTGAAATTGTAAAATTTATCTCACTGCAGAAACCTTGCATATGCAATACAAAGCGCTTGAGAACTTTTGTTAAATTTAGTAGAAGTAAATTGTATTTGCTATTCAAGCCCAATATAGATTAATTTTCTTATTTAATATTTACATATAAATACATTTTTTTTATTTATAACTATATAACTCTATTATAAAATAAGTACAATTTCTTTTTATTTTCTTACAAAGTAGATTATTAAAACTTTAGAAATGCAAACTTTATGGTAATATGCATCACAATAAGTCTCATCTAATTTATTTTCTTTGATTTGGTGACAGAAATGTATCTTTTGAAGGAAAATTTCATTCATAATTTCATTTGCTTCCAGAAAATAATTTAAAATATTTCAGTATGCATTGGGAGATGCAGTCTTTTCATTAATTCATACGTTTCCTAACTGAATAGTTAATTAGAAATTTCCTTAGAGGTTATAAAGAATATTTAAATATGAATTTATTAAATTAAAAATTATTTTAGCTTTAAGTCATTAAAGTAAGAGCAAAGCGCATATGCAAATGCTAAAAATTGCAGCTCGTTTTCTACAATTAGTAATGCATTGAAAGAAAATACATTTGAGCCGTAATATGGTATTTAAATCATTGGAAACTAATCTCACAATTGAATTATATATTTTATAAATGCGTTTTCAATTGTATAGCTATGTAATAAATGATGTTTATACAGAGAACTATATTGGTAAAATAATTACGAAAATAAAAAAAAAATTGGCAATTATATGAAAGACTATGTGTATTTGTAAACCAGAAGGTTAGCAATATCGTTTTAACAACATATCAAATAGGATTTAAAAATTTGAAAAAAAAACCTTGAATGTGCATAGGCAGTTAAAAAAAGGGTTTTCATTTTACAAAAGTGCATATAGTTCGAAGATGTGTTATCTGTGGGAAAAAGGAAAAAAAATGCTCTGATTCTTACTGATAAGTCGTTGATTATAATTAGCTTCTTATCAGTAAGAGATCTGGCGAACCATCTTGTCCCAGCAAAGTTTTGACAACATGTTAAATACGATTTAAAAATTTGAAAAAAAAAACCCTTGAAAGAATGTGCATAGGCAGTTAAAAGAATGGTTTTCGTATTACAAAATTGCTTATACTTCCTATATATATTACCTGCGGGTAAAAAGAAAAAAAATAATTACGAGGCTTACTGATAAGTCGTTGATTATAATTAGCTTCTTATCAGTAAGAGATCTAGCCAACCATCTTTTCCCCTCAAAGATTTGACAACATGTCAAATATGATTTTAAAATTGGGAAAAAACCTTGAAAGAATGTACATAGGCAGTTAAAAGAAGGGTTTTCGTTTTACACAAGAGCTTATAGTTCAAATATATGTATCTGCTTGTAAAAAGAAAAAAATTAAGAGGCTTACTGATAAGTCGTTGATTATAATTAGCTTCTTATCAGTAAGAAATCTGGCAAACCATCTTGTTCCTGCAATAAGAGACAACTTTGAAAACTGTCAGATATGTTGAAGCTATTATCGTCCAGGATATATTGAGACATTCTCCCCACTTCTATGGCTACATATATACGGGTTTCTTGTTTATGAAAGTCAGTTGTCAAGGAAGTTATGTCTCGTTAAGGCATTGTATGAATTTTGAACGTTACACAGCTCATGAGAACGTATTGGTTAGACATTGCAATTAATATATTCGACGTCAAAATGATCTTTTATATTTTGAGTGTTGTGGAATATCCTGTTATGCATAAAATAAAACTTATCACCCGCAACACCTAGTAGAAATGTAGAACAGCAGTACGCCATTCGTGTACCGTTGACCGGTCATAAAAAAAGAAGTAGATGCATTCTTTGACCCACATCTGACCACACCATTATAACTCACATTGTATATCAAGGTCTTTCCTGAAGGTTGCAATGACAATAATCTCTGCAAATTTCAGGCCATATAAGTTTAGGAGTCTAATCAAATGATATAATGAAAAGATGAATGTAGACAAATTGCTATTGAAACAAAGATTGAGGGGGTATTTAAAACTTGTATAGTTTGACTTTTGTAAAAGTCTCGTAACAATTTTTGGGAGATATTTAAATTGCTATGGTAGCATGGTGTCGACTTATCTACTGACCAAAAGTGCTGCTTCAGAATATTTTTGCTGAAAAAACAATACACTAATCTTTTTAGCTCGTCACCCATCAAGGAAATCTAGCTTTTGCGAACCTGCTGAAATTTCAATGGATTGAAATGCTACCTATAGCCTAGAAACGATTCAGATAATTTGTTGCATAAAACTTAAATCGATTTTATTTGTTTAAGATACCCATTTACTATACTGCTATACTCTATATTTAATATATTTTTGTAGGAAGTTATATTGCATACCTTAAAAATAAACTAATAAATGTTTCTCCAATATGTTTTTCAGATTTATGAAGAATTTAGGTACATAATACAATTCATTGTAATTTCCCTTTAGATTTCTTTATTAGTGAAAATAATTTGTTTTCTTGTCAGTAATTACCAATATCAATACTAATATTAAAATTTTATGTAAAACAAAATAATTAATTTTCAAATCTGAAAAATATTCTTCTCGAAAAATTTTTCTTCTTAGTTTCTAGGCATGTATTGTAATTAACTCATCTTACAAATTGCTTTCTCTCAAATATTCCCTTCTAACTTCTTTCCTACCAATTTCTTTAATGTATGGTTGTATGAACGCAAGAATAATCTCAATAAAAATTGTGTTCGATATTTTTTTTCTAACTCCCCTTTCTCTTTCTCCAAACGTTTAATTTCTCTTTGTGACAGTGAAATATTTCCCTCTTCATTATGTTTTCTAAACCGGAACACTCTCTTCCCATGACAAGTAATTAGAAAATGCCTTTGAATCAACCAGGCGTGAAAAAAAGAACTTAAAACATAGCATTTTAAGTGTTTTAGTAATTGCATTTTTAATCAGAATCTCAAGAGTTATCTTTACACTCCGTACAAGAAGCAATAATTGTAAAATATGTTCAGAGATGGGTTTTTTTGTTCGAGTTTAAGGTTCGAAAATGTTTTATGAAATGCAATAAATACATAGCATATATGTTCCACCATTTATCTACGTTTTATTCAAGGAATAAATTTAACGTAATGCTTCTTGCTGAAATACATAATCCTGCAAAGTATTATATTGCTAAATATGTCATAAATGTTAAAACGTTTATAAAACCTTTCTGCGCATTATAGTTAAAAAATAAGTTCATCAGTATATAAGATTATTTTATAAATCATAAAATTTGTCGTAAAATGGTTAATAAGACGTTAATAAAATGTTAATCACATTTACTCTTCCTAAATGATAACATGATACCTGCATGTTGGATTCTCTACCAATCATTTGATTTCTAAAATCTATAAATATGTGATTATTTCAAGTCAAGCTTCATTATATATATATATATATATATATATATATATATATATATATATATATATATATATATATAATATATATATATATATATATATATATATATAAATATATATATATATATATATATATATATATATATGTATATATATATATATATATGTATATATATATATATATATATATATATATATATATATATATATATATATATATATATATATATATATATATATATATATATATATATATATATATATATATATATATATGTATATATATGTATATATATATATATATATATATATGTATATGTATATATATATATATATATATATATATATATATATATATATATATATATATATATATATATATATATATATATATATATATATATATATATATATATGAAGCTTGAAATTA
Organism: Pardosa pseudoannulata; assembly: GCA_032207245.1. Lineage (NCBI taxonomy): Eukaryota > Metazoa > Arthropoda > Arachnida > Araneae > Lycosidae > Pardosa > Pardosa pseudoannulata. The sequence goes on from CM063504.1 coordinate 108,309,310, forward strand.
TGTATATGTTATTTCACTGAAGTTTAAATAAATGGATTTTCTTAGCTTAAAAATGCGAAATCTCGTATAAAATACACGAGCATTTCAGAGAAATTGTATTTCACTAGAAGTATTTTAAAACTGTACAGTTGAAGCACACAAAATTTTTATTCAGACTTATGGTGACCATGATGAGTAAATCCACTTTTCATCACAAGTGACAATCCAGCCTATAATTTTGTCCTTGCGTTGATATTCGAGCAGATTAGTGCAGGCACGAATACGTCTGTCCTTGTCTGCTTGAGTCATTGAGTCAGCTTCTACGGCACCCAACGATTTAACTTGTACGTCAAGTTTATGCGATGTATAGCGGGACTAATGAACATGACACTAACATATAATTCCTTAGCTAGCTCTCGAGTTGTTGTATACTGATCTTCTTCCACAAGTTCTCGCAGGCTGACCTCATCAACATCAATCGGGCGGCCAGTGCGCTCTGTTTCTTGAATTTCATAGTCCTCGTGTTTGAATTTCCGGTACCAAACCTTCACAGTCATATGATACGAAATGAGTACCTAAAGCTGTGCACATAATTTGTTGACATTCTGTTTTCTGATTTTTTGCAATAGATTCGGAAGTAAATGGTGGTTCTAATCTGGTAGAGGAATAGTTGCATTTCAGACACCTTGTAGTTAATGATAATGGTATTTTTTTTACAAATTTCACAACACAGTGTTCTAAAAAAAGTCTCTTTCTTTCAAATGCAAAAATTTGATTAAATACGCCATCGTGAACTGTTTGTGCAGACAATATTTGTGGACTCGGGAAACTTTCGTTACAACCCGATATTATCCTCAAGCCGAATAAAACTATAACGTGATATTACTATATTCGACAATTAATGCATTTAAGCCAAGTATTGACGAAAAATAACCGCGATTGAAAGCAAATGACAACAGTATTTTGAAACCTGTAAATACTGAAATAGAGAGTCTTCCCTCCTGCATTAATCATACATTCTCTCCAGATAAAATCTGTTCCAATTGATCACATATAGCCTAATGGTGCAGCACACCCAATCTCATAAGTATACCGAAAATGAATAGACTATTTTATAGAGTAAATAGACGTGTCATATTTTGACATGGAATTCAACTGGTCTTCGAAAGATAGAGAAAAGTAATGGGTATCGGAGGACAATAAGAAATATGTACTTAACTATTTTTCAAATAAATCATTAATTCACGAAAAAAAGCAGTAAGAACTTTATATATATATATATATATATATATATATATATATATATATATATATATATATATATATATATATATATATATATATATATATATATATATATATATATATATATATATATTATCAAACACATGAACACGTGAATTACAAGTGTGTTTTACTCTACTAAGATTTGTGTTTTATCTTACACTATTATTTTAAACTTTTTCCAGTTTCTTAGGGTATTTTTTATCGAACTAATGTTTCAGGTGCATAACAATTACGTATTTCTTATTCAAATTTTTGGAGATTGCCTACTAATGTACTAGTAAAAAAAACCAGGTATTGTTTTAAACAGCACAGAATTTTCTCGAGTTATCGAAGGTTTAATACCGAGAAGCGACAAGTACAAAACAGTTACTAAGGCATTGTATAACTTAACAGTATGAGTAATATAAAAAAAATATTTATATAACTGTAAGTGGAAATTGATACCCAGTTTTTTTCTCTATGTATTCTAAAGTTGTATTAATAGAAATATAAATATTTGTTTTATATGCTACGTACTGAAAGCATTTTTGAGAAATACTGTCGGGTGACTCAATTTTTATCAAATAATCTCGGATTTCGATCAATAGTAATTCTCTAATACTTGCTCCTGCATAAATCTTGTATATAATAAATCTTGTGTATAATACATTATACATATTTAATATACATGTGTATAATAAATTATACATTGTGTATAATAAATAATATTGTGTATAATAAATCTTACTCCTGCGAATGGGGGGATTTTCAGTACAATAGGCCTTGGGCCGCAGTGCTGGTGCCCTTGCGGGCCGCCCCACCCTAAATCTAATCTAATCTAATTCTCTAATACTCTTAGATATTAATGTCTTATAAGTTTAATATTAAAACATTACGTATTCTTATAATCAAAATATCGTTAAAAATTTAAAAATTCAAAAAATGAAATTCAACGTCTACTGAACCCATGAAATTGCTTCCCGGGCAAGATTCCGGTTCCACTACACTATAAGAAATTAACCCTATCACAAGAAAAGAAAATATGTTGATTTTTGCGGGGCATTTTTATATAACATAGTATGAATTTATGCAATTTTTTGTAAAGCTGAATTATGAAATATTGTATGTACATGTATATATATATATATATATATATATATATATATATATATATATATATATATATATATAACCGTTGAAGGGGAAAACTTGAAACTGAAGTTAATTTTCAACGATTACAGTTAGTCAAAATAGGATTATAGCAATAACATGTGTGAATTTATATGAATGAGAGCTGTACTTTGTAAAACGTATGCAAATTATATATTTCCATACGTGTCACTTACATAAAATCTAAGAAAAAAGTTTCCAGGTAACTGGTGCTTCCGATGAAATCTTGTCACATATAAAGTATGAACATTAAAATTAAAGACATTTTATTCCTGCACCATTTGAATAATTTAAATATTGACAGAATAATAAGAAATTGAGATGCAGTGAAACAGATTGATGAGGATGTCTGTGAATTTAATACAGAGCAAAGAGAAAGGATGTACGAAAATTGAAGTTTAATCAAGGAAATAAAGTGGTTGTTTAATCATACTTAATAAAAATGTCTCAAATAGTTCTTCTGTAAAGTTGTAATAGGGTAATTTTTGTCATTGTGACAGTTCATTCAATAGTTGATGTTTCAGTTAAACTATAGTCCAGTCGCTGGCCCATGATATCATTGTGGCATGTCATATTTGATTTGAAATAAAGACTGGTTTATAACAGTATTTAAAAATTCATTCTCTAATCAAGAAGAGATTGATTTTTCCCAGAGTCACGTAGTATAGGCAGTTAAATTTTTAATAAGAATTTTACTTTGAAAGTTTCCTAAAGCTTAGCCTTCAGCTAACTTAACTCGTACTTTAATTACAATATTTAATTAGACACCTTTCAAACACAATTTGTAGGGCAATATAAGGGCACCAAAGAACCAAGTAAAGAAATAAACAACAAAATGGTTTATACTGTTTCTATATTTACACTAAACTAAGTGCATAAAATTGACATACAATGTATCTATTTTACATGTATTCCGAAAACATCAATTAGGAAATGATAGTTTTGAAATTCTTTATTTTTTCACTTCTTAAAACTTGCATTCATACTTTTATAGAAAATATTATGATTTCAAGAATGTTGTGAAAAAATAAGCAATTTTTTCTCTTGTTTTAAAGAGAAAAATATGTATTTGTTATACAGTACTTTTCATTTTGGTCTTACTAGTATTTTCATCATGTATGGTACTGTTTTCTTATGAACTCATTATCAGATGAAACAAAATCAGATAATTTAAATTGCGTAACTTTTGAATATAGTTTTAATATCCTTTTACCTAAATATAATTTTAGAATCAGAGAAGATATGACAATTTTACAAAAATATCGTCTACTTACTGAGTATGTGGAATTTCAGTAACCAAGTACCGAAATATGCAATTATTTTCAAAACAGGGAGGACTGTAAATTTTTTAGAAATGACACAAGTGGCATACTCTTAGACTGTTGCCAGTAGTCCACTGAGGAAGGTTTTGTTTTGCTAATTTTACCCCAATATCGTCTACTTTCTGAGTACGTGGAATTTCAGTTTCCAAGTGCCAAAATATGGAACTATTTTTAAAAGATGGAGGATTGTAAATCTTTTAGAAATGACACAAGTGGCATACTCTCAGACTGCCACCAGTATTCCACTGAAACAAGATTTTGTTTATATTTACTACATAAAGAGCACGTAGAATACAGCAGGTAAGATTTATAGCAATAAATAGAAGACATGTTATACAAATAGAAATAAAATAAATAGAATAAAAAAATAAAAATAAACAATTGATTTTGTAGATACATTAATAGAGAGAGTAAGCTAAGTGGCTATCAAAATGGAATAAACATGAAGGCAGAACAGAAGCACCTTATATAAGACACATTTCAAAACAGTTTTTCTCAAACATATGCACACACACATGCAGTAAGGTCACCCAAATGATACCTAGCGGTGAAAAATTACACAATGAGAACAGAAAGTGTAAGAAATCACAACTGAAAAAATCCAAATAGTAGAAAACTCACTTATCTAATAGTGTTATTAACCAATAAAAGATAAATTTTGATAATATAAATAGTTTTCTAAAAACCAAGATTCAGAGCAGAATAAAACTTTTAAACAATGAAAGCAAAGGATATACCAAAGTGGTGAATACATTCTTAGTCTTATTCAGCTCTCTAAATTTGCTTTAAATTCAGTTTATTTAGCCATAATTATGTTTCAAGCAAAATTTAGGAGTGAATTTTGTCTTTGGCTGCACTGACAAGATATTTGAAAGAAAACCTAGGTCAGACTAATTAAAATAGCTCTAGCATGTAACGTACTATGTTTGTAGTTAGGTAAATATCACCATCCAACAAAGTATGTATTCCTTAGCGTTAAAATGTTTTCAAGCCAACTTCACTTAGGTAAAAAATAAAATAAATATTTCGTCTTTAATTTCACTCAAGAGCCAAAATATTATGACCACCTGTCAATGACGTGTTGGCCCCCCTTTGGAGAGCAACACAGCTTCAACCCGCCTTGGCATGGATGCCACAATTCCTTGGTAGATGGCCGGAAACAGATTGTACCAGATGTTTAAGTAATGGTTGCGCAAATCCTAGATATGGCTAATTGGTGTTCTTTGAACTCTGAGCTGCCGTCCCATGATATCCCAAATGTGTTCTATAGCATTGACATTAACTGGAATTCAGCATCATGTTCCTGGAAACCCTCCAACATAATTTTAGCCTTGTGACACGGGACGTTGTCCTCTTGGAAGCTGGAAAAACAGAGACCATGTAAGGGTGCAACTGGTTCTCAATAATGTTCAGATACTCTGGGGCATTTATGATCTGTTCTACTACAACCAAGGGTCACAGAGACACCCAAGAGAACGTCCCCCAAAGCATAATATCGTCTTCACCGACCTGTGTATGACCTACTGTAAATTGAGGGAGCAACTGTTCGCCTGGAAGACGGCGTATCCTGACGCGTCCATCGGCGTGATGAATGGCAAACCGTGATTCATCTGACCAGGTAATTCTCTCCACTGATCCATGGACCAGTCACGATGTTCCCGGACCCAGTGTAGGCGGAGTTGGTGGTGACGCTTGGTCAGAAAAAGTACGCGAGTGGGACGTTTGCTGCGTAACCCCATATCCAACATTGTCCTCTGAACAGTGTGCTCCGATATTATTCTACTTGGCTTTGCATTGTATTGGGTTGTCAACTGCGCCACTGTCTGGTTACGGTTTTGCTTCACCAAGCGAGACAGTCTCCGACGACTTTTTTCTTTGATAACACGTGGACGTCCAACACCCTGTCTTCTACTTCTGGTTTCATTGTCATTCATCCACTTTGCGTACGTACTAACAACTGTAGATCGCAAACAATCCACGAGTCGTGCAGTTTATGAAATACTAGTTCCGAGAATTCGAGCCATTACAATCTGCCCTCTATTAAAATCGCTTAGATCCGCAGCCTTTCCCATCACACATGGTAAGAGAAAGAATGATTCTTCAGACAATCCAGCATTTGTTAAATACCACTTCTTCCTGATCGCTTGCCTTCCATTTCATACAGGCGAGTTCATTGCAAAATTTATGGGTCGTGATAATGTTTTGGCTCTTGAGTGTACATAAAACATGTATCATTATGTTTGAAAAAGTGCGTTTTACTATAGAAGTAATAGACAGTTATGGGTCTTGTAATAAGAAAAATCAAGACTATAAAATTCGAAGTAAAATGTTATCAGTTGTTAAATGCTGGGAAGACATAAGATTTAAAATAAGATTGTAAGGATTTAAAACTTTGGTGTTATCACCACCAAACATGAAAGAAATCTACTGCATTCTGCATTACTGTCACAAACTTGCAATTTAAAAAAAATGTTTAAAGTTTTACGCAATTACTTAGTAAAACACAATAAAAATATCATACGAAATATTCACTTTTATTGGTGTTATCTGTTTAAACACCGGAAAGTGTTACCATAGAAACCATCACATACCATAATTTAAATGCATTTAAGCGATATTTTTATGTCTAAATAAACATAACTGACTATATTTGTTTTGTGAGTTGGTTGGTTGTGAAGAACTATAGTCTACAGTGTAGCTACAAGAGGGAACTCATACTTAAATCTAATTTCAAACAGCCACAAACTTCCCTGCCAGAAGTGAATTTCCAATCCACAAACTCCGGTACCAAAGAGTAGTGCCCTATCCATTCAGTCAGAGTACAGCGATTTTTGTTTTGGGGATTGATTAAGATTGTTTATTGCTAGATTAAATCTTTTATTAACACATTGTATGCGGGACACGTACTAGTACGTTTTCTGGCGATTAATACTTGATTGAGGGTCACGTACTAATACGGGTTAGTGTAACAACATGGTTTGTTTGTGGGTACCAAAATAACGGTATATACAGGAAAACGAAGCCGAATTTCTTGTATTTCATTTTTTATAGTGTAAAAATGTTTATATATAACATAATTCGAAAAAATTAAAACTATATGCTACTATTTCTTTTTGATTTTTCATACTATTATAATTTATACAATAAAAATATTTTTTGTTTACAAAAATCATATGATTGTTATTTATATATTTCTATTTATATATTTGTTTATATATTTCAATATAAAATACGAGAAGTTGGATAAAGAAAATTAAATAATTTTCGATCTATTGAGATTTAACTGAATAACTAAATTTATGAGCAAAATACCCGCCCCCGGTGCAATTTCGCTACGAAATGTACCCGCACACAATGTGTTAATAAGAGTACTCGACATAAATGCAATGTTTAAAAACAAATCCCTTTATTATCTACCAATCGCTCATTAATGTTTAAATTCATAAAATTATGTAAATATAAAAAAAACTCAAATATTAAATATACTATGTGACTAAGACTCTTAAATAAATATATTAAACTAGTTACACAATTAAAATATCATTTTTTCCTAATTTATATTACTCTAAAAGGTTTAATCTATTATACTGCCGAACAAAACAGACACACCAAGTATTTCTGTAAAATTTCATTTTGCTGAACGTGGAGTATTGAGGGCAGTGACACGGGAAAAAGTTGAAATTTTGCCAGAATTGTGATATTCAAAGACCGATTTTTCTTGAAAATGACATAAATGATCATTCGCATCCAAAACATCATGACATAAATATTATTTTAAAGTCAGAAACATTATCTTTTGTATGGAAAATGAGATATATGCGAATAAACTACGATATTTTCAAGCTTCAACTAAAGGACCAAAAAAGCACTTTAGTGAATTTCTTTCCTTTTTATTTCAACTCACGAGGATTTTTGTCTAGACATTTAGTAAATACAATAAAATAATTTTCAGAACATATAAACTTTGGAATCGTAGCATGTAAAATAGGTGGGACTTTTTATTCTTTGTTATATTCAAAGCAGATTATATATTGGATTTATGTATTATTTGAGAAATAATTTGATTCGTAACGTTTCGCTTTTGTTTTCAAAATATCATTACAAATTGTGCATTTCTAAAAGCATAAAATCCGGAAATACTTTTGGTGACCAGATGGATTAGATCAGTAAAGAAACCCACATGCTTGGTAAATTAACCCTAATAAATGACTTTTAAGGTATTTTGTGAAATTGATGAAAAATATGTCTTCAAATTTCTTAGGTCTGAAGCAAATAGCTAGCAGTAAATCAGATACTGTATTTATGCGAATCTAATGCGCATCCTTTTTGGCCAAATGTAGTATTCAAAATTGGGGTGCGCATTAGATTCGATGGAGCATGAGATTCGAGTGCTTCAGCAGTTCGCCGATGACGAATTATTAAAGAAAAATTAAACGTGCTGCAACGCACATTGTTGTACATTGGGTTTCTGCTGCCTGGACAGCATCAAAGCACCAATGATTGTGAAATCTTTCAAGAAATGCTGCATTTCAAATTCATTGAATGGCAGTGAAGATGGCGTGTTCTGGAATGCCAAGAAGGACGATGATGATGAGGAGGAAATAAGAAATTAATCTACTTCTGACGAAGAGAGCTACAAAGAGTCCAGTGATGAAAACATTAGTGAATAAAGACGTTTATTATTAATCACTGATTGTAGAAACTGTTAGCTAAATAGAAATGTTACGATTTATTTCATGTTCATATTTTACGATAGCTACCGTATATACGGTAGTGGTAATTAACAATGATTGTTTAACATAACAATAGCCCACTAATAAGTTAATTCTATGTTCTGCTACTTTACGTATAAATACATTGTTGTATAAAATATGGTATCTAAATTTAAATAAAATTATCATACCATTGATTGATAGTTTATATACAAATCCATTGTTGTATAAAATAATATTCAATAACTTCATCATACCATTGATGCGCATTACATTCGCCGACAAACAATTGTTTTATTATTTAAAGTTTTAAAATGGGAATGCACATTAAGTTCGATGGCTCATTAGATTCTCATTAATACGGTATGTTATTTTGTAACTTGTTTATTATTGTTCTTACTGTTTCACTTGCTAAAAGAAGCACTGAGTAATAATTGAGTTTTGACGTCATTGCATCGAGTTAAAAAGGTTGTATCTCTTGGTTGAATACTATTTTATTTTTTATTACCACATGCACTCTTTAAATGATATCTAAGCAAATACTTGAAAAAGGCAAAATGCAGTTCAGTGGAGTGGTTGTTTTATTCCAGTTCGTCTTTCATCAATACTGATACATCAGCATTTTGTCAAATGCATTGTTTCCTATTGATACTTGTCTTGTCGGCTACCGTCTACAGTGTTCGGTGGCTTGAAGGTTTTGTGACTCCTGTAGAGAGTTCCCTGGTGTTCACCAAAAGAATTAAAATTTCTCTTAGATCCTTCCGTAATGCCTCTTAACTACAGTGGTTGGAACTTTAATAGTGGCAATTATTTATTTACAAGAAATACAAAAGTGATTCATATCACCATGTGTTACAATTCTTCTATATAGACGTCAGCATTGCGTATATTATATTAGTTAGAGTTAGAGCAGAGGATATTAGTTAAGCTCTACACATTAAGGAATCAAAAGACCCTACTCATCGTTGTATACAACTCTACTCGTAGGGGTATTGATATTGAGTAAATTTTTGAACCTTGGTAAAAACACATATTTTAACGATTTTGCACTGTATGGGTTAAATCTTCCCTTAAAATAATGAAACTTTAACTGAAGTGAAGCAAAAAATGTGCATTCCGAACAAGGAAGTAGTGCAGTTTTTACAACAGAATTTTCATAATAACATACTATTATGTATATAGTATTTTCTGTATGCATAATAGTACGTTACAGTATTTTCTGTTAATATGACTGTTTTAGATAATGTTTTTGTGCTACCACACATGTCCATCAATATGCGTCTACCTAGTACAATCCTTCAAACATTTTTTTTAAAGGATAACAAGTGCATTGCACAAATCGGTTATTATAAATAATACAGCACACATATTCTACAGATATAGATGGTTAAGATATCATAAAATATGTTTAATATTTTTCCTTCATGGGCAATTTTCACTTAATAGGTTTGACAACACATATCTGTTAGAAATCATCAAATGCTACTGACTCATTTCTATATGAGATCTTTATGAATAATTAAGAGAACATTAAGAGAAACTTTTGCTATAAAATTGACTTAGAGTAAAAGTTCTCTTAAAAAGAAAAATAATGAGAAATCTTCTTTGCACACTAAAATCAAAGTTTAAAAAGTTGAAAACCGTATAAAACAGACAACAAGTTTTGAGCTAGCAGGCAAAATCGTTCTTTTCTTTAAAAAGAACTAAACTTTTACTGCTTTTGTTGAACGAGTTGAATCGTTAAACTTTATGATAAACGAGAAAAAATGAGAAGTTCTCCAATAGCTTTTACCTCCCTAGGAAGTTTAAAATTGTAAATATGCTATTGAAAATAGAGTGAACTGGGGATTTATGAGCCATTTCTTTCTGATTATTTATTATAAGAATAAAATACTAACATGAAAAATGCGAAATAATGAGATGTCGGCATAGAAAGACAGTGATAAGCGATACGTAAACACTGCACTTAAAGAAGAATGTGTAGACACTATTGAGAAATTGAAAACTCAAATGTAAAAACTTAGATTCCATACATTTCAAATAGATGGTAAAAATTCAGTCAGAATATTTCTATTGTTCCTATAATACAAAGAGCAGAAATAATAACAAAATACGTTGCAAATTCAACATTGTAAGAAAGTTGATCGGTCAGTAAACCAATAAACTTTTCCTGTGGTCGAATATGGGAAAAATTATGCAGAATAGATCCCATTTACTAGATTCAAATAAAGTGATGAAGATAAACAATTTTGCTTTAACTTGGATGGTATTTGCATAAATCATATAAGATCATATTTCATCTACAAATAAAATAGAAAATTTTATAGAAAATGGTTATCAATAAAAATTTTAGAGAAACGATATAAGAAAAAAGGTCACAATTAAATCAGCTAACGAAGCAGGGCTATACCATACCACAAAGCGATAAAGTTCGCAATATATGCCCTTTTCAACCTTAAAGAAAGTAAAAGTTGTGAACTAAGCGGCCAAGTAAATGATAATCTTGTTTTTAATTATGAAATGATTATGTGCACACCAGAAGTTGAAACAGAAAAGATTATAAATGGTGTATATATAAATATAAATATATATATATATATATATATATATATATATATATATATATATATATATATATATATATATGTGTGTGTGTGTGTGTGTGTGCGTGTGTATATATATATGTATATATATACATATATATATATACATACATATATATATACATATATATATATATATATATATATATATATATATATATATATATATATATATATATATATATATATATATATATATATATATATATATATATATATATATATATATATATATATATATATATATTTAATCTTACGAAAGAATGCTCTCGTAGATTACGACATGCCCAACTTCACGCTTACTTCAATATTTCTTCCCAATCTTATTTTGAAATTGGGTGATTCTCAGTGTTGCTGAGTGTGGTCATAAGCTTTATTGGGTAACATGTGTTGGAAAATTATATTAATAATATTTCAACACAACATCGAATGGTATGTCATATAATGCTTGAGCACTTTTGTTACATTTCGTCTGTAGTACATTTTTAAACCATTTTATTTTACTCCGTTGCCTAAATTAGGATGAGGGAATCAGCATTTTAAAAAAAATATAACCTACCATTTTTTTTAATGAAGAAATTTTCAATGCATATGAAGTACTAAATGTCGAGAAAAATAAGAGTAATCATGACTCATCAACTGAAATCGAATTGGGTAAAGAAAGCATACTGATTCAAATAAAAATGAATATTTTCAAGAAATGATAACATCGCAGTATGAAAGAAAGTTAGAGTCTAATGTTAAGATGTTTGCGAAAAACAATACAAGAAAAGTTCTTGGAAATACATACGAGTACATTTCAAAAAGTTTTACTTCCAACTTAGAAGGTGAATATTTCGTGATATCACCTGAAATGGTACATTGTTTAGAAAAATGCACTAGAAATGCTATGGATTCATTTAAAGAATATTGAATTGAAATAGAGATTCTAATATACTAAGATGTATGTAAAATAGTGTCAAAAGGCACAAACAAGACAAAAACTTCAATTTGTATGTGAAGTGTGTGGTAGAAAAATATGTAGGTATGTATTTGAAAAGAATGTAAAATAATTATAATAAAATTTTTTCATATTTCTTTTTATTTATTTTACCCCCTTTTTGCTTTTTTCTTGTTTTTAATGTCTCGATTTAACAGTAAAAATTAGAAAAAAATGGCATTAGGTACACTACGCATGAGTTTCTATTCTTTTGTTTTTGCTTGTGTAATGCCAGATTAAAATATCATTTTATAAATCCCTTATGCAAACTTCATTCCCGGTATTAAAACCAGGGTTGGAAAAAAATCATGATTTTTTTTAAATAAAAAAGATCAGATTTTTTTTATTTAAATCAGATTTTTTTTTATTTTTTCTTAATACTAATTTTAATTGTTGTTTTTATGTTTTTTGCAATATACATAGAATAGTTTGTTATAAGAAGTAACATATCTATCTACTATATTCTGCACACTGATTACCTAAAATTAAATATATAAATTTTAATCTAAATACATTCCATTATTTTGTAAATGGATAGTGGAAACTAAATAAGATGTAAATTTAAAGAACAAATTAAATATTCTTTTAATGCAAACTATTTATTAAAAAAACAAATCACAATTATTTCAACATTTTTTAAGCACCGAATTATGGATTTAATTGTATCAATAAAAGCACTAGCTTTGATGCTTTATCCACTCCTAATTGGTTACGAAGGCTGGAATGAACAATACTAAAAGAAGAAAACTGTCTTTCAATTCCGGCAGATGAAGCCACGACTGTTGTTATTTGGGAGACAAACTGGATTTCAAGTTCTGCAATACTCTCTTTACCTCTCATTACATAAAACGAATTCTACCAGTCATAATCAAGCATTGTACTACCCCTACTACATACTTTCTGATAACAACCCCTAAATTCTTGGAAAGCACATGCTATCTATTTACACTTATTGGTATTACTGTGCTGACAGATTCCCAATTCTCCTGTCTTTGGAATATAGGTTTTAAAAGAAGTGAAAAAAAATGATTTAAATCAATGATTTTTTCAAAAAAAAAATCAACTGATTTAAATCATGCCAACCCTGATTAAAACAACAAAATATATAACCTTACGTTTAGCAAATTAGAAGTTTCAGGACATGCTCTGAGAGTTGTATAAGTTTACGATATATATTTAGGTAAATATAACGGAATTTTCAGAACTATAATAAAGATATAAATAATAACTTATATAATAAATATCGCTTCCAAACTTTCCAAGAAAATATCGAAGTAAAGTAAATTATCTTGGTAAGAAATCTCATCTCTTTAAAGAAAACAAAAAGTAAGTTTACACATCAATCAATTTCTAATATTTTTTATTTACAAAAAGTTTTGCAGGGGTAAAAAAAATAAATGCGGCAGGGATAGCTGGTCATAAAATATGCCTATTAGGGTCTTTGTTGGAAAATAATTAACGCTTCTTTATAGTGATTTATTTTGTACACGAAAATCCCAAAAAAACTTCACGGGTACAAAACGATACACCAGGGGACGAACAAGTGCAATTCTGTCAGAAAAGAAATTGCTACTTGGGGAATAATTACATAGAGACACGAAAGTGTTTCTTATAACACGCAAAATGTAAGAAAAATAAATTGATGAAAGAATATGCTACAAATTTCAACATAGTATATTTTATAGGAACCAAAAAAATTATATATATATGTGCTTCGATGTATATGTTTACGTATGTATACATACATAATGCAATGTTTATTGCGTTAGTAATGCAAGTGTAAATATGTGTAAATAGAAAATATTCATTACTTTACTTGCATTTAAAATATCTTTTCTAAAATTTAGTTATAATATGGGACTTTTAACATGAGTTTGAGAAATGTCAAGTATACTGCAATTGGTAAAGCAGATGGAAAAAAATATTATTGATTGAAACGAAATATACTTGCAATAGAGAAAGTTAGGTGCAAGTCCACCAAATTTTCGTCATCTATTTATGCTCGTTTGAAAATATATCTTTATGTATGTTATAATTTACATACAAGCTTTACACCAGCGTTCGTTACAAGGGGGAAACACAGAATGAATATAATACTTTATATTGAGATTCAGACATTTATTCTATACATTTATTTACAAATAGATCCTTGGTTATCATAATTATCCATTATTTATATCTTCTATTTACACTATAATTATCACACATCTCTTTATAAGGAATTATTATTATTAACAGAGGCCTACGTTAAATGACTGTAAATATTATTTTATAAATTACCTCCATTAAAGTCACAGGGGAGCAGGCAGGGGCTTTCCTCACGGGCGTGCGGGAGAGTTGGTGATGGTGAGCGGTTCGGTGTCAGTCCGGGTGCACGGGACGAGCAGGTGCTAGTGGATCCTTGTCCCACTTCTCTCGACTGCCCACTTCTTCCAACTCTTCGATCTCACTACGTTTCCAAACTCCTCGGTCCCAACACCCCTTTTTTCTTCTTATCCAATCCCTTGTCTTCGGGAAATTTTCCCACATCAAATGCCCTTCGGGAGTGCAGGTGGGCTCATTAAATTAGCCCTTTTTGTTCAAGCTGACATTACTTTTTAGCCCCTGCTCTCATAACTCACGCTTACAGCTCTGTGCGAGCTTGATCGTTATGCTGCCATTCCATGATCTATCTTCTCTGCAGGGGTCCCTAAACTTGACGTAAATAATTGGGGTCCTAAATTCCTCAAGGAAAATCCTCCCACGGCTATGCATGCATGTGCAAATCACCGTGAGAAAGTACGTCGGTACAATGCATATTCAAATGATTCATATATACATATATTTCATGATCCAGTGTTAAGGAGAATGGAATAATGTCCTTCTTAGTAAAAACACTTCTTTATTTAATATAATGTAACAGAAATGATCGCACAGGCTATGATATTACATTCTGGGCTGTACCGAATTATATATTTATAGACTGTTTTGAGCTAATATTTTCATCACACACTCCTCATCAAAGGATATGACATTAAATTCAGCTACATGGGGAATCATCCATTAACGAAATAAGATTATGAAGAAACTTTGAAGAAAGTGAAGCACTGGGTATGTCTTACCATGCGCAAGCATTTCCTAGTCAATCATATCATTATTCAAAATTAAGTATTCCTTTATATTCAACAATAGTCTATTTTTTAAATTTTACATTTGCTCATCATAAATTAGATAAATGAGTAAAGTAAAATGATTTAAGACATGCTACAAACGAAATGTAACATAAGTGATCGCACAGGCTATAACATAATATTCTAGGCTGTCCAGAATTATATATTTATAGACTTTTTCAGGGCAAAATTTTGACCCTTCACTCCCCATCAAAGGATATGACATTAAATTCAGCTACATGGGGAATCATCCATTAAGGAAATAAGATTGGGAAGAAACATTGAAGAAAGTGAAGTGTTGGGTATGTCTTACCCTGCGTGAGCATTTCCGGGTCAATTTTATCATAATTAAAACTTAAGTGTTCCTCTCTATTTAACCGTAGTCTGTTTTTTTAATATTGCATTTCCTCATGATAACTTAGATAACGGAGTAAAATAAAATTATTTAAAAATATGCTACAAACGAGATGTAACACAAATGATCGCACAGGCTATGACATATTCTAGGCTGTCCGGAACTGTATATTTATAGACTTTTTCTAGCCAAAACTTTCACGCCACACTCCCCATCAAAGGATGTGACATTAAATTCAGCAACATGGGGAATCATTCCTTACCCAATAAGATTGAGAAAAACATTGAAGAAAGTGAAGTGTTGGATATGTCTTACCCTGCGCAAGCATTTCAGGATTAATTATGTCATTATTAAAACTTAAGAGTTCCTTTATATGTAACAGTAGCCTATATTTTAAAATATTGCATTTGCTCATCATAACTTAGATATCTGAGTAACATAAAAGTTTTAAAAAACATGCAAAACAGAAAATGTAACAGAACTGATCGCACAGGCTATGACATACCATTCTAGTATGTCCAGAATTATATATTTATAGACTTTTTGAGGGCAAAAGTTTCACTCCTCACCCCCCTTCAATGGATATGACATTGATTTCATTTACATGGGGAATCGTCCATTATCAAAATAAGACTGGGAAGGAACATTCAAGAAAGTGAAATGCTGGGTATATTTTACCCTGCTCAAGCATTTCCGGGATAATTATACAGTAGAACCTCGGTATAACGACCCCCTGTGGGACCAACATCATATGGTCGTTGTAACGAATTGAAAAAATAATAAAAAAAAAATTGAGAAAAGAAATGATGCAACAGTACATACCTAGAGAACACTTCTATTTATTTGTATTTCTATTACTGAATTTTTGAAGAAAAGTCTTTAATTGACACCTGTTTCAAGCTCATTTGGGAATTTTTCTTTATCACTGATGCCATATCCGTTAGATTTTGTAGGAAATCTTCAGAATTAAATTGTCCTTCAAAATATTGACGAAAGCCATTGATTGCATTGAAGGCTTCTTTTTCATTCACTTTTTCAAAAGCTTAGAATATTTCTTCTTCATCGCCGGAATCACAGATTTCTTCATTTCCTTTAATACGGGCAATAAAATCGTCCTCGTTCAAATTTTCTCCTCAGCACTGTAAAGTTTCGTCTAGCTCAACAAATTCATCAAAAGATAATTGAAGATTTAGTTCTCCCCTTTTCGTCACGCCCTCCCCTCCTTTAAGCAAACACAAAGAGAGGAGTACAGGTTTCTTGAAGTTGCACCACAGTACAATAATTTTGAAATAGCCCATTTGCTCATGAGTTCTGAGGACTAAAATTGGCGGTCATTCTAACGGAAAATATTACGCTTGTGGTTGTTGTAATGATTCAAAATTAACATTATTCCTATGGTAAAATAATTGGGACATTTTAACTTCATCGTTCTAACGAAGGAGTCGTTGTATCGTGGGGTCGTTAAAAAGATTTTCTACTGTATCATCATTTAAACTTTCCTTTATATGTAACAGAAACCTATTTTTTTTTTTTTTAAGTATTGGATTTGCTCATCATAAATTAGAAAGCTGAGTAAAATAAAATGATTTCAAAACATGCTACACACGAAATGTAAAGAAATGATTTCACAGGCTGTTACATACTATTCTAGGCTGTCTCGAAATATATACAGTCAAACCTGTCTATCTCTAAACCTGCTTATCTCGAAAACCTGTCTATGTCGAATTTTTTCAATTTCCCTACATTTTCAATAAAAATTTAACTATTTTCCAAACCTATCTCAAATTATTTTTCCCCAAACCTGTCTATCTCGAATTTTTGTAAGAAACACAACATTCCAGTTTAGAGCCTTATTGCGTTGACAACCGCACAAGTTCCCATTTCCCGGAAATACACTTCTAGTTTTCTTTCTCGGGGGGTTATTTGGTCATGGACTGGGTGGGAATTGCACTAAAAACGGGGTCTCTGCTCTGGAATAATAAGGAGGGGGTTGAGGAGGGGGCAATAGAAGAAAACCGAAGAGCAACCAACCGGCCGAGGAAACTGATGAAACCCGAAGGAATGTATGATTATCAGAGAGAAACTGAATACTGACACTTCATTTAAAGACTTTATAGAAGTAGATGAATCAGTGGTAACAAGACGAACATTATTAACTGATTCCGAAATTTTAGAAAACGTTCGTGGAACTTCTGAGAATGAAGAGTATTATGGCAAAGAGGACAATATCGATGTAGAAAAAGTTGTTACGGAAAAAAAAAGCCATTGAAACACTAAGAATTTTTCTTGAATCCCAAGAAAATATTGATCAATTTGTTTGCCACTGTGTCAAAACTACAAAAATCTGTCCAGTCTAAAAAAGTTTTGCATCAAAAACTGCTAATGGATTACTTTCTGTAAGGTATGTAAATAAAACTGAAAGTACTTCAAATTTTCAATCTTTTGTACTGTGTAAAGAAATTTTCTTTTTCTATTTTCATATTCTTTTTCTGTTTTCATATCATCAGTCTATTTTCATAAAACCTACGTATCTCGAAACCTGTTTATCTCGAATTTTTTTTTTTTTTTTTTACTCCCAAGAGATTCGAAATAGACAGGTTTGACTGTATTTATAGATTTTTTCAGACCAATATTTTCACTTCTCACTCCCTATCAGAGGATATGATATTAAATTCATCTGCATGGGTAACCATTTATTACCGAAATAAGATTGAGAAGAAACATTGAAGAAAGTGAAGTGCTGGGTATGTCTTACCCTGCGCAAGCATTTCCAGAACAATTATATCTTTATTAAAACTTAAGTGTTCCTTTATATTTAATAGTAGCCTATTTTTTTTAATATTGCATTTTCTCATCATAACTTAGATAACTGAATAACTTACCGAAATTTGATTGAGAGGAAAGTGAAGCACTGGGTATGTCTTACCCTCGCAAGCATTCCCGGGTTAAATATATCATTATTAAAACTTAAGATTTCCTTTATATGTAACAATAGCCTATTTTTTTTAAATATTTCATTTGCTCATCATAACTTAGGTCACTGAGTAACTTACCGAAATTTGATTCAGAAGAAACTTTGAAGAACGTGAAAGATGGGTATATCTTACCCTGCGCGAGTGTTCACGGACTAATGTATCGTTATTGAAATTTGAACGTTCCGTTATATTTACCAAAAGAAATAAGACAAAATCCATCCTAATGACAGAACATTTTAGGAATTTTAAAGCCATCTTAAATATATATAAAAGGTTCTGTTCTCTAAATAATGAAAGACGATTTTTCAAGAGTTATTTAAATAATGAAACATTTTTATCCTTATTTTAATACTGAACATTTTGTTACATCTATCAAAAAGTATGCAAAAATATCTATCCCAATGTCAAAACATCTTATGAAATTTCGAGTCGGCCGAAGAATAGATGATAGATTCTGTTATTTAAATGGCGTGAAGAAATCTCATTTTGTGTAGTGTCCTCATTTTTCATGTCTTTCCGAAGCAAACAATGGAATTTATTCGCTTAAGCAATACAGTAATATTTTGCGACGTTGCTAAACTATCATATCTCGACTTTTTCCTAATATTTTATCAGTATTTCATCAGAATATTTACATTTTGGCTTCAGTTCAAAGTAAGATAACGTGGGTTCATCGCATGGTAGAGATATTATTTTGTAGTCTTCATTTTTTAAATTTGTAATAATAATGAAACTAAAGTATCCAGCCTAGATGATGATTGCTATCGGAAATGGGTATTGTGTGCTTGATTAAGATATGCGCATTTAAGGGAAGTCATAATTTTTAGGTAAATTCAAAAGACATATTTTGGGGTTTACTATGTCAGTTTTCATGACTATACGAAATACTTGAAAATTTCAGCATTTGTTCTGTATATCTCTTTAAATATTTATCTGAATTTATTTTCTTGGGATGGGATTTTAAAACACTTTTTATTTTAATAAAATAAAAAGTTAATATTGTTTTTAAAAAGTTAACAGGATTTAGGTGACAGACTGCGAGTATAATAACAGTAGAAACAAAAATTTATTACCAATTTTTGCAACTTTGTAAACAGTGAGCAATATTCACAATTCTACCAACTTTTTTTAAAAATTTGATACATTTTAAAAATGGAGAATAAACTTTTAGACAATCTAAAATATTATTTAAAAACTATTTAAAATACTATTAACAAGATATAAAAGAAAAAAATTAGATTAACAATGTATTACATTTTCCTAGAAAAATTCAATTTATTCACTTGAAAAAGAGTATAAAGCAATATTCATTTACATTTATACTCTATAGTATTTATAATTTATTTATAATAAAATTATTATTTGCCAAAAAACGTATTAATATCACTCTTCACTGGAATCCCCTATATAATAATACCCTAAGCTGTCTGTCCATCTGTACCCGAATTTATGAAGCGGTTATACCTGAAATATAAAAAGGCCTCCATATTGGATTTTTTATGAGTTAGGTTTAGCAAAATTCAAAGCGGTTCGAAATCCATACCTCCCCCCTTTTCGAGTGTTTAATGCTCTTATTTCAAGCCCTATTCTCTCTCTTATTCTATACTAAATTCATTTTTGATAGGATGGTGAGGTCAGAGCGCAATATTTAAATTTCTGGACTGTTTTTACTCGACTCTCATACATTCTAATTGGTTCCTTCACCATGTGTAGGCGTGGTACGTTCGGTTTACCTGCCTCATAAGGTACTTTACAATTCTGGAAAATTAAAAATTTTACTTGTCCCTTCATATGACGCGTTATGTTGTATATGAGTAATATTTTTATGGGGAATAAAATTGGTAACTAAGGAATTTTGGATGTAAAAAACAGCGTGTTTTGAAATTAAATACAGTTGCAAACTTAAAAATTAACAATTAAACACGGAAAGTAAATATAATGAGGTATTGAAATCAAAGAGGAATACGTGTCACGTAATAAGTGGCTTTGAACCCAAAGCTATTTATTTTATCATTCTTAAAGCAACTACCAAAGGACTGCATCAGCAACCAATCTCTCACAGTGAATCGTCATGATAATTCTTTATTTTCAAAGTTAAAAGTATACCTGACAATTCAAGACATATAAAAGAGGTGATCCCGAAGTTTCCATTCGAAGACTATAGAACAGATTGTAATGCCAGTCATACAAAATGGCCTTCAGATTTCAAACAATCATTTCACTGCTTCACCTGGTTAAATGGACCCCGTTGGCATATTTGTTCATTCTGTTACTTGAAGAAGTCTCAAACTGCCTAAAGTATTTCTACGTGCGACAGAAACCGTTAGACTTTCTTGGCATGACAATTGCATGTAGATAAATTGAGACTATAAGGGGGGGATTTCGATTATCTTCTGCTTTAGTGAATGCAACTTGTGAGTTAATGTTTTCTATAGTATATGAATATCAGTTATCGTAAACTAGACTCATCCCATTTTACAGGTTTTCCCGGATGTTTCGACTTCATTGCGTGCCTTAATCTCTTCAGCGTATTTTAGTACTGTTTTTTAATGATACAGACATCTGAATACATGAAATAAGCAATAACCCCCATTTTTAAATCTAGCAAAGCATCTTTTTCCTAACAAGTGACTGGCTTTTGAACTTTTTAGAACCAAAAATGAAGGATAATACCACTGTGTAGTTCATATTTTCGACTTAGATTCTTAGTGATGGAACCAGTTTTGTTGTTTGTATTAATACCGTCAAAGAACGCACTGTTTTCAGATTTAGAATGCATTGGTAGCATTATGATTTAACAATGGACTTATGTGGTATATACCACTATTGTTAACGTTTCAGCATTTTTCATTCACAATACCGAAATAAACTAATGACACAATAATCCCATGTCTCATTGTCGGAGCTGATGTACTCGCATATGCAATGATTAATTCAATATAAGGTGCAACCACGTCATCATACAAACTTTTTGATAGCCTCTTCTATTACTTTATTGAAGACATGATATACTTTAATCATTCCCTACACATGAAACGCTTAGTGCATATAAATACTTGAATCAATGTAAATAATTTTATTTTTGTTGTCTTATGCCACATCATCAAACCAAGCACGAACAAGCCGGAAGCGATTTCGTATTAAGGCACAGAGAAACACCTTTCATTTTGACAAGAACCTCAAGGTGAAAGTACAACTTATGCTCAAGTGGGTCCTCAAGTTGGTAATTTTAAAGCAGGAACCAAGCAGAAGACCCATAGGATTGGACTACCACCCTCAGAGATACTTATTGAGAACTTGGAGGATATTGTGACCACGAACATATTTTACGTGCCTCAGCCACCTTTCACGAAAACGGCGGATCTTAGGACAGCTCGGGTTCCGAACCAGCAACCTCTTTTACCAGATCGTTGCCTTTGCCCACTGAGCTACGGCTGTTCGATAATTTTCTTTCTAAGAGTAAAGAGTATAAACGCTTGCTTTGCATATATTGAGAATTTTAAAACGATATTAAAATGTTGTAGTCTAAAACTAACGATTACCCAAACGTAACAAATATATAGAATAACAAAATCATTCTAATTATGTATGAAAATGATAATGAAAGTTCTATTTGTCTAAATTTTTCCATATACAACTTTTCATTTTCACGCCTTAGTCAGAAATATTTATTACTTCTTCCCTATTTAAAAACACAGTAAAAGCAAAAACTAGTTTGTCACTCTCATTAACTTTTGACGAATATTTTTGTGTTTGGAAACAAAATCTTTTTTTGACTCTCAGAAACCTGACATTAGGATTCATAAATCTTCTCTTTTATTTAGTACTTGAAAGAAAACATTTTTAGTTACTCAATTATTACAGTTGGGAACAGTTAAAAGTATTTCTTTGAAAAAAATATGGTCCTTATCAAAAAAGAATAAATCCCAGAAAAATGATTCTTAATGCATGAGAGACTTATCTGGCTAAATCGTAATTGGGTACAAATTACAAAACAATTTGTTTTATTTTATTTATTTTTTTAATTTTCCAACAATGCTTCTTAACATGAGAAATAAGTTTAATTTAAAAGAACAGTTTTCTTAACACATAGTTTGTATTTTATATATGTTTTATTTTTCAATTAGTTAAACCAGACCCTGTATGGGTCATAAACTCATTTAATGTAACTGAACATTTGACGAAAATATAATGTTCCGTCCTTCCGTTCATCATATAAGCACTCTAGGACCACCCCGAAGTGACTTTACTGTTGTTCGTGAGATGGAAGCGTGTCTTTACTTCTGTTCATATTAACTGGCGACAATTAAACATTTGTCAAACTGCAACGGCTCTCACCCATAAAGATGACTTCATTAACGATGTGCCCGTCCATGTTATGTAAACGACGGAAGCATAAGCTAAATACATAAAGGGCTGGTCTCACCAAGAACATTTAACGGATATCCGCGATTAATCTCTTTAAACGGAGAGTTATATCCCACCATTGGTTGGCGCCATGGGTTAATCTCGATTAGCTGTTAAACGACTTTGGTGAGACCGGTTCTAAGTCATTTAGTCATAGTAAATTGGAACAACTTTTGTCTGGTAGCAGTTAGCAACTGTTGCCCAACGTTAATCAATGACTTTCAATTTCTTTTCCCATACATGATGATATTATCGGCCATCTTCCCTTTGTTGTACCCCATCACAACCTGTCTTTACGATTTCCTGCCCTTTCTTCCATCTCGGGAACAATGAGTTTATCAATTCCAGACTCTTGCTCGGTAGACGTCAAAGTACACAATTCACTGAAGAATCGAACTCTCATAATTAAACTCAGTGATACTCGAGTTCATAGGTCAGCTACATACTGCTGGGACAGATCTTCGTAGCTTTTAGGGAATCGAAGTTTTGTACTGTAGTGTCTGTTTGCATTATCTGAATAATTTGGACTAAATATTTACTGTTATTACTAGACAATACTTGACGCTTGAAAACGTTAATAATTTCCATGATGCCTGTTTTGATGGAATATAATTCTCTACAGCTACTTAATGAGTACATTGAGATAAAAATCATAGAAATAAAGATTATATTTAAAGGAAAATATTAGAAACGATATAACTATATTTCTAGAAAGTTGTGTTTGAATTGTATAAATTAGTCTATTCAGTCCGTAACCAGAGGCGGGGCTTGATCTCGCTGATACCCCACCCCTAGACAATTTAGAGCTTGTTTTATTGCATTTTACCATTGAAATAAAAGTACATCCCTTAAAAAAATTTTGCTCATCGCTTTCTTAATCATTATTTTATTTTCAATAAAAACGTTGTATTTTTAGAATTTTTCTCTATTTTTTTCTTAATTTTACTCCAAATTATATTAAACATTTTCTGAAACATATTACAAAAGAATGGGCATTGACTTTTAGATTTATAAAATTAAAAAAGAATACAACATTTCCGTAAAACTATTATTATATATGATTATTTAATTATATATGTTTTTACTAAATTGCATGTTCTGTAATTTATAGAATAATAAAATTTCGAGGAGGGAATTCCCTTTAATATTAGCTTTCTCCTTCAAACAAAATCCTATTTACAAACCTGGAAATATTTAAATATATTCTTTTATTTTAATAGCAGTGATCGCATTAACTGACACAAAAATATTTTACTCAAAAAAGAAATATGCTGAAAATATATACAGAAACAGATTTACAAATTCACAATTGGTTGACATTTTAAGCGTCACATATAGAAGTTGCAAATTTGATCTTGGTCAGTTGATTAAATTTTTCTCATATGAATTTTCTTTAACGCCATATTCTTGTTAACTATATGTTAAAATTAAGTTTTATGTTTCTTTTCCTCTCCTGGCTTGAAAATAATATTTATTCTTGGTGAATCTGATTAAAA
The DNA here is from genome assembly GCA_032207245.1 of Pardosa pseudoannulata. Taxonomy (NCBI): domain Eukaryota; kingdom Metazoa; phylum Arthropoda; class Arachnida; order Araneae; family Lycosidae; genus Pardosa; species Pardosa pseudoannulata. Next base: position 108,333,723 of record CM063504.1, read on the forward strand.
AGCTGAATATGATTTTAGTTTTAACAAAAGTTTATGTATGTCACTCACTGGATATACTTGTTATATTCTATTTAGTTCCTGGCTTGAAACCAATATACAAGATTTAAATGTGGTCCATGAATATAATTCGTCTGTACCACTGAGGTAGAACACTGTTTTGCATTAGTAATTCTAATAATTACACTAATAATTCTAATTACTAGACTAGTGATAATTTATCTAGGGCATTTTAATCGTACTTTATGTTACTAATCTGTTTAGAAAAATATTGTAAGAAGCTGTAACATATTATATCATATCCATTAGACACGCCATCATAATAAAGTCTGTATACATGCCAGTGAGTGAAATGTAACATATATTGTAATGAACTGAACATATATTACACTAAGTGCTTAATGCATTTATAAAAGCCACATGACATTAATGAGATAAGGCTAACAAAAGGGGATTCCAGAGTAACATAGATAAATATGGACAAATACATTAAAATTTATTTTTCTCCTAATGCATTTAATCCTAAGAAAAATAGAAATCTAATGTCAATGAACTTCAAACTGGCTTCTCTTCATCTTATTTACAGAGTATATGTTGGTGGAAGATTCTTTCTAATTGTACGGGTTTTCATATTTCTCTTAAGATTAACTCAAAAATTTGCATATTTACAAAAACTCTTTTATATTATCTATAATATAGTTGAATAAACAACATGTTGTAATAAATTATTCAAACTTTTACGATGTTTTTGTATTATATAAACCGTCTGTTAAATTGTCATATTTTAATTTTTGTTTAAATTTAACTGGTTGCAAAATGGTGAAAGCTAGGCTCAAATTTGGAGCAAAAGTTTAAAAAAATATAATGAAGTAATTTATTTAGAATTTGTTTTGAAAACCTTCATTAAATGTATCAACAGAAATCTATGGGCCGAGTCCGTCATTTCTGAGTTTCTTTCAAAGTGAACACAAAAAGCAGAGAAAAAAATAGTAAATCTCACTGAAAGAATTGGAAACTGAACTTTCTGGGCTAAGTTCTCTAGTTCAGGAATCAGTAACCAGAACCAGAATGAAAGGTTGAATGAATTTCTTCTCTGATTCCGTATCCCCTTTGGTTTAAGATGTTTAAATCCTTATGGTGTGTTTCGCTAATTGAGAGAAATACTTAAAATACGAAAGTAATTTTTAAAGATGCAGTCACGAGAATTATATTAGTTATTACTTATAAGTCTTTTCCTTAGTAATTATTAAAGAGAGAAAGATTAAAACAATAATTTTAAGAAAATAAACAAGGGTAAATATTACAGTTAATAAGAATTATAAATACGATAAAAAAATAAAAATGAGGTACTTCAAATTTAATAATGAGTATTTACAAGTATTTGAAAGTTAGCGGTATGCTATAAAAATATACAGTAGAACAATAATTAAAAAGTTTAAAAATTACAGGCAAAAATATGAAAGTACTACAATACATTACATGGATCGAGAAGTAGCAACGATCATCGTGGTGCAATCGGAACTAATAAACTCGAAATTCTAGCTTATTTGGGACACCATTGCTTTAACTGAATTCCCAATGGTTAAGGTGAGTAGTACTCGTCAAGGTGTGCATCATAAATTAAAAATACATTTAAGGGTGCAAACAATTGTAATAGAATAGAGTCTTGATGTGTAATAAAATATTCACAGGCCCTAAATAGCTTATTACAGTAAAAATAAAAAGAAAAGCAAAAGAAATTATAAAAAAGAGAATTTTCCTCTTTACACTAAGAGAAAAAATATTTTTGCGGATGCATGCATCCAGTTTTTAATAGTTTTTATAATGTTTTGGGGGGAGCTATGTCTTTGCATACATAAATAATCAATTAGTTATAAATAGGAGTTAAGAGTAAAAAAAAAATATTTATAAAAATGCTTTTTTTTAAAGATTGCAAGTTAAGGTAGATGAAGCAAGAGTGATCTTGGCACCATCTAGAGTAGGCTTTAAAGGCGAAGTGGCAACTGAACCATATGGGCCGAGCCCTTTAATCCAGAGGCTTCTGTCAGTAAGCACAAAAATGACAACGAGCGAAAAGTAAACACATAAATGAGCAAAGAGATAGAAGGGTGGATTCTTGAGTTCCATCTAGAGTGGCATCAAAGGCATCAAAGGTGATGTAGCAACTGGACCATGTGGGCCGAGCCCTTCAATCCAGAGGCTTCTGTCAGTAAGCACAAAAATGACAACGAGCGAAAAGTAAACACATAAATGAGCAAAGAGATAGAAGGGTGGATTCTTGAGTTCATAACACAAAACTAGAGAGTAGAAAGTTTAGGGATAGAAAACATAAATATTTTTGTGGCCAGTGACATCCGTACGAAAAAAGCCGAAAATGTAGAATAATAGTGATCTAGATCGAAAAAATTAAAAATTTTGAAAAATATATATATATATATATATATATATATATATATATATATATATATATATATATATATATATATATATATATATATATATATATATATATATGTATGTATGTTTTAAAAATAAATAAATTGTATTAAAAATCCGAAAGGGGCCTAAATAATAATATTTAAATGTAAATATAATTTTTATTAATTCAGATTAGGTTTTATAAATTTTTGTTTATTGAATAATAATGATCAGAAACGATAAAGTTAAAAATTTTGAAAAAATAAAAATATATGTTTTAAAAATAAATAAATTGCACTAAAAATCCGAAAAGGGCCTAAATAATGATAAATAAACGTAAAAAAATTTTTTATTAATTTTGATTAAGCTTTAAAATTTTTGTCTTTGCCAGGGACAGCATCTAGAGTGGCATCAAAGGTGGTGATGCAACTGGACCCTATGGGTCGAGCCCGTCAATCCAGAGGCTTCTGTCAGTAAGCACAAAAATGACAACGAGCGAAAAATAAACACATAAAAGAGCAAAGAGATAGAAGGGTTGATTCGTGAGTTCATAACACAAAACTAGAGAGTAGAAAGTTTAGGGATAGTAAAACATAAATATTTTTGTGGCCAGTGACATCCGTACAAAATAAGCCGAAAAATTTGAATAAAAATGAGTAAAAAAATAAAAAATTTTAAAAATTTTGAAAATAATAAAAATATAAGTTTTAAAAATAAATAAGCTGTCTTAAATATTTGAAAAAGGCCTAAATAATAATGTTTAATTATAGTAATAATTTTTATTGATTTATTTTTGGTGTTATAAATTTTTATTTGCTGAGTAGTAATGACCGGGTACGAAAATTTGGAAAAATCTAGAGTGGCATCAAAGGCGGTGATGCAACTGGAGCCTGTGGGCCGAGCCCGTCAATCCAGAGGCTTCTATCAGTAAGCACAAAAAATGACAACGAGCGAAAAATAAACAGATAAAAGAGCAAAGAGATAGAAGGGTTGATTCATGAGTTCATAATACAAAACTAGAGAGTAGAAAGTATAGGGATAGTAAAACATAGAATGTTTTTGTGGCCTGTGACATCCGTACAAAAGAAGCGGAAAAATTTGAATAAAAATGAAATCTTGAGTGGACGTAATTTCGTATTATTTGAAGAAGTTATCACTGAAATATTTCTGGTGTTGTAATTCTTTTTTTCTATTTATCAGTTTTAAACTTCTAAATTCGTCAATGTATTATTGGCCTATCTTATAGTTTCAAAATAAAGCATACTAAAGAAATATAGCATCATTGAATCCGCTTGTAGTACATATAGGCTAATGTAGCATGTAAAGAAAATATCATATGAAATGATATTTCCAGATCATTTTATAGTTAAATAGCCATAAAACATCACGTTATGGTAATTTTTGAGTTGGCTCTTTTCTTTAGGAAGGATAAATCAAACTTTAAGTTAGATAAATTTTAAAGGACGTTTTTTTTTCAAGACGCAATTTTAAGATTCAATTCCGTTTCCCTGACTAAAGATTGAGTACTACTTAGAACTTTTAAAATACTGGGCGAAAACGGAACTCTAATTCCGAGGTGTGAGGCGCCAGTCAGACTTGCGGTTTTTTTTTTTTTTTTTTTTTTTATTCTAGCACGAAAACCTATGTATTTACTCACTTCGGTGTAAATTGCCCGACGAGAAGGTCGGTATTCGAATTCGTTTATTCTTTCAATCTTATTCGCATTAAAAGTTAAAGTTTTTGAAAATTGGCCTGTTCCTTGGTGTCCATGTGTCCAAATAATTCTTGTGTCCAGCCCTGGGAGATGGGTAAGTTACCCAATCGTTTCTAGTCATTTATAATCTTGTGTTACGTTTTGTAAACAATTAATTCTTTTCTTTATTCGTAAGGGGAATTAAAGCTCCCCATTAATTGGTCCGAATACTGATAAAATATTTTGAGCATTGGTCAAAAACGTCCTCAATAATAAATTTTTTCAAGCTTTAAGATGACACTTAAAAAGGCATTTCTCATTCGAAGTACAATATCAGGCTTTTCTTCCTACAATAATGACATACTGCATGTTGCAACAAAGAGATATATCAATAAAAGACCTCACCGCCCATTGGGATACTCACAAAGGGACTGACCAAAGAGAAGGCCGGAAGTGTTTCCGGAGTCCTATCTTGCTCTGACCCAGGCTTTACAGGTCGGGTTTGACACTCCCACCCCCATGAGTGGTATTGAAAATCGCAGGTGTGTTTGTCACCTCAACGTTACTAGGACGTCACTGGACCAAGAGAGAGAGTGGGCTTAAAAATCAGCGTAAGCGAAGACTGCTTGAAAATTTTTAGGGCTTCTTAGAGGTCATTTTCTCAGACCCTACGACAATAGCGTTGTAGTACATATTCAAGGACTAACCTTACATGTACAATTATATTTGTAATGTTTAAGTTTTTAAGTTTTAAAATAATTTTTCGCCAATGGTAAGTCTACTTTCACTAGCATATAACTCGTCATATGACAAGATCAGTAAAACTTTTGATTTTCCAGAATTGTAAAGTACCCCATAAGGCAGATAAAAAATTATTTGTATTTCAGCTGAGAATTATCTGGTAAACCCCAAATAATTTTTTCATCAAAATTTCCCGATACTGTGAATGCAGTTTAGAATAACGTTGAATTCCTTTAGAAAGATTATTCAAAGTTTTCTTAGCTATGTTGAAATTATCATTAAGTTCTTCCCAATTATTTTTGCCAGAGTAATTAATGGAAGTAAAGAAATGAAACTATCATTTCCACTACACCCTGAAGGTAGATAGAATTTGTTGTTGATACGGCTGATAAAATTTCCACTGCAACAAAAAGTATTCCATGATTAAATTTAAAATTATCACATATGTACCTAATTTATTATTTAAGCCAAATATATAAAAAAAATATTTACGTAAAATCTAAGTTCAAAGATAAAACCTTTGAAAATAGTACTGACGATATTTAAATAATTTAAAATAAGAAAAGATAAAATGAGATGGTTAATGGAATGATGTCATTATGCGAGACAAAAAATGTTATTTTTAACTTTTTATTATGTTTCAAATTGATAAATTTAATCGAATGATCTTAACCTGGGAAAATAGGGCTTGAAATAATGTCATTAAATTCTAGAAAAGGGGGAAAAGGGTGGATTTCGAACGTTACTAATCCTAACTCATCCAGAATCAAATATGGATGTCCCTATTTATTTTAGGTACAACCGCTTCATAAATTTAAGGACAGATGGACGTATAACTTAGGCTATTAGTATATAGGGTATTTATATTTTGGGTATATTTTGTCTGAGTTTCTCAAAAGACCTGGTAAATATCTTCGCATGATCTGTTTGGTTTGATTGCATTATTATTATTTTTTCAACCTTTCCCACAACATGTCATAATGCATATGTACTCAGTGAGATCCAAGACGCGACCCTCGAGAACCTTCGTTATATTTTGATGCAATAAAATTATCTCGCTTAATAACTATAACCTGCCCTTTAAATAACTCTCTATTTCTCAGAAAGCTATAAATTTTTCGCATCAATTCATTTATACCTTTTGCGTTTGAGATTGGTAATTTACAGGGGCTTGGAAACTAGGACTTGGAACCAAAAAATAATTCAGATTTTACTAAGCTGTACTAGAAACGAAAAGCGTTAACATTGGTCCGGGGTAGAGATGTAAAAAACCCAGAATTATGAGTAGGTTTGAATAAACCCGGGAATTATGGGGAATAAACCCGGAATTTTGGGAACTTTGGGAAGAAATCATTTTAACAATGTTTACATTTATTTTTTCAACAGTGGCTATTTAAGAACTAGCATATTGTTTCTAAGAGATTTTTTCTTTACTTTTGGCAATATATATATGTATATATATATTCAAAAAGTAATAGCAATGAGCATTTAAATGATTTTATAGTAGCACTTATATAATTAATTACCCTGTTAGTCTTATTAAAAACACATAACTGGTTGTTTCAATTTTAATTGCTAATATAATAATTATATACATTATTTTTTATCATTATTTATTATGTAAATTGCTTTATGTTAAACTTTTTTTTCCTTCTTTTATAATAGGAAAATAAATCATGAAATTTAAAATAACAGTTTATTATTTTTTGTAATGCATATATCATTTAAAGGTGTAATCAAATGACAATGTTGCATTTTGTGTCCAATATCTACACACACACACACACATTATATATATATATATATATATATAGATAGATAGATATATATATATATATATATATATATATATATATATATATATATATATATATATATATATATATATATATATATATATATATATATATATATATATATATATATATATAGAGAGAGAGAGAGAGAGAGAGAGAGAGAGAGGTTATCCAAGAAAAATAATGATTTATAGGTTTTGTGCTACTACAGATTATTGTCTGATATTTATGTAATAATAAAAATATTGGATATTTCTCAAAGGGAAAATATATTCATACTTTCATGCTAAAAATGACACCTTGCCAAATATAGTTAGTTATTCTCAATTATTCAATTTTTTTGGCTGTTTGGCTTCCTTACCCGTTTATTCATTACAGTTGCCTGTTAACTATTAATATCAAATCATTTATGAAATGTAAAAATTATCTTGTGCGATTAGGATAAAAGTAAACAAAATACTCCAAAATTCCCATGTTTTGGAAATTTTCAAAATTCCCTTCCCAATAACCCGGTTTTTTCCCGGAATTAAACCGGTTTTTTTCCACTGCTCAACAACTCTAGTCCTGGGTAGAAATAAATTAAGGAGAGTTTTACGCTGACCCATCCGAAGACATACAGCAGTAACTATGGTGACCGTGTCTCGACAGTGATTCAAAAGTAGCTACCAAGCCACCGCTGACCTACGAGAGACTCGTCATGGCCCGATTTAATGTGGTCCAAAACGGTAAGGACCAAACGCTGCAGAGGTAAGCTCAAGAGTACCAGGAAGAACTCTAAGAAAAGATCACTCTGGTACCCCGGGGTCGTGAAGCCCGTATACACCTAAAGGAGGTGTGAACCTGGGATTGTAGAAATGAAGTAAAAATACACCAGTGTAGCCAACCTCCACAGACAAAATTATGGATTCTAGGTCCTAAAATTATGGCATTGGCTTATAAATTATCGTACATTTTTGTAATTAGTTCAAAATAGTGTTAATAGAGGGCGCTTGTACGATATATTTTTAATCAATTGAATCTTAATATCAGATAGATTTTGAAATTGTGGAAAAACATAGAAATGGCAGAATTTTTATTATTTACCATTATGTAACTTTGTAAAAGATTATTTAATAATCGGTTTAATTACTAAAAATACCATATTTTAGGGAAAACTGCAATAGAATAAGTAAAATGCAAAATTACTTCTAATTATCCATAATTATGTAATCATTAAAGAAATATCTCCAGTATAATCGTGAATATTCAGTAATTTTGCATTTACTAATTTTGTGTTCTGTGTATTTAAGGATAAGAGTGATTTAAATAATTTTAAATAACTAACAGATAAAAACACTGGTCATAACCATTTTTAAAATTCTTTATTTTATATTAGTTTCAAATAATATCAAACATTAGTACCTAGGTGATATTCAACTTCACAAATACACTTTTGTTTTATAATTGACACTTTCCCTTGTATTATTACACAGTACAGATGGCCTTTCTCAACTTCTGTTACAGGATTATTTACTTTTATTTAATGAAAAAGCACCTCAAAACATTCTCCTTAAGCTGCTGTAAAATCAACAATAATTATTTGATGGGAAAAAGTGATAAAAAAATTAATTAGACTTTCTCAATTTTTTGATGTTGCTCTTTATAGAGTTACAGTTAAATTACCTGTTCATTTAATTCTCCATTAATCTACTTTTGGTTTATCATACAAATCAGGAAATTATCGTACAGTTTTTTAGAATTATGTCACATATTTTTGAGATTATTTTTCATCGTACATAGTCCTAAGTTATCGTGCATATACGATAATTATAGTATGGTTGACAACACTGCGACTGTGACAGATTCCTTAAAATCTCAGGACCTCTCAGGATTGAAGGTAAATTTCACTTCATTAACATCAGAACTATTGTGAATTCTACTTTTGGAATTTGGTATCCGTAGATTATGGCTAATATCATCTAATATGCCCTAGGTCTTCTGCACTGCAAACAAAAGCCAGGGCTTCCAAGGAGCACACGGTTTCTGCGCCATCCAGAATACATACTTTCACACTAGGCATTTTATAAAAGATATAAGTTGATAAAATCGCGTTAAAAATAATTTTAACTTGTTCATAAAGCATCTGTTCCTTTAATCAATTCTCACACCACTTTTCATACAAAATAAAAAGTTACCAAATTTGTTAAAATACATATAAAAGCGTTGAATTAAAAAATATTTATTTTTTACATCATTTCCAAATGAAGTTAACAGTTATAAAGAAATCAGAACACTTTTTTATATGAACGCTAATTCGTTTTCATAGATGTTTCTACTTACAAATGAATATTTTATTTTAATGGAAGTCATATTTTAGCCCTCAGTTAACGACGATAAAAACATCAAAGCATTTTATATGTTGAAGTTGAAAATAAAAGGACTTTATTCTCATTGATTGCCTGTAAGTAAAGCAATTAGCACTTTTTCATTCTTTATATGTAGAAAAAGGATTTGAAATTTCATCAAAAACCACAGTCTCTTTGAATGGTTTGTGGGGAAAAATATTAAACAAACAAATGAAAAGCTTTCGAAGACTTTAAACTTCATAAAATAATTAATGAAGTAAAATTTTTAAGATATCTTCTACTTTAAGAAACTGAATAAATAGGCAGAGATGAATAATTTAAGAGCATAAATGCTGAATTAAATTCATACGCTAATTATTGCTGGAAGTTAAATTAAATGAGATAAATGCCTAATGTTTTTAAACTTTTCACTACAGCTATCCAAAAGTAATATTGCTTCTCGAGGACTGAAATTTTTCAAAAATGAGATTAATAGATGTCTATCTTCAAAAAATACCTTCTATGAATCACTTTATTCAAAATTACGTAATTTTAGGCTCATATGCATTAGGAAAATTTTAAGTAAAATGAATGCCACAATTTTGTAGCAATTATATTAAGAAGAGGATACATAATGCTGTTAATCAATATTTACCATGACTAACAGTGAAATAAAAAGAAGTGACTATTCTCATATTTTAGAAATGCATAAAATGCTCTAGAAACATGTAGAATTGTTACAAATAATGTCGCCAAATCACACTATTGTGAGATTATACCTATAATGAGATATAATAATAGGGTGATTAATAATCACGTTATTATTAATCACCCTATTATTATAAAATTGGAAATTGGCTAATCTATAATTTTTAAATAGTGCTTTAGACAGGTGACGTTTTTTTGTGTTTGTTCATTTTTTTATAACTTTATAACGTTTAACATGAAAGGAATTTATTTTAAATTTCTCCAAACTATGATGTAAATAATATGAAAGTAAATAAATTAAATTTTAAACTATTAAGCACAACTTATTTATAAATTTATATTTTTTGTGAAAATTTCATTTATCATTCTGAATCTGAAATTAAAAGAACATATATTGAAATATAAACATCGGAAACATTTATATTTATAATATATACATATATATATATATATATATATATATATATATATATATATATATATATATATGTGTGTGTGTGTGTGTGTGTGTAATTATATGTATTATATATAGAACCTATGAGTAATATATAATATATTGTATAAAAATAATTTTATTTATATTCTTATATATATACAGTTTCTTTTAAGTCATATATTTTATATATATATTATATATTGTGTGTGTGTGTGTTTTGTATATGTTCAATTTGTTGAGTGTGTATGTATGTCGTATCCAGTGGTAAGGCAAATGGAGGTATCAGTCTTTCTTGTTTAAAGACTTCTTTATTTAATATAGAGTGTCCGTTTTAGGCATAACTTGCTCCATTTTCATTCATTCGGGGTGAAGCCACTCGTGAAGTGTGTTGAAAGCTCTTTGCCTATGCGCCAACTGTCTGTTATCTCTTCACTTAATCCTCAAATCCTTCAAATATCCTTCCGCTTGACCGAATGATCCTAAAAGCGTACGCGAGAGTAGTTTTTTTATAATTTGTTTTCTTATTATTAAAGAGTTCCATTTTAAAACTGTTTATAACTCAAGTAATTTTTCCACATCCCCCATTTTAGACATGACACACACACACACACACACACACACACACACACACACACACACACACATATATATATATATATATATATATATATATATATATATATATATATAATATGGATAAATTCATGTGTTTTATTATTACGAAATGTTTGATAAATATATTTCATAGATTAAAATTACTATTTTTCGTTAAAATATCTTATTGTTGAAAGCAAAGCATAATTTTATACACAACGGAGTTTTATTGTATTAACGTCTGCATATTTAAGCGTCATTTAATAATTCTTCTTTTTATAGTTGCAAGACATTTGCAATATAACATTTCTTTAAAAACGATTATCGATACCTTCAGAAATTATCGATTCTCTAAAGAACTCCGATATTGGTAAAAATCACACATAAAGTGCTTCGTATAATTTCATGATTTCTCCCAAAGCATTAAATGTTTTACAGCATTCGTTTATGTCTGTCAATAACAACAATTTATTACCCTTTTTCACCTTTATTTCACAGTACGAAATTTAATGGAGGAGTTTTAGTTTGAAACGATTTTCATTTAAAGAAATTTTCTTTTACTCGAGCTAGGCTGACTCTCTTGAACAGCTTAATCTTCCTACTCTCAATTTATTTCATTTTATGAACTTGTCATAAAGACACTCAATACCTGCGTTGGATGTCATAACACTTTTATTGCTTAGTTTCGAACAAAGTACGTGCTCGAATTCTTAGAAGCACCCATTGATTATATCAATGGAAACAAGAGGGAAAAATATTATTGAATTCAGCCAATATATATATATATATATATATATATCCAAAAGAAAATTCGCTTGGTTTTTTAGATCTGTAGTACGTGCCTTGAAAAGAAAACTGTCATTAATTATATTTTTTCATGGAAGAGCAATTTGAGAGCCCATAATGTTTAATTCCAAAAAAAAATTTACAATGTTCCCAAAGTCAGTTTTCAGTTACTTTTATATATATTAACGTTCAGTAACTTTTGCTTCCTTCTGCGACGTAAAGTAAGTAATGCTATCGTATAATTGTCATCAGATTTCAATAGAAGCACCTATTTTGAACATGTTACGTTTGTATGTAAAATGTTTGTACTTTAAATCTTGCTGTTGTTGTTGTTGTTGTCTTATGCTACTTGGTCAAACCAAGATCGGTATGAGCTGGAGGACAAGCGATGAAAGGCAAAGATGTGCCTTTCGTTTCAGCTAGCATCTCACGTGGGAAAGTACGACTTATGCTAGCAGGGACCAACCAGAAGACACTAGCTTCTCAATATAGAATAGGCTCCCGTATGAAGGTACTCCTATGTGTTATTAGGGTTATTACATTTAGTAATTTATCGCTATTTTGGCTAGTGTAGGAAATAATCGCCAATTGAAATAAGTATGTAGAATTGGCTCTCACTCTGAATTGGGATGCGACGAAAACTTATAATATAGGATAGGCTCCCAAATACCAATCAGACATAGGATTTATTTAGACTTTCTTGTATTATTGCATAATGTTATTTTAATCTCTATAAAGATTTCTAATCTTTATCAATATATACAATGCAAAAAGCATAATTTAATACAGTTAAACCATAATCTCTGGTAAATATATATTATATACAGTATTACAAAAAATAAAAAAGTTTCATGTTATAATTAGTAATTTTGTTTTCTTAAACGATTTTGTTCACTCTTCATTTTAAATAAATAAATAAATGTAAGAAAAAACAGTTTATGTACTAAGCTACTGTTTATTTCTTTAAAAATAATTTTCTATTTTCACTGATGACAAATCGTGAACTGTCACGTGGTTGAAATCAAAGCGATCAAAGCTACTTAAGGATCAAAAAGCAACAATACGCAGGTTACTATACTATACATAGAAATGATCGCCAAGTGAAAACAAATGTGCCAAACACGAGCGCATGCTCTGTGACGACTCTCATAGGGTTGCCTATAGGCCTAAATTAATGTTTTGTTCTGCTTTCTTTCGGCGGTTAAAGTGAAGACCTTACACTTCGCCAGGTACTACGTTAAACCCAATTACCTTGACCTTGACTCTCAGAGGGAGCCTATTCTACATCTAGGTTTTACAAGAAAAAGACCCATAGACTTGGACTGCCACCCCCCGGGGTATTGATTGAGAATATGGAGGACTTTGTGTTCATGAACATATTTTACGTGCCCAAGCCACCCTTACTGAGCATGGCTGATCTTAAGCCTGCTCGGGCTTTGAATCCTCAACCTCCCAGTTACGAGATCATTGTTCTTGCCGACTGAGTCAGTTTTCATTTACTTTTATATATATTAACGTTCAGTAACTTTTGCTTCCTTCCGCGACGTACAGTAAATAATGTTATCGTATAATCGTCTTCAGATTTCAATGGAAACACCTATTTTGAACATGCGTGAATCCATTTTGATTATTTTAAGTTTTACGTTTGTATGTGAACTGTTTGTACTTCAAATCTTGCTGTTTTTATTGCCTTATGCCTCTTGGGCAAAACCAAACTAATATAGGGAGGCTACAATACCAAAGCAAAGAGGGTGCCTTTATTTAAAATTTTGTATTATTGCAAAGAAGACACTAGCTTTCAATATAGAATAGGCCCGTATGCGTTATGTTATTAGGGTTTATACTTTTAGTATTTATCGCTATTTTGGTAATGTAGGAAATAATTTCATGTTATAATTAGTAGAACTGCTTTTCACTCGGTCTTGGTATGCGACGAAACTTAAAATATAGGCTAAGCTCCAAAATACCAATCAGACATAGGATTTATTTAGGCTTTCTTGTATTATTGCATAATATTATTTTAATCTTTCAATATATACAATGTAAAAATCACAATTCAATGCAGTTAAACTATAATCTTTGACAAATATATATTATATACAGTATTACAAAAATAAATAAGTTTCATGTTATAATTAGTAATTTTGTTTTCTTAAACGACTTTGTGTTATTTTCTTTTTAAATAAACGAATAAATGTAAGAAAAAACAGGTTATGTGTTAGGCTACTGTTTATTTCTTTAAAAATAATTTTGAGTAACGTTTGCACATGCGAATCTCTCTTATGCCAAATTAGTTACACTTAGAATTTTGAAAATTTAGAGTTTAGAAATGTTATAACATCTATCTGTGCACCTTACCCATTGATCTGCACTTTACCCTAGAATGTTGAAAATATATAGTGAGAACTGTTGTACTACTGAGATATACATCTCTATTTTTATTACAATCTGATCTTTATATAAAGGAAAATATTTATTAAATATCAGCACTATGATTCCCTAAAATCATCTTATATTCCAAATTCCCTTATGTTTAAAGATTTTTCCAAATTACTCGACTTGTCTAGTTATTCACGTCGATACTCGATGGCGCAACACTGATGCTTGCTACCCCTCATTGCAAGTTAGTTTTTACCTATGTAACTTATTATTTTCTTATTTCTCTTCCTAACTTCTTCAGTCTAGTGGAGTTCCCTCTTCCTCTTTAAATTAATTTTGATTTTTAAAAACTATGAAATTTTAAAAATGGATGTCATATTAGCAAAAATAACTCACTATCATTTCTCCTCTTTTATCTTAATATTATCTTTCTCTAATTTTTAAATGTTCTTTCCTATCTTATTATACTGTTTCTATCAAGAGCACTAATTATTTTATCTTTAACTTAATTGAGCTCTTTATCTTAATATTGTATTGAATTTTAATGTTAACTCAACACCTGACGCACACCTTGAAAGAGTCCTCAACACTCGACTGGGGATTCGGCTTTGAGTTCAGGTGCCACGAAGAATCTAGTCCTCTGTTGACAAGGGCATGTGTGGCATCCTCCCCTTCCTGGTGAACATTCACCTTTCTGGGGTAGGGCTGTTCATCCATCTCTCGTTGTGTACATGTACATTTTCGGCAGCTCTTTATCGCTATTAAAAAGTGCAAGTGTCCATCCCAAGCTAACACGTGTCTCGAGTCTAGTGTTACATACACGATACATTGCAAAATATGGATAGTGCAACTAAACATTAGACATAATAAGGTTTAACAGGATTTGTAGTTCAATGGATGGGTTCATAATTTGTTAAAATTACAGAGCATTGATCAGAATTCTCCTATTTGGTTTAAAGTCTAACCATCGATACTTTAGTTATATATGAACTATTTAACAAAGAGTAATATTCTGCTGTAGCTTTTAACATAAGTAATTTTAATTTTAACCCTAAAAGTTTTATAAAATGAACATTGAAATTTTTTGACAGTATAAAATTCACGAAGATAAGAAAGTCATTTATTTAGCATCAAGAGTGCAGAATAAAGTTCTCTTGGTTTATATTCAATTTGTAGACTGTCAAAATAACTCCTGAAGTTTGAACCTTTAAATTCTTTATTTGGTTTAAAGTCTAACCAGCGATACTTTAGTATATGTATTTATTAAAGATTTAACAAAGAGTAATATTCTGCTGTAGCTTTTAACATAAGTAATTTTAATTTTAACCCTAAAAGTTTTATAAAATGAACATTGAAATTTTTTGACAGTATAAAATTCACGAAGATAAGATTGTTTAAGTCCATTTATTTAGCAATCCATGAGTGCAGAATAAAGTTCTCTGGCATTATATCTCAAGTTTGTAGACTGTCAAATATAACTCCTGAAGTTTGAACCTTTAAACTTCTTTATTTGGTTTAAAGTCTAACCAGCGATACTTTTAATTGTATATGAAATATTTTAAAAAATTTAACAAGAGTAATATTCTGCTGTAGCTTTTAACATAGTAATTTTAATTTTTAACCCTAAAAGTTTTATTAAAATGAACATTGACATTTTTTGACAGTATAAAATTCACGAAGATAAGATTGTTTAAGTCCATTTATTTAGCAATCCATGAGTGCAGAATAAAGTTCTCTGGCATTATATCTCAAGTTTGTAGACTGTCAAAATATAACTCCTGAAGTTTGAACCTTTAAACTTCTTTATTTGGTTTAAAGTCTAACCAGCGATACTTTAATTGTATATGAAATATTTATTAAAGATTTAACAAAGAGTAATATTCTGCTGTAGCTTTTAACATAGGTAATTTTAATTTTAACCCTAAAAGTTTTATAAAATGAACATTGACATTTTTTGACAGTATAAAATTCACGAAGATAAGATTGTTTAAGTCCATTTATTTAGCAATCCATGAGTGCAGAATAAAGTTCTCTGGCATTATATCTCAAGTTTGTAGACTGTCAAAAATATAACTCCTGAAGTTTGAACCTTTAAACTTCTTTATTTGGTTTAAAGTCTAACCATCGATACTTTAGTTGTATATGAAATATTTATTAAAGATTTAACAAAGAGTAATATTCTGCTGTAGCTTTTAACATAAGTAATTTTAATTTTAACCCTAAAAGTTTTATAAAATGAACATTGAAATTTTTTGACAGTATAAAATTCACGAAGATAAGATTGTTTAAGTCCATTTATTTAGCAATCCATGAGTGCAGAATAAAGTTCTCTGGCATTATATCTCAAGTTTGTAGACTGTCAAAATATAACTCCTGAAGTTTGAACCTTTAAACTTCTTTATTTGGTTTAAAGTCTAACCAGCGATACTTTAATTGTATATGAAATATTTATTAAAGATTTAACAAAGAGTAATATTCTGCTGTAGCTTTTAACATAGGTAATTTTAATTTTAACCCTAAAAGTTTTATAAAATGAACATTGACATTTTTTGACAGTATAAAATTCACGAAGATAAGATTGTTTAAGTCCATTTATTTAGCAATCCATGAGTGCAGAATAAAGTTCTCTGGCATTATATCTCAAGTTTGTCGACTGTCAAAATATAACTCCTGAAGTTTGAACCTTTAAACTTCTTTATTTGGTTTAAAGTCTAACCAGCGATGCTTTAATTGTATATGAAATATTTATTAAAGATTTAACAAAGAGTAATATTCTGATGTAGCTTTTAACGTAGGTAATTTTAATTTTAACCCTAAAATTTTATAAAATGAACATTGAAATTTTTTGACAGTATAAAATTTACGAAAATAAGATTGCTTAAGTCCATTTATTTACCAATCCATGAGTGCAGAGTAAAGATCTCTGGCATTATATCTCAAGTTTGTCGACTGTCAATATATAACTCCTGAAGTTTGAACCCACTTAAATTCTATCCTCTTTGAGTTCCAAAGTTATGAAGACAGCGATTGAAATCATAAAATTTGCTCTTCTCAAACAGAAGAGGATTAAGACAGATTGAGATTTTTGGTGCAAAAAAAAAAGTTGGACTTCTGGAAAAAAGTGAAAATGGGGGAATAAAAGTACATATTGTCTATAATTTTAACCCATCCAATTAACAGCAGATTTAGAAACATCCGCTTATTTAAATAAAGGTTTTTCTCCAAAAGAAAATTTTTCTCTTAATTTGAGGATTTGTACATCCCATTTAATTCTTCTTTTATAATTTTGTAAACTTTTAACGTTAAAACGGTGTTACCTTTGGCAGATAACCATGTATCTGACATTTTCTTTTACTCTGTGATGCGTATGATTAAAATTTCTACAAGGTTTAATGAAATTGCAATATAAATGTTACTAACAAACCATATAAATGAGAAATATATGTAAAAATTGCATTTTTTCGAGAGAGCTATTTTGATGCAATTTGATTCCGGAAGCACCTTCTTTGTGGAGCGTAAAAATTTTACTTTTGTTAAAATGTAATAATATACGAAAAACAATGAATAATTATTATTAAAATGGTGCAATAATTAAATAGCTCACAACTCTATAAGTATTGACTTTGTACAAACATTATTTGAGATCATTACCGACAACTATCCGATTCATGACTTTTGTAATTGCAGCAAATTTATACTTGCATATTTCAAAAAGATAATAGTAATGCTGCCATCTGTTTCAAATTTTAAGTGTTAAAAGAAAACAAACAAATACAGGGTATCTCAAAATGACAGCATAAACTCTAAAAGATAGATTCCTCGTTGGGAGTACTGAAAAACTGCTCAAAGAAGCGTTCCTGTACGATCCATAGTTTACGAGAGAAATACGAAAAGCAAATTATGACGTCACTGTCGATGTAAAAAAAAAGCACTTTATTGGACATATCAACCACAGTATTTGCATATCTTTCCAGACGATAATGTTTAAAATTAGTATTCAACCATCACAAAAGCCATATGTTGGCCCAGGTCAATCAGCAATACGGCCAAAGAAACACTAGGAACGTTGCATTCTTAACGTGTGGGACGGTATACACATTGATTGCTAGTTTGGACCATATCTTTTGCCTGAACGGCTCTCAGGATAGCCGTACTTGCTGTTTCTCAATGAGGTTTTAACTGATTTCCTCGATGACATACTATTAGCGGCAATACAGGGACTTTGGTCCAGTATGACGAGGCTCCTGCGTATTTTTGTGCTTCTCTACGTGGTTGGCTGGATATGAAATCCCCCTGCCTCTGGATTGGACGTCGGAATCCGGTTCTATGGATGCCACGATCACCAGATCTCACACTGTTGGATTTTTTCCTATGGACTTTCACAAGTAACCAGTGTATCGAGACGTAGTGACAACACCAACGACTTAGTTGTTCGTCTACATGCTGTTTGTACTTCGGTGGACCCCATGATGCTGCAACGTGTGATGATAGCCATTTTACCGTTTAGTCTGTCTAAGTTTTGACTTTGAATTGCAAATTGTGCACATAATCTGTTGATATGTTCTATAAAGTGTTCTTGTAGAGGATATACTTGTAATTTTTCGTATTCGTTACCCTGGACGGAATATCAAAGCAGTTTTTATGTACTCCCAACGAGGAATTTTCGCTGTGCAGAGTTTATGAGGTCGTCTTGGGACACTTTGTATTTATGTTTCTTAAAAACTACAGAAATATAATATTGAGCTGCTGGTTTCTCAGCATAGCTACTGGCCGTCAAAGGATTTTTCATGTAATTTGTATTTTGTTTCCAAGGAAAATAAAAATATAGAAATACAATATAAAATACTACTGTTAATTGAAAATATCTAATTTCCATTTCAATAGGAAATAATTTTTAGAGTTTTTAATGTTTTTATTCTAAGAAATCAAGGCTCCAAGCGCGTCAGGTACACTAAGATAAAATTGTCCCCTGCATTCAAATCAAGAGACGTTTAAAACTTGAAACCCCAAACTACTAATAGAGAGTGCATTGAATTTTGGAATCTCTGACCAAGGATGTTACATATAAACTCAAGAAGCAATAGAATATGTATGTATAATATGCTTATATACAATATATATATATAAAAATTTAAATAAAATATTTTTATATATTATATAATTTATATATTATATTTGTTTATATATATATATATTTAGATATAAATATATTTATTTTTATGTAAATTACTTATATTTGACTGTTTATCAATTATATATATATATTTTATAATTATATATATACTTGTTATATATATTATATACTGTTTCTTAAAATATATATTATTATTTATATGTATGTTGTTTATATGTATATAACATTATATAATAGTATATTATAGAAATATATAATATATATTTTTTTTTTATAAAAATATATATTACATATATAAATTATATTTTTATATATATTTTAATATTTATATATATATTATATATAAAATTTTTTAATATTTATTTATAAAAATATATATTTTATATATATTTTATATATTATAATATATAATATTTTAATATATATATATATATTTTATATATAAATATATATATATATATATATTTTCATATATATTATATATAACATATATATTTATATAATATATATATATATTTTTATATATATATATATAAATTATATATATATATATATATATATATATATATATATATATATTATATATTTATATATATATTATATTAAATATATATATTTATTTTTAATTATATTAT
>CM063504.1:108368363-108440863 GCA_032207245.1 Pardosa pseudoannulata
AGGCTTTAATGATCTGTATGTGATTACGTCTAGAGGGGATATAAGTTTTTATGTGATGAGTACATACTCTGGTGTGGGTTTCATTTTACTCTAATTACTGAAATAAAGATTTAGGAGATTATTCCGCAAAGTACATGCTTAAAAATCTCTCTAATTAGCATTTGTTTATAACGATGATCATAATATAGTTAATGAGTTATAAATGTCCTTGTGACTAAGGAAGAAAGAGATTATAAACTTTAACAAAGCATGGCCTAACTTTCTTAAAAAGATAAACTGATAATTTTTATTCAGGTCCATCAAATAATTTATCAAGCAAAACTGGATTTTTTCACAAAATATTGAATGTTTTTCCTTTTAATTTTTGTCTGATAGATTTTATTTTGATCTATGTAAATTGTTAGGTATTTCGTACCTCTGTACTTAACGTTAAGAAAGAAGTACTAAACGATATTTAAATACGGAGAACAAACCTAAAATATATGCACACTACTATATGTAAGACTCTGTCTACCAATAAGTACTTGAACACCTGTGATAGAACAGAAAAATTAACTTTATTCAAAATCAATAGTTCTTAGGGCCTCCACGAGAGATAATTACAGCGTGAACGCTCTGGGGCACACTTTCCACAAGTCTTTGTATCACAGCTTTGTATTGCCTTCCATTCGGCTTAGAGTAGACATACAAGTTCCTTCACGGATTTCGGACGGGTAGGGCATCCGTTACTTCGGCGATCCAACTCATCCCAGAGAATCTCGATAGGGTTTAGGTCTGGGCAGGCCAGTCCATTCAATGAACTGTATTGGCCCCATGCCAAGCCTTGGTTAACCTCGAAACATGACAACTGGCATTGTCATCCTGAAAGTAACAGGGGTCCAACCCGTAAAACTGCCACAACGTAAGAAGCACATTGTCATCCAAAATAGGGCAGTAGGCATCGGCTGTGAGCTTTACCATAAATGGGGACTAAGAATCCTAGTCTATACCAGGAGAAACACCCCCAGACTATAATTACAGCTCTGCCTAACTTGACTGATGACACAATGCATTCTAGTAGAAGACGTTCTCTAGGCAGACGCTAGACCCAGACACTGCCGCCCGAACTGTAAAGGGTGAACCTTGATTTGTCGCTTCAAAGAACCAGTTTCCACTGATCTATGGTGCAATTTCGTTGAACTTTGCACCACATTAACCGAGCAGCTTGGTTGGATTTTGTGATCAAAAACTTATGGGCAGCAGCACGACCATGAAAACCAAGTAGATTTGCTACCTTACGGTCTTGCCCAAAATAAAAATTCATATTATCTTATTACGCAAAATTCCCCTTAACCCTTTAGCGGACAGTGGTTACATTTGTGATACCTGATAATTATAACTTTCTCGAAATCAGAGAACTCCGATCTGATCGGCATATTGCTTGCGAATAATGCCGATGCTGTTTCCTACACGATGTATCCCGGCGGAAGGCATGACGTACCTCAGGACCGCAGATATCGTCATTTGCATTGGCAACTAAATACTTATTGGTAGACAGTGTATTATCGCAAACAGTCATTCAGAATAGCGTGCATACACTCCCACACTACATATATTCCCACAAATATACATATGTGTTTGTATATGCACACACACTACTTATATATGTATATATTTAATAGCGAAACCAACTATTAAACATCTAACACAACATCTTAAACATCTATTAAACCACCTATATATTAAATCACCTATTAAACATCTTACATTAAACATTTTAAACATTACTTTTTGGAGAGTACTTTATATATATATAAATATATATATAGTCAATAATGTAGAATCAAGAGCTTCTTATATTTAGAGACATGGATGATTTTTCGATTTTTTTTTATATTTTTGATATTTTAAATTTACAGCAGATGATAGCTCTACATTATATATATATAAAATATATATATATATATATATATATATATATATATAAATATATAAATATATATATATATATATATATATATCAGTAATTCAATTTATTCTTCTTCTGACCCCAAATAAAAGTATCTAGAGAAATATATATATATATAATAGTCAAAGAAAGAGAAAATAGAGGCATCAAGCATAATTTAAATTTGAAAAAAATCAAACTTTCTATTCCTTTTACATTTGAAAATTTTTGTCTATCTAAAAGTTTTTACCAAGGTCATGATGCATAGTCCCATAACATTGTTTTAATCGTTTCCATTGCATAGCGAACATTTATGCATACATAAAAAATATTTTATATAGAGAGATTAGAATTAATTAAAATATCAACCAATGTCAGTAATATTTGTAACGTAAAATTTATAACATATAATTTTTCATTTGAATATGATTTTTTTTTGTTAGATTGTACTGAGTAGCGATTTGTTGTAATAAATATATGGGTATTTTTTGTTGCATGCTTTATTTTTGTTTGCATGAACTATTCCAGTCTTATAGGCTTATCAATCAATAATTTATGTCTTTTCATAATAATTTCCAAAATGGGTTAGTGTAGCAGCATTTTAAAACAGATATGGTAAAACTGATTAGCAATTTAGCTGATTTAGTAATTTGTAACATAATATTTATAACATATAATTTTTAATTTGAATATCATTTTTTTTTTGTTAGATTGCACTGAGTAGCGATTTGTTGCAATAAATATATGGGTATTTTTTGTTGCATGCTTTCTTTTTATTTGCATGAACTATTCCAGTCTTTCAGACTTATCAATCAACAATTTATCTCTTTTTTTAGTAATTTCCCTCATGGGAGAGTGTGGCACATTTTAAAACTAATGAGGTAAAACTGATTAGCAATTTAGCTCATTTATTAATTTTTAACGTAATATTTATAACATATAATTTTCAATTTTATTATCATTTTTTGTTGTTGTTGTTAGATTGCACTGCTTAGCGATTTGTTGTAATAAATATATGGGTATTTTTACTTCCATGCTTTATTTTTGTTTGCATGAACTATTCCAGTCTTATAGGATTATCAATCAATAATTTATTTCTTTTTATAGTAATTTTCAAAATGGGGGAGTGTGACAGCTTTTTAAAACTAATGTGGTAAAACTAATTAGCAATTTAGCTGATTTAACAATTTGTAACGTAATAATTATAACATATAATTTTTAATTTGAATATGATTTTTTTTGTTTGATTGCGCAGCATAGCGATTTGGTGTAATAAATATATGGGTATTTTTAGTTGCATGGTTTATTTTTATTTGCATGAACTCTTCCAGTCTTATAGGCTTATCAGTCAATAATTTATCTCTTTTTTCAGTAATTTCCAAAATGGGGGAGTGTGGCATATTTTAAAACTAATGTGGTAAAACTAATTAGCAATTTTGGTGATTTATCAATTTTTAAAGTAATATTTATAACATATAATTTTTAATTTTATTATCACTTTTTTTTGGTAGATTGCAATGAGTAGCGATTTGTTGTAATAAATATATGGGTATTTTTCCTTCCATGCTTTATTTCTGTTTGCATGAACTATTCCAGTCTTATAGACTTATCAATCAATAATTTATCTCTCTTATAGTAATTTCGAAAATGGAGAAAGTGGCAGCATTTTAAAACTAATGTGGTAAAACGGATTAGCAATTTAGCTTATTTAGTATTTTATAACGTAATATTTATAACATATAATTTTGAATTTGATTATAACTTTTTTGTTAGATTGGTTAAACAACACAAAGTCCTTGCGTACCGATGGTCGATTCCCTAATCCCACTGGGGCATGGATGTTCGTACCCGTCCGGAATTATAGTAATTTCCATAATGGGGGAGTGTGGCAGCATTTTAAAACTAATGTGGTAAAACTGATTAACATACTTTCTCTTTTAAAATACCTTAAAAATTCGCAATCTCTAGGAATGAAATTCTCGTTTTTCACAAGGGTTTTACGGAACTATAAAAAATTTTCTTTGACGTTAGACAAAGTGAAGAAAAGTAGTGAAATGCATCTCCTGTCGACACTGACACGAAAAAGGGCATAAAAGAGGCACGTACGTTGTAATCTTATTTTCAGAGATTGAAAGAATTCCTATCTTTCGCCCATTAACCTTTTTCTTTCGGGTCGTGTGTTAAAGTTTACCCTCCGTTTGAAACAATTCTATTGCTTTCTTCGTGTCAGACAGGAATGAGCAAATACGAGAAAATTTGTAGAATTTATGGCTTTTATAATAAGGATATAATTTTATTTTACTGTTTGTAAATTTGTTAGATCGTAGCATTTCAAACCAAACCCTTCTTATGTATCCTCTAAGGCAAACAGTCGTAAAGAAAATTTGTATTTTACATTTACAAGGTTCATAGATAGCATTTATAAAGTAATTACACTAAATTCTAATGAATTTATTTTGGTGACCTTTAAAGGGTTAATCTGAGTAAAAAACACGAAAAGAATTTTTTGGGATATCGGTAAATTTCTACTGACACCAAATAGACCTTGATCGGACTAGTTTCGTATATTATAAATAAAGATTTATCACTGGATTGTTTCTAAATAAACTTAGTATTCTATTTTTCCAATTTATCTAAATTGTTTAAAACAAATTCAGAGCTAAATTTAGAATCGTTTTGCCTGGCAGAATTGTGCTTAAACATTTAAATATAACTTACTTTTTTATAATAATAAATTTTTATAATGAATATATAAAACTGAAATTGCTTTTTTATATTTAATTTTGTCAACATTCAAATACTAGCATATAGCCCGTCATATGACTTGATTATTAAAATCTTTAATTTTCCAGAACTGTAAAGTACCCTGCAGATAAAAAATGGTTTGTTTTTTGGTACACGCTCAATAATGTATCTTCATACTCCTCTAAAGTCTCCAGATACTATGAATGCAGTTTAGAATCACGTTGAATTCATTTAGAAAGATATACAGCAAATCAATGGATAAAGTTTTAACGAATATCGTTAAAACATTTTTCTTTAGCACAGTAATTAAAGGAAGTAAAAGAATGAAACTATCATTTCTACTACACCCTGGAGTTAGATAGAATTTATTGTTAATGCCTGTGATAAAATTTTCATTGCAGCAAAAAATAATCGATGATTAAATTTAAAATTATCGCACATGTTCTTAATCTAATAAATAAATAAAAATAAATAAATAATTATCTTTTATTTTTGGATTAAACAAATCTAAATATAAAAGATAATTATTTATTTATTATAAAATATATTTATTTACTATAAAATACATTTATTTATTATAAAGTATACTTATTTATTATAAAAATAGTTATTTATTTAATATCTAAGTTCAGTGATAAAACGTATGCAAAAAATGTAGACAATAATTAAATAATTTAAAATAAGAAATAATTAAATGAGATGGTTAAAGGAATGTTGTCAAAATGCTGGAAAAAAAATGTTATTTTTACCTATTATGTGACAAATTGATAAATTTAAGCTGCTACTTTTATCCTGGGAAAATAGGGCTTGAAATAATGTCATTAAACGCTAGAATAAGAGATTTGAAAAAAAATTTTCAATTTTACAACTCCTCTTCAACCTCCACTCAAAATACAGTTTCTTTTAAGTCAAAGAGTTTTTTGCTGGATGAGATTTAAATTAATTTTACAATTTACACTAAATCACAAATTTGTGATGAAAATCACACTCAGTTTATTTAATTTGTGATTAAGTGAATGTTTCAGTCTATTTAGTATGAATGTTATGTGTTTTCTTTGTTAATTCAATTAGATTTTAAATATTCAATTTTTGTACAATTTTTCCTCAAAATGTTGTTTTTGTTTATGTATCAATTTGTTGAGTTACGATAAAAAAATGCAAGCACAATTTCGCCAAATTTTAAAACAAGATCCATGATTAGAAACAGGAAGTGGATAAAAGAGGAGTTGAATGAAATCAGAAATTCTATAATTTCTGCTACGTAATATGTTTCTAAATGATTTTTAAAATAAAATTTGAAAAAAAAATGTCAATTTTACAACTCCTCTTCAATCCACTCAAAATACAGTTTCTTTAAGTCAAAGATTTTTTGCTGGATGATTTTCCTCAAAATGTTGTTTTTGTTTATGTATCAATTTGTTGAGTTACGATCCCCACGCCAGATTTCAAACGTCACGCTGCAAGCACGCCAATTTCGCCAAATGTGGTTGAAGCACCAACAAGATCCATGATTAGAAACAGGAGAGTGGGATAAGAAGAGGAGTTGAATGAAAATACGGAGTGCAACAGCTTCTTGGAATCCAATTTCTGCTCCAACGATCAGATACTGCTACGTCTACGCATGATTTTGAAAATAAGAGATTTGAAAAAAAAATTTCAATTTTACAACTCCTCTTCAACCTCCACTCAAAATACAGTTTCTTTTAAGTCAAAGAGTTTTTTGCTGGATGAGATCCCGCCTACCCTCCCTCATCCCTTTGGACTAACTTTCTCTTGGTATTTTCCAATTTTTTGTGAATTTAAATTAATTTTACAATTTACACTAAATCACAAATTTGTGATGAAAATCACACTCAGTTTATTTAATTTGTGATTAAGTGAATGTTTCAGTCTATTTAGTATGAATGTTATGTGTTTCCTTTGTGTTTTCTTTGTTAATTCAATTAGATTTTAAATATTCAATTTTTGTAAAATTTTTCCTCAAAATGTTGTTTTTGTTTATGTATCAATTTGTTGAGTTACGATTCCCTCGCCAGATTTCAAACGCCTTACTTTAAAAATTACTTTAAAATTACTTTAAAAAATATTTTTGTGGTTGAAGCACCAACAAGATCCATGATTAGAAACAGGAGAGTGGGCTAAGGAGTTGAAAAAGGAGGAAAGGGTGGATTTCGAAAAGGAAACCAATTTGCTGATAAGCAGTTCACTTAGGCTATTATTATAGCAAATATCGTTAAACCATTAATTTTTAGATTTTTTGCTGTTAAGTAAAATATTTGAATGCTTTAATTTATTGATGTAAGTTTATTTATTTAATAAAATCGGATGAATTATCAAAATATGTATTTTATATAAATAACATAATTTTTCATATTTTTCATATTTGTATGATTTTTATAGCATTGTTGAGGACGCTGCTATTAAATTTATTCAAATGAAAATACAGTTGAAAGTTAGATACTTTCAGTTTAGATGTAAAGTTAACCTCTTAAACATCATGATTAAAATGTTTTTGTGCTGTGAAATATATAGAAAAGACCGTTTAATGACTTTAATATAATTTCATGATACACGAAATTTATCTAAAATATATTTTTCCGGGGTGGGGAGAATTGGTAGTATATATCCGTTTTACTATGGATAGAACACCTGTTATTTATAAAAGTAACTTTTTATGCGTATTGGTCAGATAAAACTAAATCATACACGCAGAATAATGTAGATTTTTATAATGTATGATTAAATTTTGTAATAAAAAATATTACTTTTATTTTTTGGTATACTTACTTTATGATGTAAGTTTATGTATTTTATAAAATAGTATGAGTCATCAAAAATATGTGTCTTTAAAAAACAATATTATTATAAATAACGGATATATTATTGTTGCATTGTCTTGCATTGTCGCTGATGATATAGTAATTGTTTTTTTACAAATTCAAATGCCTATATTATTTTATATTTTTATCGGAAAATATGTTCTTCATAGCGTGATATATTACGAAGACAAAATAATGATATCATATGATAAACACACTTACAGCAAATTGTTTTCTACAGGACGCATCTAGCTCAGTAGTAGAGTTTTATGCTAAAGCTTGAAATTTAGGAAGAATCAAATTTAGGAAGAATCAAGATAAATGTATTAAAGGAATAAACTTGTTAAGCATGCGACTCTTCAGATAATTTCGCATTCATTTTGAGACTGAAACATGCTTTTTAAAAATTTATTCAATGAAACAAAGGTTTATGTTACATTATTGTAAAAGTTATTTTTAATGGTATATAGAAATTATTCGGATACATAGTTTTAAACGTGATTTAAACTTGAAACATTGTTTGAGTAGCTAAACTATTTAATGTTGAAATCAAAATATTCTGTTTCCTTTGATTGAAATAAGATTTCAATTTAAATAGTCTATTATAGTAAGATACATTTTCCCTAAAGGGAAATCGTAATATCTTACTTACCCTCTCTTTCAATATTTATCTAGTCTTAGCTTCAGAGGTCAGTCAAGCATTGAAACAGATATCAATGGTTCTAACACATATATATTCAAAGGTAAAATATTTACCCATGCCAAAGAACGAGCACATTGTAAAGATTTTGAGGTGTTGAAAAACGAAACTAGGAATAATATATAAAGCTCCTTTTTACTAACTATTTTTAAATAAAGCCTAACAGAATTTACTACAAAATCTCTACTTCCCTAAACTCTTCGACCCAAATAAAGGTAAAAATAGTGAAATTCCATTACTGTAGATGTAAAAATAAAGTATTGCGTATGACATCAAAGGGACATAGTACTTTTAGGTTTGTAAATTCTTCATTAAAATAAATTATATTTTATTTAGTGTAAGATAAAAATTTTACATTTAAAGGGCAATATTTAATATTTTAAATTTTGAGTTTTTGCTCAATAGAACTAGGTTATCCATATTTTTAAACTTCACTAAAGAAATCATATTTCATAAGACATATTAATTATATCTGTCACGAAGATTATCAGTAATTAATTTCTACGGATACTTGAAATAGAATATTAGCATTGATGAAGGTATTTTGGTTGCTTTTCCAATGTTCTAAAATTCCTATAAATATTCAGAGGCAGATGTATAAAAAGAAATAAGTAAAAACCGTTTCAATAACTTAACCGGAAAAAACACATTATGCTTCAGAATTTTATTTAGCTATAAGATTGTATCCTATAAACTCAATCAAGCGGAGTTTCTTAGTAAAAGTAATACAAGCCATTTTTATTTATTTTTTAAATCCCATGGTGACAATTTACACCCTTTTGCACTTTTATCATTAAGTAGAAAAATACCCTGCTTTGTAAAGTGTTTTAAATGTAAAGCTAGATTACCCTGAAAATTTAAGAAAAATCAAGATAAATGTATTAAAGGAGTACACTTGTTAAGCATGCGACTCTTCAGATGATTTCGCATTCATTTTGAGACTGCAACAAGCTTTTTGAAAATTTATTTAATAAAACAAACGTTTCTGTTACATTATTGTAAAAGTTATTTTTAATTGTCTATAGAAATCATTAGGATAAATAGTTTCAAACGTGATTTAAACCTGAAAAATTCTGTAAGTAGCTAAACTATTTAATGTGGAAATCGAAATATTCTGTTTTCTGTGATTGAAATAAGATTTCAAAGGAAAAAGACTATTATGGTTAAACTCATTTTCCCTAAAGAGAAACTGTAATTTCTTATTTACCCTCTCTTTCAATATTTATGTAGTCTTAGTTCCAGAGGTCAGTCAAGCAATGAAAGAGATATCAATGGCTTTAACACATATATATTCAACTGAAGAATATTTACCTATGCCAGAAGACGAACATAGTGCAAAGATTTTGAGGTGTTGAAAAATGAACTAGGAAATAATATATAAAGCTCCTTTTTACTGACTATTTTTAAATAAAGCTGAAAAGAATTTACAACAAAATCTATCTGCTGTTGTAAGCTCTTCGACCCAGCGAAAGGTAAAAATAGTGAAAATCCATTACTGTTGATGTAAAAATAAAATATGACATATGACATGAAAGAAAATATCACTTCTTGGTATCTAAAATCTTCACTAAAATAAATTCTTTTTTAGTTAGTGTAAGATAAAACCTTTACATTTAAGGCCAATATCTAATAGTTTTAATTTTGAGTTGTTGCTCGTTAGAACTGGGTCATTGATATTTTTAAACATCACTTAAGAGTAACGTCTTTGCATAGTACTGTAGTCATATCTATTATCATAATTTTATTTAATTTTTATTTTTGCCCATTAAAACTGGGCCATAGGATTGGAGTCATATCTATTATTATGACTTTTTTCATTTTTTCTTTTCCCATTAAATCTGGACCATGAATATTTTTAATCTTCATTTTAGAATAGCATATTTGCATAGGCTTTTAGTCCTATATGTTATTAAGCTTGCTTTTTCTTTTTATATCTACATTATACAATGTTGAAAATTAAAATCTGTTCATTTATGATGATGGTATACACATTTTTAAATTTATTTATTTGAATATCTTTGATTTCCGCTTAAAAAACCACATTTCCCGAATTGAAAAAAGTGACTGTAGCGAAACTAACACAAAGTAAAAGAAAAAGTTTTCTAGAAAAATTTAAACCATATTCTGGTATTCTGGACTAGTATATATTTATTTCGAACAGGCAATTTCCTATGAGTATATTTACAAACATAAAACTATTTGCAAATAAGTCTACGGTAGAATATCAGCATATTGCACAAGAAACACTAATTATACTCAGGTTGACGAGATGATTATAATTGAAATCCTAGGCGCTGGTCTGAAATGTCAGTACATTGCCAGATGGTTAAAGTGCTGATCTTGTGGACCTGACTTTGTGGGCCCGAATCACAGTGTCGCATGGATGTTCACAGCAGTTCGGAATTAGTTTTAAGTAGTAGATCCCGATCTCATTAGCTCTTGTGTTGCACAAAAGTAGACCATACCGCTCCAAATCATTCCAATGCCAAATTTAAAATTCTATGCTATCAACAACATAGATGAGAATTTATGATTACCCAAAAATAATATGTTCCTCTCCTAAAACTAGGATCGTTTACTGGACAAATGATGAACACTTTTCCGAAAAAAATATTAAATATTCAGTAACATAAATCATAAGACAGACTAATTATTTCTGTCACGGAGCTTCCAAAAAATGCATGCTCGATGAAAATGCATTAGTAGGTATCAGTAATTCCTTTCAACGGATACTTGAAATAGAACATTAGTATTGATGCAGGTATTTTGGTTGCTTTTCCAATGTTCTCAAATCTCTATAAATATTCCGAGGCAGATGTAAAAAAACAAATAAGTAAAAATTGTTTCAATAACTGAAGCGGAAAAAACGCATTATGCTTCAGAACTTTATTCAGTTATAAGATTGTATCCTATAAACCCAATCAAGCTGAGTTTCTTAGTAAAAGCAATACAAGCCATTTTTATTTATTTTTTAAGTCCCATGGTGACAATTTACACTCTTTTGCACTTTTATCATTAAATAGGAAAATATCCTGCTTTGTAAAGTATTTTAAAAGTAAAGCTAGATTACCCTTTAAATTGAAGAAGAATCAAGATAAATGTATTAAAGGAGTAAACTTGTTAAACATGCGACTCTTCAGAGGATTTCGCATTCATTTTGAGACTGAAACATGCATTTTAAAAATTTATTCAGTGAAACAAAGGTTTATTTTACATTATTGAAAAAGTTTTTTTAATTGTCTGTAGAAATCATTATTATAAATAGTTTCAAACCTGATTTAAACCTGAAAAATTGTTTAAGTAGCCAAACTTCTTAATGTTGAAATCGAAATATTCTGTTTTCTTTGGCTTGAATTAAGATTTCTAAGGAAAAAGACTATTACTGTTAGACTCATTTTCCCTAAAGGGAAACTGTAATTTCTTATTTACCCTCTCTTTCAATATTTATGTAGTCTTAGTTCCAGAGGTCAGTCAAGCAATGAAAGAGATATCAATGGCTTTAACACATATATATTCAACTGAAGAATATTTACCTATGCCAGAAGACGAACATAGTGCAAAGATTTTGAGGTGTTGAAAAATGAACTAGGAAATAATATATAAAGCTCCTTTTTACTGACTATTTTTAAATAAAGCTGAAAAGAATTTACAACAAAATCTATCTGCTGTTGTAAGCTCTTCGACCCAGCGAAAGGTAAAAATAGTGAAAATCCATTACTGTTGATGTAAAAATAAAATATGACATATGACATGAAAGAAAATATCACTTCTTGGTATCTAAAATCTTCACTAAAATAAATTCTTTTTTAGTTAGTGTAAGATAAAACCTTTACATTTAAGGCCAATATCTAATAGTTTTAATTTTGAGTTGTTGCTCGTTAGAACTGGGTCATTGATATTTTTAAACATCACTTAAGAGTAACGTCTTTGCATAGTACTGTAGTCATATCTATTATCATAATTTTATTTAATTTTTTATTTTTGCCCATTAAAACTGGGCCATAGGATTGTATTTATATCTATTATTATGACTTTTTCATTTTTTCTTTTCCCATTAAATCTGGACCATGAATATTTTTAATCTTCATTTTAGAATAGCATATTTGCATAGGCTTTTAGTCCTATATGTTATTAAGCTTGCTTTTTCTTTTTATATCTACATTATACAATGTTGAAAATTAAAATCTGTTCATTTATGATGATGGTATACACATTTTTAAATTTATTTATTTGAATATCTTTGATTTCCGCTTAAAAAACCACATTTCCCGAATTGAAAAAAGTGACTGTAGCGAAACTAACACAAAGTAAAAGAAAAAGTTTTCTAGAAAAATTTAAACCATATTCTGGTATTCTGGACTAGTATATATTTATTTCGAACAGGCAATTTCCTATGAGTATATTTACAAACATAAAACTATTTGCAAATAAGTCTACGGTAGAATATCAGCATATTGCACAAGAAACACTAATTATACTCAGGTTGACGAGATGATTATAATTGAAATCCTAGGCGCTGGTCTGAAATGTCAGTACATTGCCAGATGGTTAAAGTGCTGATCTTGTGGACCTGACTTTGTGGGCCCGAATCACAGTGTCGCATGGATGTTCACAGCAGTTCGGAATTAGTTTTAAGTAGTAGATCCCGATCTCATTAGCTCTTGTGTTGCACAAAAGTAGACCATACCGCTCCAAATCATTCCAATGCCAAATTTAAAATTCTATGCTATCAACAACATAGATGAGAATTTATGGTTAACCCAAAATAATATGTTTTTCTCATAAAAAGAGGATGGTGTACAGGAAAAAAGATGAACACTTTGAGGGAAAAATATTAAATATTCAATAACATAAATCATAAGACAGACTAATTATTTCTGTCATGGATCTTCCAGAAAAAATGCATGCTCGATGAAAATGCATTAGTAGGTATCAGTAATTCCTTTCAACGGATACTTGAAATAGAACATTAGTATTGATGCAGGTATTTTGGTTGCTTTTCCAATGTTCTCAAATCTCTATAAATATTCCGAGGCAGATGTAAAAAAACAAATAAGTAAAAATTGTTTCAATAACTGAAGCGGAAAAAACGCATTATGCTTCAGAACTTTATTCAGTTATAAGATTGTATCCTATAAACCCAATCAAGCTGAGTTTCTTAGTAAAAGCAATACAAGCCATTTTTATTTATTTTTTAAGTCCCATGGTGACAATCTACACTCTTTTGCACTTTTTATCATTAAGTAGGAAAATATCCTGCTTTGTAAAGTATTTTAAAAGTAAAGCTAGATTACCCTTTAAATTGAAGAAGAATCAAGATAAATGTATTAAAGGAGTAAACTTGTTAAACATGCGACTCTTCAGAGGATTTCGCATTCATTTTGAGACTGAAACATGCATTTTAAAAATTTATTCAGTGAAACAAAGGTTTATTTTACATTATTGAAAAAGTTTTTTTAATTGTCTGTAGAAATCATTATTATAAATAGTTTCAAACCTGATTTAAACCTGAAAATTTGTTTAAGTAGCCAAACTATTCAACGTGGAAATCGAAATATTCTGTATTCTTTGATTGAAATAGATTTCTAAGGAAAAAGACCATTTAGGTTAGACTCATTTTCCCTAAAGGGGAACTGTAATTTCTTATTTACCCTCTCTTTCAATATTTATCTAGTTTTAGTTCCAGAGGTCAGTCAAGCAATGAAAGAGATATCAATGGCTTTGACACATATATATTCAACGGTAGAATATTTACACATTCCAAAGAACGAGCACAGTGCAAAGATTTTGAGGTGTTGAAAAACGAAACTAGGAATAATATACATAGCTCCTTTTTACTAACTATTTTTTAAATAAAGCTGAAAAGAATTTACAACAAAATCTATCTGCTGTTGTAAGCTCTTCGACCCAGCGAAAGGTAAAAATAGTGAAAATCCATTACTGTTGATGTAAAAATAAAATATGACATATGACATGAAAGAAAATATCACTTCTTGGTATCTAAAATCATCACTAAAAATAAATTCTTTTTAATTAGTGTAAGATAAAAACCTTTACATTTAAGGCCAATATCTAATAGTTTTAATTTTGAGTTGTTGCTCGTTAGAACTGGGTCATTGATATTTTTAAACATCACTTAAGAGTAACGTCTTTGCATAGTACTGTAGTCATATCTATTATCATAATTTTATTTAATTTTTATTTTTGCCCATTAAAACTGGGCCATAGGATTGGAGTCATATCTATTATTATGACTTTTTTCATTTTTTCTTTTCCCATTAAATTCTGGACCATGAATATTTTTAATCTTCATTTTAGAATAGCATATTTGCATAGGCTTTTAGTCCTATATGTTATTAAGCTTGCTTTTTCTTTTTATATCTACATTATACAATGTTGAAAATTAAAATCTGTTCATTTATGATGATGGTATACACATTTTTAAATTTATTTATTTGAATATCTTTGATTTCCGCTTAAAAAACCACATTTCCCGAATTGAAAAAAGTGACTGTAGCGAAACTAACACAAAGTAAAAGAAAAAAGTTTTTTAGAAAACTTTAAACCATATTCCGGTATTCTGGACTAGTATATATTTATTTCGAACAGGCAATTTCCTATGAGTATATTTACAAACATAAAACTATTTGCAAATAAGTCTACGGTAGAATATCAGCATATTGCACAAGAAACACTAATTATACTCAGGTTGACGAGATGATTATAATTGAAATCCTAGGCGCTGGTCTGAAATGTCAGTACATTGCCAGATGGTTAAAGTGCTGATCTTGTGGACCTGACTTTGTGGGCCCGAATCACAGTGTCGCATGGATGTTCACAGCAGTTCGGAATTAGTTTTAAGTAGTAGATCCCGATCTCATTAGCTCTTGTGTTGCACAAAAGTAGACCATACCGCTCCAAATCATTCCAATGCCAAATTTAAAATTCTATGCTATCAACAACATAGATGAGAATTTATGGTTAACCCAAAATAATATGTTTTTCTCATAAAAAGAGGATGGTGTACAGGAAAAAAGATGAACACTTTGAGGGAAAAATATTAAATATTCAATAACATAAATCATAAGACAGACTAATTATTTCTGTCATGGATCTTCCAGAAAAAATGCATGCTCGATGAAAATGCATTAGTAGGTATCAGTAATTCCTTTCAACGGATACTTGAAATAGAACATTAGTATTGATGCAGGTATTTTGGTTGCTTTTCCAATGTTCTCAAATCTCTATAAATATTAAGAGGCAGATGTAAAAAAAACAAATAAGTAAAAACTGTTTCAATAACTGAAGCGGAAAAAAACGCATTATGCTTCAGAACTTTATTCAGTTATAAGATTGTATCCTATACACTCAATCAAGCTGAGTTTCTTAGTAAAAGTAATACAAGCCATTTTTATTTATTTTTTAAGTCCCCATGGTGACAATTTACACCCTTTTGCACTTTTATCATTAAGTAGGAAAATATCCTGCTTTGTAAAGTATTTTAAAAGTAAAGCTAGATTACCCTTTAAATTGAAGAAGAATCAAGATAAATGTATTAAAGGAGTAAACTTGTTAAACATGCGACTCTTCAGAGGATTTCGCATTCATTTTGAGACTGAAACATGCATTTTAAAAATTTATTCAGTGAAACAAAGGTTTATTTTACATTATTGAAAAAGTTTTTTTAATTGTCTGTAGAAATCATTATTATAAATAGTTTCAAACCTGATTTAAACCTGAAAATTTGTTTAAGTAGCCAAACTATTCAACGTGGAAATCGAAATATTCTGTTTTCTTTGATTTAAATAAGATTTCTAAGGAACAATACTATTACTGTTAGACTCATATTCTCTAAAGGGAAACTGTAATTTCTTATTTACCCTCTCTTTAAATATTTATCTAGTCTCAGTTTCCAGAGGTCAGTCAAGCAATGAAAGAGATATCAATGGCTTTAACACATATATATTCAACTGAAGAATATTTACCTATGCCAGAAGACGAACATAGTGCAAAGATTTTGAGGTGTTGAAAAATGAACTAGGAAATAATATATAAAGCTCCTTTTTACTGACTATTTTTAAATAAAGCTGAAAAGAATTTACAACAAAATCTATCTGCTGTTGTAAGCTCTTCGACCCAGCGAAAGGTAAAAATAGTGAAAATCCATTACTGTTGATGTAAAAATAAAATATGACATATGACATGAAAGAAAATATCACTTCTTGGTATCTAAAATCTTCACTAAAATAAATTCTTTTTTAGTTAGTGTAAGATAAAACCTTTACATTTAAGGCCAATATCTAATAGTTTTAATTTTGAGTTGTTGCTCGTTAGAACTGGGTCATTGATATTTTTAAACATCACTTAAGAGTAACGTCTTTGCATAGTACTGTAGTCATATCTATTATCATAATTTTATTTAATTTTTATTTTTGCCCATTAAAACTGGGCCATAGGATTGGAGTCATATCTATTATTATGACTTTTTTCATTTTTTTTCTTTTCCCATTAAA
This sequence comes from Pardosa pseudoannulata, assembly GCA_032207245.1. Taxonomy (NCBI): domain Eukaryota; kingdom Metazoa; phylum Arthropoda; class Arachnida; order Araneae; family Lycosidae; genus Pardosa; species Pardosa pseudoannulata. Next base: position 108,385,068 of record CM063504.1, read on the forward strand.
TCTGGGCCATGAATATTTTTAATCTTCATTTTAGAATAGCATATTTGCATAGGATTTTAGTCGTATATGTTATTACGCTTGCTTTTTTCTTTTATAACTACATTATACAATGTTGAAAATTAAAATCTGTTCATTTATGATGATGGTATACACATTTTTAAATTTATTTATTTGAATATCTTTGATTTCCGCTTAAAAAACCACATTTCCCGAATTGAAAAAAGTGACTGTAGCGAAACTAACACAAAGTAAAAGAAAAAGTTTTCTAGAAAAATTTAAACCATATTCTGGTATTCTGGACTAGTATATATTTATTTCGAACAGGCAATTTCCTATGAGTATATTTACAAACATAAAACTATTTGCAAATAAGTCTACGGTAGAATATCAGCATATTGCACAAGAAACACTAATTATACTCAGGTTGACGAGATGATTATAATTGAAATCCTAGGCGCTGGTCTGAAATGTCAGTACATTGCCAGATGGTTTAAAGTGCTGATCTTGTGGACCTGACTTTGTGGGCCCGAATCACAGTGTCGCATGGATGTTCACAGCAGTTCGGAATTAGTTTTAAGTAGTAGATCCCGATCTCATTAGCTCTTGTGTTGCACAAAAGTAGACCATACCGCTCCAAATCATTCCAATGCCAAATTTAAAATTCTATGCTATCAACAACATAGATGAGAATTTATGGTTAACCCAAAATAATATGTTCCTCTCCTAAAACTAGGATCGTTTACTGGACAAATGATGAACACTTTTCCGAAAAAAATATTAAATATTCAGTAACATAAATCATAAGACAGACTAATTATTTTTGTCACGGAGCTTCCAGAAAAAATGTATGCACGATGAAAAAGGCATTAGTAGGTATCAGTAATTCCTTTCTACTGATACTTGAAATAGAACATTAGTATCGATGCAGGTATTTTGGTTGAGTTTCTAATGTTTTCAAATCCATATAAATATTCCGAAGAAGTTGTATAAAAAGAAATAAGTAAAAACTGTTTCAATAACTGAAAGCGGAAAAAACGCATTATGCTTCAGAACTTTATTCAGTTATAAGATTGTATCCTATACACTCAATCAAGCTGAGTTTCTTAGTAAAAGTAATACAAGCCATTTTTATTTATTTTTTTAAGTCCCATGGTGACAATCTACACTCTTTTGCACTTTTATCATTAAGTAGGAAAATATCCTGCTTTGTAAAGTATTTTAAAAGTAAAGCTAGATTACCCTTAAAATTGAAGAAGAATCAAGATAAATGTATTAAAGGAGTAAACTTGTTAAGCATGCGACTCTTCAGATGATTTCGCATTCATTTTGAGACTGAAACATGCATTTTAAAAATTTATTCAGTGAAACAAAGGTTTTTATTTTACATTATTGAAAAAGTTATTTTTAATTGTCTACAGAAATCATTAGGATAAATAGTTTCAAACGTGAATTAAACCTGAAAAATTGTTTAAGTAGCCAACTTCTTAATGTGGAAATCGAATTATTCTGTTTTCTTTGATTTAAATAAGATTTCTAAGGAACAAGACTATTACTGTTAGACTCATATTCTCTAAAGGGAAACTGTAAATTTCTTATTTACCCTCTCTTTAAATATTTATCTAGTCTCAGTTCCAGAGGTCAGTCAAGCAATGAAAGAGATATCAATGGCTTTAACACATATATATTCAACTGAAGAATATTTACCTATGCCAGAAGACGAACATAGCGCAAAGATTTTGAGGTGTTGAAAAATGAACTAGGAAATAATATATAAAGCTCCTTTTTACTGACTATTTTTAAATAAAGCTGAAAAGAATTTACAACAAAATCTATCTGCTGTTGTAAGCTCTTAGACCCCAGCGAAAGGTAAAAAATAGTGAAAATCCTTTACTGTTGATGTAAAAATAAAATATGACATATATGATATGAAAGAAAATATATTACTTTTTGGTATCTAAAATCTTCACTAAAATAAATTCTTTTTTAGTTAGTGTAAGATAAAACCTTTACATTTAAGGCCAATATCTAATAGTTTTAATTTTGAGTTGTTGCTCGTTAGAACTGGGTCATTGATATTTTTAAACATCACTTAAGAGTAACGTCTTTGCATAGTACTGTAGTCATATCTATTATCATAATTTTATTTAATTTTTATTTTTGCCCATTAAAACTGGGCCATAGGATTGGAGTCATATCTATTATTATGACTTTTTTCATTTTTTCTTTTCCCATTAAATCTGGACCATGAATATTTTTAATCTTCATTTAGAATAGCATATTTGCATAGGATTTTAGTCGTATATGTTATTACGCTTGCTTTTTTTTCTTTATAACTACATTATACAATGTTGAAAATTAAAATCTGTTCATTTATGATGATGGTATACACATTTTTAAATTTATTTATTTGAATATCTTTGATTTCCGCTTAAAAAACCACATTTCCCGAATTGAAAAAAGTGACTGTAGCGAAACTAACACAAAGTAAAAGAAAAAGTTTTCTAGAAAAATTTAAACCATATTCTGGTATTCTGGACTAGTATATATTTATTTCGAACAGGCAATTTCCTATGAGTATATTTACAAACATAAAACTATTTGCAAATAAGTCTACGGTAGAATATCAGCATATTGCACAAGAAACACTAATTATACTCAGGTTGACGAGATGATTATAATTGAAATCCTAGGCGCTGGTCTGAAATGTCAGTACATTGCCAGATGGTTAAAGTGCTGATCTTGTGGACCTGACTTTGTGGGCCCGAATCACAGTGTCGCATGGATGTTCACAGCAGTTCGGAATTAGTTTTAAGTAGTAGATCCCGATCTCATTAGCTCTTGTGTTGCACAAAAGTAGACCATACCGCTCCAAATCATTCCAATGCCAAATTTAAAATTCTATGCTATCAACAACATAGATGAGAATTTATGGTTAACCCAAAATAATATGTTTTTCTCATAAAAAGAGGATGGTGTACAGGAAAAAAGATGAACACTTTGAGGGAAAAATATTAAATATTCAATAACATAAATCATAAGACAGACTAATTATTTCTGTCATGGATCTTCCAGAAAAAATGCATGCTCGATGAAAATGCATTAGTAGGTATCAGTAATTCCTTTCAACGGATACTTGAAATAGAACATTAGTATTGATGCAGGTATTTTGGTTGCTTTTCCAATGTTTTCAAATCCCTATAAATATTCCGAGGCAGATGTATAAAAAAAAATAAGTAACAACCGTTTCAATAACTTAAGCAGAAAAAGCGCATTATGCTTCAGAACTTTATTTCGTTATAAGATTGTATCCTATAAACTCAATCAAGCGGAGTTTCTTAGTAAAAGTAATACAAGCCATTTTTATTTATTTTTTAAGTCCCATGGTGACAATTTACACCCTTTTGCACTTTTATCATTAAGTAGGAAAATATCCTGCTTTGTAAAGTATTTTAAAAGTAAAGCTAGATTACCCTTAAAATTGAAGAAGAATCAAGATAAATGTATTAAAGGAGTAAACTTGTTAAGCATGCGACTCTTCAGATGATTTCGCATTCATTTTGAGACTGAAACATGCATTTTAAAAATTTATTCAGTGAAACAAAGGTTTATTTTACATTATTGAAAAAGTTATTTTTAATTGTCTATAGAAATCATTAGGATAAATAGTTTCAAACATGATTTAAACCTGAAACGTTGTTTAAGTAGCTAAACTATTTAATGTTGAAATCGAAATATTCTGTTTTCTTTGACTTGAATTAAGATTTCTAAGGAAAAAGACTATTACTGTTAGACTCATTTTCCCTAAAGGGAAACTGTAATTTCTTATTTACCCTCTCTTTCAATATTTATCTAGTCTTAGTTTCTGAGGTTAGTCAAGCAATGAAACAAATATTAATGGCTCTAATACATATATATATATATATATATTCAAAGGTAAAATATTTACCTATGAAAAAGAACAAACATATTGCACAGATTTTCAGGTGTTGAAAAAGGAACTAGAAATAATATATAAAGCTCCTTTTTACTGAATACGTTTAAATAAATAATAAAAGAATTTACAACAAAATCTGTCTACTTCCTGAGCTCTTCAACCCAGATAAAGGTAAAAAGAGTGAAAATCCATTACTGTAGATGTAAAAATAAAATATGACGTATGACATCAAAGAGACATAGTACTTTTAGGTCTGTAAAGTCTTCATTAAAATAAATTATTTTTATTTAGTGTAAGATAAAAATTTTACATTTTAATGGCAATATCTAATAGTTTTGAGTTTTGCTCATTAGAACTGGGTCATCCATATTTTTAAACTTCACTAAAGAAATTCTAAGTCATTAGATATACTAATTATTTCTGTCCCGGAGCTTCCAGAAAAAATGTATGTACGATGAGAAAGGCATTACTAGGTGTCAGTAATTCCTTTCTACGGATAGTTGAAATAGAACATTAGTATTGATGCAGGTATTTTGGTTGCATTTCCAATGTTTTCAAATCCCTATAAATATTCCTAGGCAGATGTATAAAAAGAAATAAGTAAAAACCGTTTCAATAACTTAAGCGGAAAACACACATTATGCTTCAGAGCTTTATTTAGTTATAAGATTGTATCCTATAAACCTAATCAAGCCGAGTTTCTTAGTAAAAGTAATACAAGCCATTTTTATTTATTTTTTAAGTTCCATGGTGACAATTTACACCCTTTTGCACTTTTATCATTAAGTAGGAAAATATCCTGCTTTGTAAAGTATTTTAAAAGTAAAGCGAGATTACCCTTAAAATTGAAGAAGAATCAAGATAAATGTATTAAAGGAGTAAACTTGTTAAGCATGCGACTCTTCAGATGATTTCGCCTTCATTTTGAGACTGAAACATGCTTTTTAAAAATTTATTCAATGAAACAAAGGTTTATGTTACATTATTGTAAAAGTTATTTTTAATGGTATATAGAAATTATTCGGATACATAGTTTTAAACGTGATTTAAACTTGAAACATTGTTTAAGTAGCTAAACTATTTAATGGGAAAACAGAAATATTCTGTTTTCTTTGATTGAAATAAGATTTCTATTTAAAAAGTCTATTATAGTTAGATACATTTTCCCCAAAGAGGAACTGTAATTTCTTATTTACCCTCTCTTTTAATATTTATCTAGTCTTAGTTCCAGAGGTCAGTGAAGCAATGAAACAGTTATCAATGGCTCTAACTCATTCAACGGTAGAATATTTACTCATGACAAAGAACGAACATAGTGCAAACATTTTGAGGTGTTTGAAAACTAACTAGAGATAATATATAAAACTCTTATTTATTGTGTGAGAGTGCAGCTATGTTTGACATAAGGTTTGCGAAACTGATTTGCTCGCCGCACTCACACGTTGTGGGTTGAATGCCCAAGTTTTTTTCGCGACTCCAGGAAGCGTGTGGTGTGGCCAGTGAAAATAATTGCACTTAAACTTCACCAAGTTTTGGAGAATTGTGATTGGTCTCCAGGAGGCGATTCAGGACCATCCTTGGAGTCCCGGTCCTTCTCGGCAGAGCCGTGAAAGGACGCATTGTAAAAAGGACAATGGAACAACGAACACATCAGCACAGGATAATGGAAAAAGTATAGGATTGCCTGAGAGAAAGAAGGAAGGAAAAGAATGCAGTGTTCTCTTGGACATTGGCAATTTTTATTTTTTGAAGCGTAGCACGGGGAGTGCTTCTTTTACTTTTTAATTATATATACCCATATATATATATATATATATATATATATATATATATATATATATATATATATATATATATATTTGCATATTTTCTTGTCGTGTGTTCTAATTTTGAGCATTTTAATATAAATCAGTGGTATTATACTACACTTAAAAGCAATATAAAATCAACTTTGGGTTATCAATGACTTTGAAATAACAGTGCAATGAACTACACCACAACATACTGAATATTTTTAAATAATACCTAAAAGAATTTAAAACAAAATCTCTCTACTAACCTAAGCTCTTCGACACAGCTAAAGGTAAAAATAGTGAAAATCCATTAGTGTAGATGTTAAAATAAAATATGACATGATATCAAAATGACATAGTACGTTTTGATCTGTAACGTAGTACGTTTTGGTCTTAGTTCCAGAGGTCAGTGAAGCAATGAAACAGTTATCAATGGCTCTAACTCATTCAACGGTAGAATATTTACTCATGACAAAGAACGAACATAGTGCAAACATTTTGAGGTGTTTGAAAACTAACTAGAGATAATATATAAAGCTCCTTTTTACTGACTATTTTTAAATAAAGTGGAATAGAATTTACAACAAAATCTTTCTACTGCCCTAAGCTCTTCGTCCCATCTAAAGATAAATATAGTGAAAATAAATTACTGCAGATGTAAAAATAAAATAGGACGTATCACATCAAAGGGACATAGTACTTTTAGGTCTGTAAAGTCTTCATTAAAATAAATTATTTTTTATTTAGTGTAAGATAAAAATTTTACATTTAAAGGGCAATATCTAATAGTTTAAATTTTGAGTTTTTGCTCATTAGAACTGGGTCATCCATATTTTTAAACTTCACTAAAGAAATCCTAAGTCATAAGACATACTAATTATTTCTGTCACAGATCTTCCAGAAAAAATGTATGTGAGATGAAAAAGGCATTAGTAGGTATCAGTAATTCCTCTTTACGGATACTTGAAATAGAATATTAGCATTGATGAAGGTATTTTGGTTGCTTTTCCAATGTTTTCAAATCCATATAAATATTCCTAGGCAGATGTATAAAAAGAAATAAGTAAAAACTGTTTCAATAATTTAAGCGGAAAAAACACATTATGCTTCAGAATTATATTTAGCTATAAGATTGTATCCTGTAAACCCAATCAAGTAGAGTTTCTTAGTAAAAGTAATACAAGCCATTTTTATTTATTTTTTAAGTCCCATGGTGACAATTTACACCCTTTTGCACTTTTATCATTAAGTAGAAAAATATCCTGTTTTGTAAAGTGTTTTAAAATTAAAGCTAGATTACCCTTAAAATTTGGGAAGAATCAAGATAAATGTATTAAAGGAATAAACTTGTTAAGCATGCGACTCTTCAGATGATTTCGCATTCATTTTGAGACTGAAACATGCTTTTTAAAAATTTATTTAATGAAACAAAGGTTTATGTTACATCATTGTAAAAGTTATTTTTAATTGTATATAGAAATCATTAGGATAAATAGTTTCAAACATGATTTAAACGTGAAAAATTGTTTAAGTAGCTAAACTATGTTATGTGGAAATCGAAATATTCTGTTCTCTTTGATTGAAATAAGATTTCTAAGGTAAAAGGCTATTATAGTTAGATTCATTTTCCCTAAAGGGAACTGTAATTTCTTATTTACCCTCTCTTTGAATATTTATCTAGTTTTAATTTAAGAGCTCAGCCAAGCAATGAAACAATATCAATGGCTCTAACACATATATATTCAACGGTAGAATATTTACCCATGATAAAGAACTAACATAGCACAAAGATTTTGAGGTGTTGAAAAACGAAACTAGGAATAATATATAAAGCTCCTTTTTACTGACTATTTTTAAATAAAAAGAAAAAAAGTTTACTACAAAATCTCTCCACAGCCCTAAGCTTTTCGGCCCAACTAAAGATTAAAAATAGTTAAAAATCCATTACTGTAGATGTAAAAATAAAGTATGACGTATGACATCAAAGGGACATAGTACTTTTTGGTCTGTAAAGTTTTCATTGGAATAATTTTTTTTGTTATTTGAAGATTCAAATTTTGCATTTGAAGGGCAATATCTAAGAGTTTAAATTTTGAGTTGTTGCTGATTAGTACTGGGTCTTGGATATTTTTAAACTTCAGTTAAGAGTAACGACTTTGCATAGGATTGTAGTCATATCTACTATCCTGCCATTTTTCATTTTTATTTTTCTCCATTAGAACTGGGCCATATAATTGTAGACATATCTAATATCATGAAATTTTTCCTTTTTATTTTTGTCCATTAGAACTGGGCCATATGATTGCAATCATATCTATTATCATGACTTTTTTCATTTATATTTTTTGCCCATTAGAACTGGGCCATAGGATTGTAGTCTTATCTATTATCCTGACTTTTTTTCATTTTTATTTTTGCCCATTAAACTGGGTCATAGGATTGTAGTCATCTTATCCTGATGGGATGCAAATTTTTAGATTTGCTTATTTGAATATCTTTGATTTGCTCTTAAAAATCCCCATTTCTCGAGATGAATAAAGCAACGGTAGCGAAAATAAGACAAAGTAAAAGCAAAAGCTTTCTAGAAAAATATTAAACTCTCTTCTGGTATTCTGGACTAGTATATATTTCAAACTGGCAACTTCTTATGAGTGTATTTACAAACCTGAAACTACTTACAATAAGTCTATGGTAAAAAGTTAATCTATTGCAGAAGAAAGAAGAAACACTTATTATACTCAATCTGACGAGATGATTATAATGGAAATCCTAGGTGCTGGTCTGTGCTCTAATATCAAATGTCAAACGATGGTCTAATGGTTTGGGTACTCATCTTCGGTACTGGAGCTTGTGGGCTCGATTCCCAGTGTGGCATGGTTCTTCATAGCTGTTCGGAATCGGCTGTAAATAGTAGAGTTCAGGTCTAATTAGCTTTCGTGATACACAAAATTAGACCGCAGAGCCCCAAAGTATGCCAATATCAAATGTACAATTCTACGCTTCTGAGAACGTTGTCTTTTGGTGTAAAATCAGTCAAAATATGTCTTAAATTAAGCGTATCGATTTCTATAAAAATAATCACAATCGGACAACTATTGTGAACTTTCCGATATTAAATCCATCGAGTAGTATATACGTATTTCAGTTCTAACCACTTTTGGGAATTATTTAGTCTGCAATGTAATGCTCGAAGTATTTTTCCTTTATATTTTAATACTTATTGTTATTTTGTGAATGAAAATTTAAAAAAGACAAAATATGAAACCTTATTTTCCATGTACCACAGTTTTACATATAAATTACTGATTACATGACTACATGTTCCCTTTTCAAAAATCATTCGCCGTTAAAAATTTATTGCTACATGATCAAGCTATTTTTAAATTTATCTGTCCCTGTTGGCAATTGAGTTTAGAATAACCTAACCGCGATGAAAGAGGAAAGCAGTGATTGTACTAATACTATGAAATCCCCAAACGAAGTGTCTTTAATAAGATATAAATTTCTAGCATATTTTCAACGAGAAGAGGGGAAAGCTTGACTAGAGAATAAGAATTTATGAGAACTTTATTACTATCACAGTGTTGTGGAATGCAGACGACGTAATTGAGATAATACGCGAGAAGATTGTTTTAACGAGTCTTTAATTAGTGCGATATTATTTATAGTAAAGTTATAAGCGTTCATGAATATTGCATAAAATTTTTGATTGAAGATAGGAGTACGCCGAATATTTAGTTCAAAGATATTGCATTGTAGAATTAATAGAAATTAATGATAGAATTATTTATGAATGCATAGTTAATCTATAACGATTGATCAAAGAGAGTTTTAAATATTTCATTCACATGCATGTGTAAATCACAAAATGAAGGAACCATATTTTGTCGATTTAAATTTAATGCATTAAGTTTAACAGTAGAAATTTGACTTGCTGTTTATATGAAATATTTTAATAGCTACACATTTTGTATGAAGCAATCTAAATTATTAAATATTTCTTCCCTTTCCATGAAGTTCTCTTATTTTTTTTTTCATTCAGAAAAATTTTAAAGCAGTTTTAACCCTCTCAATCATTTGATTTTGAATCAATTGAATTCAATTTGAATCTCACATGAGGTTATTGTGATAAGAACAAATAAAAACTTAAGGGATTTTTTACCAAACTATTATTTTCAGTGACAATATACTGTTAGCAAAATGCTAAAAGTATATTAAGTGTCAATAATAATTACTCATATCATTGTAACAATGTAAAATACCTATAATAGGTGTTTACATTGTTACAATGATATCAGTAATTATTATCAGCTAAGAGTCAAAAATCCTCTTCTTTAAAAATATAAAATAAAAAATGAGAATGCAATAGAAGATATAATTAAAAGTCACATATGATTAGATTTCAAATCTGAATGAGTTTTCAATAATAGTTGGTAGTTCAAGTTTGACGTTGTTTGGCATATTTTGAATACAAAGAAATAAGGAATAATAATGAAATAATAGTAACAATAAAATAATAGTGAAATAATAGTAACAATAAAATAATAATAACTAAATAATAATGAAATATAAATAATAATGAAATAATAATGAAATAATAATAATGAAAGAAAATGTTTGATTCCCATTTTGTTTTTATTGCCAATATTTTAAATATCATTTTAACAATTTAAAATTTTTATATGATTAAAATTTATAATCTGCATGCATTGTTTATTTTCTTTAATATCAATCTATGTCCACTTATTCAAGCATCTTTTCAAGTTACCCTTATTCAAGTTCCATTGAATTTACTTAATAGAATTATTTTTCATCAAAACATAAATACTGTTTTTAAATTTGAATGAGTTTTCAATTACATTTAGTAGTTCAAGCTTGAAAAGTGAATAAATTAACAGTAGAAATTTGACTTGCTGTGTAAATGAAATATTTTAATAGCTACACATTTTCTATGAAGCAATCTAAATTATTAATTATTTCTTCCCTTTCAATTAAGATCTCTTATTTTTTTATTCAGAAAAATTTTAAAGCAACTTTAACCCTCTCAATCATTTGAATCTCACATGGGGTTATTATGATAAGAACAAATAAAAAATTAAAGAATTTTTCACAAAACAATTATTTTTAGCGACACTTGATATACTGTTAGCATAATGCTAATAGCATATTAAGTGTCATTAATAATTACTGATATCATTGTAAATGATACCATTAATTATTAATGATATGATTATTATTATGATTATTATTGATATGATTAACATTAGTAGTAATAAGTATTCATACTAATAATAATTACTGATATCATTGTAACAATATAAAATACCTATAATAGGCATTTTACATTGTTACAATGATATCAGTTAATATTATCAGTTAAGAGACAAAAACACTCTTCTTCAATAAAAAACGCTAAAAAATGAGAATGTAATAGAGGATATAATTTAAAGTCACATATAATTTGATTGTTATCATGATTATTATTGATATGATTAATATTAGTAGTATTAAGTAATCACACAAATAATAATTACTGATATCATTGTAACAATGTAAAATACTTATAATGGGTATTTTATATTGTTACAATGATATCAGTTAATATTATCAGTTAAGAGACAAAAACTCTCTTCTTCAAAAATATGAAGCTAAAAAATGAGAATTCAATAGAAGATATGATTTAAAGTCACATATGATTTGATTCTAAATTTGAATGAGTTTTCAATAATAGTTGGTAGTTCAAACTTGACAAGTTGTTTGACATTTTCTGAATACTGGAATAATGAAAGAAAATATTTGACTTCTGTTTGTTTTTTAATCCTTGACTGATAATATTTTAGGTGTAACTTTAACAATTTAAAACTTTTATATATTTAAAATTTATAATCTATGAAGCAATCTAAATCATTAATTACTTCTTCCCTTTCAATTAAGTTCTCTTAATTTTTTTCATTCAGAAAAATCTTAAAGCAACTTTAACCCTCTCAATCATCTGAATATCATATGAGATTATTATGATAAGAACTAATAAAAAATTAAAGAATTTTTCACCAAACTATTATTTTCAGTGACATGTAATATACTGTTAGCATAATGCTAATAGTATATTAAGTGTCAATAATAATTACTGATATCCTTGTAATTGATATCACTAATTATTATTGATATGATTATTATTATTATTAGTATTAATTATTAATACTAATAATAATTACTAATATCATTGTAACAGTGTAAAATACCTATAATAGGTATTTTACATTCTTACAATGATATCAGTAATTATTATCAGTTAAGAGTCAAAAATCCTCTTCTTTAAAAATATGAAACAAAAAAATGAGAATGCAATAGAAGATATAATTAAAAGTCACATATGATTTGATTTTAAATTTGAATGAGTTTTTAATAATATATTAGTAGAATTAAGTATTACTAACAATAAATATAATGAAATAAACGAAATAATAATGAAAATAAAAATAATGAAATAATAATGAAATAATGATCAGTTAATAATATAAGTTAAATGAAAAAAATAAAAAAATTTCTTAATAAATAAAATAATAATAAATAATAAAAAAATAAATAATAATGAGAAATAAATAATAATATAAATATAATAATAATGAAATAATAATATAATATTATTTATAATGAAAAAAATTTGATTGTTTTGTTTTAATAATTTAACAATTAAATTATAGATTAAAATTTATTTTTGCATGTTTTTATTTTTTTTTAATCTATGTCCACTATTCAAGCATATTTTTATTTCTTATTCAAGTTCCAGGTTACTTAATAAAATTACATAATATAAATTTATGATATTACATTTTAGGTATCAAGCTTGAAAAGTGAATTTAACAAGAATTTTGACTTGCTGTATAAATGAAATTTATAATCTGTGAAGAAATCTAAATTATTAATTTCTTCTTTCCTTTCAATTAAGTTCTCTTATTTTTTTCTGTTCAGAAAAACATTAAAGCAACTTTCACCCTCTCAATCATCTGAATCTCACATGAGATTATTATGATAAGAACAAATAAAAAATTAAAGAATTTTTCACCAAACTCTTATTTTCCTTGACATTTAATATACTGTTAGCATAATGCTAATGGTATATTAAGTGTCATTAATAATTACTGATATCATTGTAAATGATGCCATTAATTATTATTGATATGATTAATATTAATAGTATTAAGTATTCATACTAATAATAATTACTGATATCATTGTAACAATGTAAAATACCTATAATAGGCATTTTACATTGTTACAATGATATCAGTTAATATTAACAGTTAAGAGATTAAAACCTTCTTCTTCAATAAAAAAAAGCTGAAAAATAAGAATATAATGGAGGACACAATTTTAAGTCACATATAATTTGATTGTTATTATGATTTTAATAAACAGTTAAGTTTCACTTGACAAGTATATTGACAGTTTTTGAATACGGGAATAATGAAGGAAAATATTTATAGTATTATTTTACTTGAGATGATAATATTTTAGGTATCAGTTAAGAGACAAAAAATTTCTTCAATAAAAATTTATAATCTATGAAGCAAACTGAATTATTAATTACTTCTTTCCTTTCAATTAAGTTCTCTTATTTTTTATATTTAAAAAACCTTAAAGCAACTTTAACCCTCTCAATCATCTGAATTTCACATGAGGTTATTATGATAAGAACAAATAAAATATTAAAGAATTTTTCACCAAACTATTATTTTCGGTGACACTTAATATACTGTTAGCAATATAGGAATTTTTCATTGTTACAATGATATCACTAATTATTATTCGTTAAGAGACAAAAACTCTCTTCTTCAATAAATATGAATCTAAATAATGAGAATGCAATAGAAGATATAATTTGTGACATATAATTTGATTTTATATTTGAATGAGTTTTCAATAACAGTGGGTAGTTCAAGCTTGACAAGTTGTTTGGCTTTTTTTAAATACTAAAGAAATAATGAATAATAATTAAATAATAATAGCAATAAAATAATAATGAAATAATAACGAAATAATAATGAAATATAAATAATAATGAAATAATAATGAAATAACAATAATAATGAAATAATAATGAAATAATAATGAAATAATAATGAAATAACAATGATAATAATGAAATAATAATTGAATAATAATAATAATGAAAGAAAATATTTCATTTCCGTTTGGTTTTTAATTCTTACTGATAATATTTTAAATATCATCACAAACAATTTAAAATATTTTAATATTTATAATCTATGCAAATATATTTATAATAGCATTCTATGTCCCCTTATTCAAGCATCCTTTCAAGTTCCACTTATTCAAGTTCCTTTGAGTTTACTTAATATAATCATGCTTCATGAATTATTTTTCTGCAAAACATAAATACTTTTATTAAATTTGAATGAGTTTTCAATAACTGTTGGTAGTTTAAACTTGTCAAGATGTTTGGCATTTTTTTAATACGGGAATAATGAAAGAAAATATTTTATTTCTGTTTAGCTTTTAATTCTTAACTGATACTGTTTTAGATATCAATTTAACAATTTAAAATTTTTATATATTTAAAATTTATAATCTACATGTATTGTTTATTTTGTTTAATAGCATACTATAAATTATTAAGCATAATAAAGCTCCCGATATTCAATATTTGATAATAGAATAATAATAATGAATATAATTCTTCAACATAAATAATGTTTTTAAATAATAATGAGTTTTCAATAATGGTATTGAATTACAATGATAATGAAATTTTTAATAATAATAATGAAAGAAAATATTTCATTTCCGTTTGGTTTTTAATTCTCCACTGATAATATTTTAAATATCACATTAACAATTAAAAATGTTTATATGTTTATAATTTATAATCTACATGCATTGTATATTTTGTTTAATAGCATTCTATGTCCCCTTATTCAAGCATCCTTTCAAGTTCCACTTATTCAAGTTCCTTTGAGTTTACTTAATAGACTCAAACTTAATAAATTATTTTTCTGCAAAACATAAATAATTTTTTAAATTTGAATGAGTTTTCAATAAAATATAGTTTAAACTTGTCAGAAGGCAATAGAATAATGAAAGAAAATAATTTTATTTCTGTCAAGCTTTTAATTCTTAAACTGATTTGTTTTAGATCAATTAAATTTCAATGATTAAAATTTTATATTTTAAAAAAATCTATTTGATATATTTAAGTGTATTAAATAAAAAATAAATCATGTACACATATTAAAAAAAATAAAATATTTATAAAAAAATATTTCTTATGAAAAGTAAAGATAATTTTTTATTCAAAAGTACTGAATATTTTTAAATTTAAATCTCAATTAAAAATACAGTTTTATATTTTTTTTTATAATCTATAAATGTATTTTTTAATTTATAATTTCTTATCTTTTGTATTTTTTAAATTCAAAACGTCCATACCTTTTTAACTTTTAATCAATAAATTTATTTATTTGATATAAAATTTAATTTTACACTGTTTATTTTAAACTTATTATATTTATTGAATTTTGATTTTATATAAGTTAATTTTTTTTTTTAAAAATAAAATTTGAAATAACAATAAATTATTTTGTTTTAAATTTAGAGTGTTATTAAGTAGAATTTATTATTTATAAATAAAATTTTTCAAGGAAGATTAAGAATTTTTCATTATTTTAAAATTTCTTTCAATATATATTTAAAAAACAATAAACTATTTATTATGTCATTTTAAAAAGTGTAAATTAAAAAAATATTTTTAAAAAATATTAAAAAATAAATTATTAAATACAATATTCGTATATATAAGTAAAGATATTTTTTTTAGTATGAAAATCCATTAGGAATGTATTTATAAAACAGTGGCTGAAACCACAAAGCAAAATAACTATTTTAAACTATTTACCATAAGGAGAAATTCCAAAAGTTTTCGTTGCAGCGTATATGCAGATAATGTTTGGAATAAGAAAATTAAATAAATGTTTTAAAGTTAGAGTGTTATAAGAATTTTATACTAAAATTAGTTAGATTTGGTATTTTATAATAATTTGAATTTAAGCATTTATTATGAAAATTATGATTTCGAAAGGTACTGTGTCCTCTTATGCAGATAATGGAATTACAAAAAAGTTTATTTTTTTATTAACCTTTTAATAATTTTATCTAAAATTTGTTGTTATTAAGAATGTATTTATAAAACAGTGGCTCAAATCTTAAAACAAAATTACTATTTCAAACGTATTTACTATGAGGAGAAATCAAAAAATGCAGTATATGCAGAAAATGTTTGAAGTAACAAACCTAAATAGTTGTTTTAAAGTTAGAGTGTTAATATGAAACAGATAACTTTATACTAAAATGAGTTGAATTTGTTATTTTATAATAATTGGAAAATAAGCACTTATTAGGAAAATTTAAAGTCTCGAAAGGCATTGTGTCCCCTTAACTGGATAATTACAAAAAAGTTTTTTTGTTAATAAGCGTTTTAATAATTTTATCTAAAATTTGTTGTCATTAGGAATATATTTATGTAACAGCGGCTCAAATCACAAGGCAAAATAATGATTTAAAACTTATTTACTATAAAGAGAAATCATAAAGTTTTCTTTGCTGTGAATATGCAGATAATGATTTAAATAAGAAAACTAAATAATTGTTTTAAAGTTAGAGCGTTATTAAGAAGCATGTAATTTTATACTAAAATGAGTTGAATTTCTTATTTTATAATTATTTGAAAATAAGCATTTATTATGAAGATTTAAGGTCTCCAAATGTACTATGTCTCCTCATAAATCTTTACAAATTTTATCTAAAATTTGTTGTTATTAGGAATGTACTTATAAAACAGTGGCTCAAATCACACAGCAAAATAACTATTTTAAACGTATTTTAAACGTATTACTATAAGGAGAAATTTAAAAAGTTTTCGTTGCAGAGTATATGCAGATAATGTTTGAAATAACAAAACTAAATAAATATTTCAAAGTTAGAGCGTTATTAAGAAGCATGTAATTTTATACTAAAATGAGTTAGATTTTGTTATTTTATAATAATTTGAAACTAAGCATTTATTATGAAACTTTAAGGTCTCGAAAGGTACTGTGTCCCCTTCTGTGGAAAATGGAATTGTAAACAAGTTTATTTTTTAATAAACCATTTAATAATTTTACTAAAATTTGTCGTAATTAGGAATGTATTTATAAAATAGTGGCTCAAATCCCAAAGAAAAATAACTATTTTTTAATAGTATTTACTATAAAGAGAATTCAAAAAGATTTCGTTGCAGAATATATGCAGAAGATGTTTGAAATAACACAACTAAATAATTGTTTATAAAGTTAGAGCGTTATTAAGAAACACGTAATTTTATACTAAAATGAGTTGAATTTGTTCTTTTATAAAAATATGAAAATCAGCATTTATTATGAAGATTTAATGTCTCTAAACGTACTGTGTCCCTTTATATGGATAATGGAATTAGAAAACCAGTTTATTTTTTAATAAACCTTTTAATATTTTTACCTAAAATTTGTTTTTATTTGGAATGTGTTTATAAAATAGTAATTCAAATGACAAAGCAAAATAACTATTTTAAACGTATTTACTACAAGGAGAAGCTAAAAAGTGTCCATTACAGTGTATATGCAGGTTGACTTGCGCATTACCGACACCAAGACATGGAAAGATTATGCCATTCGTTTGTTTCTGTAGAAATTGTAGAATTTATGAAATGTTAAAAATGGTGACGTTACTACGAAATGCGTTTTAACAGGACAATGTATCTGGTGTAGCTACCAAAGGTAATACCTACCGAGTTCTTTGATTTCCAAGTTCATTGTTTAATGTCAATGATCCAGAAATATGTATCAGGACGAATGACGCTGCAAAACATCAGAATCGAGAGATCAATACCAAAGAGATACAAATCAATTTAGAATAATTTAAAGGAATTAGTCCTACATTTACTCTCGATTTTATAAAATTATAATTTAATGGAAATTCAAAGTAATTTTCAAAAACACATATTTAATAGAACATATTAGACCAACCCGTATATAATAATAGCCTATGTTATCTGTCCTTCTTGATGAGTTAGGGTTAGCAAAACTGAAAGCAAGCAAAGTTTATCTTCTCCCAAACTCTGGATCCAATTCTAAAATAAATTGATATAAATATGCTTCATACCATTGTAAAAAATATTGTCGTCTGTAAAACGTTTGAAATCCACCCCTTCCTTCTTTTTGAGGGTTTAATGTCATTTGGATCCAATTCTAAAATAAATTGATATAAATATGCTTCATACCATTGTAAAAAATATTGTCGTCTGTAAAACGTTTGAAATCCACCCCTTCCTTCTTTTTGAGGGTTTAATGTCATTTGGATCCAATTCTAAAATAAATTGGTATAAATATGCTTCATACCATTCTAAAAAACACTGTCGTCTGTAAAACGTTCGAAATCCACCCCTTCCTTCTTTTTGAAGGTTTAATATCTTTACTTCAAGCCCTATTTTCCTCGGTTACGAGCAGGCGATTAAATTTATCAATTTTCCACATAATAAATAAGTAAAAATAATATTTTTTCTAGACTTATGACGCCATTCATTTAACCATCTCATTTAATCATTTCTTATTTCAAATTATTTAAATATCGTTCTCCATTATTTTCATACGTTTTATCGCTGGTCTTAGATATTAGGTAAAACATTTTACTTTATATTTGGTTTAATTAACAATAGATTAGGAACTATGTGATATTTTTAAATTTAATAGTCGATTAATTTTTGTTGGAATGAAAGTTTTATCACCGGCATTAACAACAAATTATTTTAACAAAAATCTGGGAGTCTATTTTACGGGCAAATAAATATCTAGCGTTTACGTTATATATATATCTTTGAAAATTAAGAAGTTTGTTCGTTTGTGTGTTTGTTTTTTATACCAAACCACACAGTTTGACTAAATGAATTCCATTGTGATTGTAAACTGCATTCGCAGTATCGGTAGACTTTAGATCAGTATGAAGAAACAAATTATTGAGAGTGTACCAGATAACTCTCTGCCAAAAAAAACAAACCATTTTTTTACCTGCCTCAAAAGGTACTTTACAATTCTGAAAAATTAAAGTTTCTGTCATACGTCACGCTATATACTAGTATGTAATCAAGCATAATGGTGAAATAACAAGTTATTGACCATGGTAAATGATTATATTTTGTAAGAAAAATTGACTTGGCTTATTCTAAACACCTTAGTTGACAGATTAGTGTTCCAAAGGTATTTATTTTAACTAGCTTTTAATTTCTGTGGTATAAGGAAAACCCTTTTATAAATATAGAAGGAATATTTTAGTTACAAATGCGAAAATCATAACATTCATGTTCTACTAAATAAGACTGGATTATTCATCATCTAAACGCTGACAGTAATTACTGTGGCTAATGGATTTTAACACTTACTGATACAGTATATGTTGCATTAAACATAGTTACAAAGTACAAATTTAATTTTCTGAAATATATTACTTGTTGACCACTTGCAAGTAGAGTAAATGTAACTACATTTACCAGAATCAAAAGAAAAGTTTTGCTCATACATCCTTTATATAATAATAGCCTAAGTTATCTGTCCGTCTGTCCTCGAATTTATGAAGCGGTTGTACCTTGAATGGATAGAGGCATCAATATTGGATTCTTGGGGAGTTATTGTTAATAACGTTCGAAATTCTCTCCTTCCTCTCTTTTCTAGCATTTAATGTCATTATTTCAAAACCTATTTTCCCCGGTTAACAGCAGGTAATTTAATTTATCAATTTATTACATAATAAATAGGTAAAAATAACATTTTTTCTAGCATTATGACGTCATTCCTTTAACTATCTCATTTAATCATTTCTTATTTTAAATTATTTAAATATCGTCTGAATTATTTTCATACGTTTTATCACTGAACTTAGATATTACGTAAATAATTTTCTTTTATATTTGGCTTAAATAATAGATTAGGTGCATATGTGATAGTTTTAAATTTAATCATCGATTATTTTTTGTTGCAATGAAAATGTTATATCCGGTATTAACAACAAATTCTATCTACCTCCAGGGCGTATTGTAAATGATAGTTTCATTCCTTTACATCCATTAATTACTGCGACAAAAGAAAAAAAATTTGTTAAGAACTTAAAAATAATTTCGTCATAGCTAAGAAAACTTTGAATTATCTTTCTAAATGAATTCAACGTGATTCTAAACTGCATTCACAGTATCGGGAAACTTTTGAGGAGTATGAAGATAAACAAATTATTGAACGTGTACCAGATAATTCTCAGCCAAAAACCAAACCATTTTTTTACCCGCCTCATATTGTACTTTATAATTTTGGAAAATTAAAACTTTTATTGATTCCATCATACGTCAGGCTATATACTAGTATGTAATCAAGTTATTGAGCATAGTAAACGATTTTATTTTGTAAGAAAAACTTGACTTGACTTACTTTGATTGTAAACTGCTTAATTGACAGATTAGTGCGTCTAAAATATTTATTTTAACTAGCTTTTAATTTCTGTGGTGTAAGGAAAACAATTTCGTAAATATAGAAGGAATACTTTCGTTACAAATGCGAAAATCATAAGATACATGTTCTACTATAAATGAGACTTGATTATTCATCATCTAAACGCTGACAGTAATTACTGTGGCTAATGGATTTTAACACTTACTGATACAGTCAGTGTATGTTGCATTATACATAGTTACAAAGTACAAATTTAATTTTCTGAAATATATTACTTGTTGACCACTTGCAAGTAGAGTAAATGTAACTACATTTACCAGAATCAAAAGAAAAGTTTTGCTCATACATCCTTTATATAATAATAGCCTAAGTTATCTGTCCGTCTGTCCTCGAATTTATGAAGCGGTTGTACCTTGAATGAATAGAGGTATCAGCAGGCAATTACATATATCAATTTATTACATAATAAATAGGTAAAAATAGCATTTTTTCTAGCAGTATGACGTCATTAATTTAACTATCTCATTTAATCATTTCTTATTTTAAATTACTTAAATATCGTCTGTATTATTTTCATACATTTTACCACTGAGTTTAGATATTACGAAAATAATTTTCTTTTATATTTGGTTTAAATAATAGATTACTAGCATATATGATAATTTTAAATTTATACATCGATTATTTTTTGTTGCAATGAAAATTTTATGACCGGTATTAACAACAAATTCTATCTATCTTTAGGGTGTATTGGAAGTGATAGTTTCATTCCTTTACTTCCATTAATTACTGTGAAAAAATAAATTGGGAAGAACTTAACGATAATTTCGAAGTAGCTAAGAAAACTTTGAATTATTTTTCTAAAGGTAAACAAAGGTGATTCTAACCTGCATTCACAGTATCGGGAGACTTTAGAGGAGTATGAAGAATAATAGCCTAAGTTATCTGCCCGTCTGTACTCGAATTTATGAAGCGGTTGTACCTTGAATGGATAGAGGCATCAATAACGAATTATTGATGAGTTAATAACGTTCGAAATTCACTCCTTCCTCTCTTTTCTAGCATTTAATGCCATTATTTCAAGTTCTATTTTCCCCGGTTAACAGCAGGCAATTACATTTATCAATTTATTACATAATAAATAGGTAAAAATAGCATTTTTTCTACCATTATGACGCGATTCCTTTAACTATCTCATTTAAAATTTCTTATTTTAAATTACTTAAATATCGTGTGCATTATTTTCATACGTTTTATCACTGAGTTAGATATTACGTAAATATATATATTTTTTAATATTTGGCTTAAATAATAGATTAGGTGCATATGTGATCATTTTAAATTTAATCATAGATTACTTTTTGTTGCAATGAAAATTTTATGACCGGTATTAACAACAAATGCTATCTACCTCCAGGGTGTAGTGGAAATGATAGTTTTCTTCCTTTACTTCCATTAATTACTGCTGAAAAAAAAATTGGGAAGAACTTAACGATAATTTCGTCATAGCTAAGAAAACTTTGAATTGTCTTTCTAAAGGTATACAAGGTGATTCTAACCTGCATTCACAGTATCGGGAGACTTTAGAGGAGTATGAAGAATAATAGCCTAAGTTATCTGCCTTCTGTCCTCGAATTTATGAAGCGGTTGTACCTTGAATGGATAGAGGCATCAATATTGGATTCCTGGTGAGTTATTGTTAATAACGTTCGAAATTCACTCCTTCCTCTCTTTTTTAGCATTTAATGCCATTACTTCAAGTTCTATTTTCCCAAGTTAACCCATCCACCGACCACCCTCCCCACCTTTTTCCCTTTCAAAACAGTCACCCTTTTCGTAAATTCCAGACGGAACTTACCGTACCATACTAGAGTTGCCGGTTTAAAAGTTGTCAGGCTACTTTTAAGTTATTTTCCCTGCAAGGTAAAGGAGTTCCGTTACGCAAAATTAGTTTCTTTCATTTATTATCGCTTTGCAATATTTTTTTCCTCAAAAGTGTGTTATACGGGTCCGAACGAGAAGGGGTCGACAGGTCCGTTTTCGCACAGGAATTCGCTGTCGAACCCCCGTCGACGCGTCTGTTCAGTGGGTTAACAGCAGGCAATTACACTTATCAATTTATTACATAATAAATAGGTAAAAATAACATTTTTTTCTACCATTATGAATCGCTTCCTTTAACTATCTCATTTAAAAATTTCTTATTTTAAATTACTTAAATATCGTCTGCATTATTTTCATACGTTTTATCACTGAGTTTAGATATTACGTAAATAATTTTTTTTATATTTGGCTTAAATAATAGATTAGGTGCGTATATAATAATTTTAAATTTATACAATCAATTATTTTTGTTGAAATGAAAATTTTATCCCCGGCATTAACAACAAATTCTATCTACCTCCAGGGTATAGTGGAAAAGATAGTTTCCTTCCTCTACTTCCATTAATTACTGCTGAAAAAATAAATTGGGAAGAACTTAACGATAATTTCGTCATAACTAAGAAAACTTTGAATTATCTTTTTAAATGAATTTAACGTGACTCTAAACTGCATTCACAGTATCGGGCGACTTTAGAGGAATATAACGATAAATTATTATGCGGATAATTTTGGCACAGTAGATAATTATGTGTTAAAAAACAAACCATTTTTTCCAGCCTCATAGAGTACTTCACAATTTCTGAAAATTAGAAATTTTACTGATCCTTTCATATGACAGGTTATATGCTCGTTAAATAATATAACTAAAAATTAGCTCGTTTAATATCCCGTTTTATAAAACAACTCTGAAAATTCTTACCTCGGAAATAAATAACTGTGCAACGTACCATGAAAATGAATGAAATTACAAATGAAAGCTTTCATTTATTCTCGACGTTTCCCCGATATCATATCTCATTTACCTAAAACGTAAAATATGAATATTTTATGAAGCCGGTGTCACAGGGAATAATGACAATTGCACAGCAAGAGCGGACGAGGACTAGTAATTACGACGCGCCGATCAGGTGATGCGCATTAATCAGAAAAGTGTGTCTCGGAATCATTCATTAATGAAAGGAAAAGAAGCGGGGGAAAAATGGACAAAAATTATGGAAGGGGAAAGGACGTTACCTCAATTAATGTAATACACATTTGATTATTAAACAGAATTGCGATTATAATGTCTGTAAAAAGAATTATGAGGAAGATTTTAATTTTTCGATGGCAATATATGTCTTTTACAGTGAAAACATATTTTCTGTTGAATTAGCTAAACTTTAACATTATGAATGCTTTTCTGTTGATATTTAAATATTCGTCAACGATCATGTTTAATATAGGACTACTGCTCTTTGGCGAAGGACGTTACCTCAATTAATGTAATATACATTTGATTATTAAACAGAATTGCGATTATAATGTCTGTAAAAAGAATTATGAGGAAGATTTTAATTTTTCGATGGCAATATATGTCTTTTACAGTGAAAACATATTTTCTGTTGAATTAGCTAAACTTTAACATTATGAATGCTTTTCTGTTGATATTTAAATATTCGTCAACGATCATGTTTAATATAGGACTACTGCTCTTTGGCGAAGGACGTTACCTCAATTAATGTAATATGCATTTTAATATTAAACAGAATTGTGATTTTAATGTCTGTAAAAACAAGTATGAGGTTGATTTTAATTTTTCGAATATAATATATGTCTTTTTTAGTGAAAACATATTTTCTGTTAAATTAGCTAAACTTTAACACTATGAATGCTTTTCTGTTAATATTTAAATATTCGTCAACGATCATGTTTAATAAAGGTACTACTACTCTTTGGCGAAGGACGTTACCTCAATTAATGTAATATACATTTTAATATTAAACAGAATTGTGATTTTAATGTCTGTAAAAACAAGTATGAGGTTGATTTTAATTTTTCGAATATAATATATGTCTTTTTTAGTGAAAACATATTTTCTGTTGAATTAGCTAAACTTTAACATTATGAATGCTTTTCTGTTGATATTTAAATATTCGTCAACGATCATGTTTAATATAGGACTACTGCTCTTTGGCGAAGGACGTTACCTCAATTAATGTAATATGCATTTGATTATTAAACAGAATTGCGATTATAATGTCTGTAAAAAGAATTATGAGGAAGATTTTAATTTTTCGATGGCAATATATGTCTTTTACAGTGAAAACATATTTTCTGTTGAATTAGCTAAACTTTAACATTATGAATGCTTTTCTGTTGATATTTAAATATTCGTCAACGATCATGTTTAATATAGGACTACTGCTCTTTGGCGAAGGACGTTACCTCAATTAATGTAATATGCATTTTAATATTAAACAGAATTGTGATTTTAATGTCTGTAAAAACAAGTATGAGGTTGATTTTAATTTTTCGAATATAATATATGTCTTTTTTAGTGAAAACATATTTTCTGTTGAATTAGCTAAACTTTAACATTATGAATGCTTTTCTGTTGATATTTAAATATTCGTCAACGATCATGTTTAATATAGGACTACTGCTCTTTGGCGAAGGACGTTACCTCAATTAATGTAATATGCATTTTAATATTAAACAGAATTGTGATTTTAATGTCTGTAAAAACAAGTATGAGGTTGATTTTAATTTTTCGAATATAATATATGTCTTTTTTAGTGAAAACATATATTTTCTGTTAAATTAGCTAAACTTTAACACTATGAATGCTTTTCTGTTAATATTTAAATATTCGTCAACGATCATGTTTAATAAAGGTACTACTACTCTTTGGCGAAGGACGTTACCTCAAATAATGTAATATGCATTTTAATATTAAACAGAATTGTGATTTTAATGTCTGTAAAAACAAGTATGAGGTTGATTTTAATTTTTCGAATATAATATATGTCTTTTTTAGTGAAAACATATTTTCTGTTAAATTAGCTAAAACTTTAACACTATGAATGCTTTTCTGTTAATATTTAAATATTCGTCAACGATCATGTTTAATAAAGGTACTACTACTCTTTGGCAACAGCCACTAGGAAGCATGGGCGGCCCCAAAATCCTCGTGGCTGTTGCGCCTCAATTTCTAGTTCTGCATCATTTTATTTCAGTGATGAACCTAATAATAAGAGGAAGAATTTATATTTTATTCATCAGCTGAAAACAGTCTCACAGAAAAGTAGTTTATTCATTGACTGATGATTGTACACAATTTTATGCTTAGATCAGTAAAGAAAAATCATATGTCTTGGTGTGTCATTTAACCCTTTAATGACACTAATGTAAATTTCTTAGGTTTTAATGAAATTAGTTTTTAAATGTTACCTATGAACCTGTTTTTAAATGTAAAATACATGAAAAAAAATGTGCATTCATTTGGAGGAAAAAAGGTTAGAGGGCTGGTTTAAATTCAAAACTATCATTTTATACTGTGCGAAAATAATACTTTCTTTTAAATTTTCATTAAGGTTTGAGTACAATGAATAATTATCATTAAAAGTGTATAATAAAAAATAGTTAAGCAGTTTTTAAGTGTTATTTGAATAATATAGGTATTTGTGGTCTCAAAGGAAGATAAATCGAATTTCTCAATTTTCTAGGTAAAGCAATTTTTAAAATAAATTTTTCAAACGGAAAAATGAATTAAGTGTAGTGTTTTTATTTGCTGTAAGTTTGAGATGTCCCAAACATAGAAAATTTTATTAAAAAATCATTCATATGTCTTTAAAAAGTAGATAAAAGAAACTTTTAACAGGTGAATTCGTTGCAAAACCACCGTCCGTTAAAGGGTTAACGTAAAATGCGGGATGATAGAAAAATATTTAATGAATCATAATAAAATATTTACATATTTTTTACCACCCCCCCCGAAAAAAAGTGAGGGGAGAGAAATGTATAACGAGAAAAATATATCGTACAAGCGCCATCTATTAACCACTATTTTGAACTGTACAAAAATGTACGATAATTTATAATCCAATGCGATAATTTTAGGACCTAGAATCCATAATTTTGCCTTTGAAGGTTGGCAACACTGCCGGGGCCTACGGTGTTAATCTCCGTTTTCGAGACCAATGGCCCTGGGGTACGAAGCATATGTTCCGGTTAGGTGATCAACTTTACGCGTAACCCTCAGTGTTTTGTTCTCAATCATGTGTGATCCTCAGTTTGTCTACCCACTAAAGGGAAGAAAGGCTGAGTCAACCTTGCCCAGTCCAGCGATCAAACCTCGGACCTGTGAAACGTGGGAGGTCGAAGCCCTACCCCAACGTCACTGAGCTTCTGTTTAATAAAGGTAGTTCTTTAACCCTCTAAGTGGTTCACAAGTACAATTCCGCCAAACAGATGATGTCTTCAAAACGTACAATTTTCGACCTCCAAAATATCTCCGAAAATGGATGTAATGTAAATTTATGCCAGTGCTTTCCCATGGAGTTTTGAGGTAGGAAGGTCAGGTCGAAAGTTTAGGAACTGCACTCCTCTTTCACTAACATTTCTTGAGGGATTCACCTCTACCCCCTAGGGCACAAAGACGCTGATAGCTTTTCATAGATTTGTAAATCTCTATTTCGAACTATTTCGTTTACGGTACCAGATGCGTCTCTAATTTTACCACTTAAATATCTTGGATGACTTTCGTAAAAAATATAAATAAGTCTCTCAAAGAATATTTTTATTTGTACTTTTAGAATCCATTATTTCTTATGGGATAATATTCCAGACGACGAGCTTTATGTGTATTAAAAACTAACAATCTATAATATCTATCTATCTATATATAACCGGAAGTAAAGGGACAATAGCGAGGGTGGATTTCCCCTACTCCATTCTAGTCGACAAAGGGTGAAGGAAAAAATTATAGAATGCTTTAGACACTGGCACAATAAACCTTTAGTGTATTTTTTTTAGATTTTTTTTCCTCGATGTGTTCCACTCGGAGGGTTAAGAAGATTTACTGATCCTTAACTTCTATTTAGTATATTTTAATAGCATTCAAAGTTATTGGTTCCATTTTACTACAAAGGCACTGAAATAGACATTTGAAACTTTACCCATCTGCTAGTAAGATTAACAAAATGTTTTATCAGGGTTAATTTAATGAGTAAAGAACTCAGGCAATTGGTTCCTGTATGCACTAGGTCCTAGAAAACGTTATTATCTACAGCTTTCAATATTTTCTTCAAGTCAGTATGACTGAATACTAGTCACTGCTTCAGTATTTCTTAAAAATTCAGAAATTTGGTAAAAACAGTTTGCTTATCAATAAATATATGTAGGACACTTCCAAGTAACTACATTTTTCTATTTACAAACGAGATAGTTTGTTTTATTGACACTTATATCAAGGTCACCATGCCTATACTTCTATTCAATGATAGCACACGCATCAAAGAGTAAAAGATACTGACACATAAGAGTTATCATTGTATAAAAGATTAGCCTTCAAACCACTTATAGACGATTCCAGAAGAGTCTTCAATTCCATTTTCCAACCTACAATTTCTAACCCATTCATCAAGTCGACAATATCTAAACAATGCACTGAATCATTTTGTTCCTTGAATAATTGAGAAAATTTCATGTCTTCTCTTTTTTATTTATTAATGTTTGTTCCTTGACCAGCAATTTTTCTGACACCAGACAGTTCAATTTTGTTTTCAGTTAATATGAAATCATAAAATAATTTATGATTTCACGCATGCCTCAAAACTTTATGTTTTATTTTCTATTCTTTCCATTTCTTCTATTCTCTTGCTTAGCTACTTTTTCTGCATCACATTTTGTAAAACTCTAAAAATATTCAGGTTTATAATATCCAAATCCTCGGGTGGTTTAACACCACTAAGATCTAAACCATTGTCCAATGAGGCCTTACAATACTCTTTAACAATTCTCCAACCTTACAATTTTCTTTTGTGTACATTACGTTCTTATTTTATGTTGTCTGTAACCTGTTATATCAAACCTGCACAAAAAATATTATCTACAGGGATTTCTTGGTTCCTATTATACAAATGAAACAGGAAATCAAAAGGGGTTTAAGTTTTTTTTATTATTTTCTAAAATCTTCCTAAGCTTTTAGAGCTTACCTTATGAAGACTAAGAGATCTAATAAAATATATCAGCTTGAGTTCCAAAGTATAAAACATATGCTCTTGGAATGAAGGGTCCATTGAACTCTTCAATTACAACTAAAGATATAACAAAATCTTCCAGTTTATATAAGTCATACAGCCTGTTCCATAAGAGAGTGTCTCTCATAACTTTGTCTATAGATAGCGAGTAGATGCCGGCTTAATTTCAAGTATTCTTTAAATATTAGAGAAGAATTATTAATGGTTATATTCTTTATTCTTTTGTTCTTCTGTGTTTAACCCTTTTTATCCTGACGGTACTTAAAAGTACCGTTTCAGTCAAACACCTATATATTCCTAATAAAGCCATTTTTCCTGACGGTACTCACAAGGACATGAACAAAGCAGTTCCTACAGCAGAAAAGAAGTGACAGCACCAATGAAAAATCCTTTTTATTCGTATAGTAGGGATTTTATAATTGGCGTGCTGCTTTCGAAGGTCATTCTATGGTAGAATTAATACACGTGTTGCTCAACTGAGTAAATTTTTGTATTTTATTACCAATTATTTGACAGTATTATTTTTTAGAGAATTTATACTTCTCAGGTAAGCATTTCATTTGTTTTATTCATAATTTAATGTTTTATTATCTATCATAGAGTCAAAAATATATGTTGGCACTAGAAAGTACCAGCTGCAAAATTAACTACTATAATACAGTAAAAATTAATTTTTTTCTATGATTATTCTTCCACTTAAACTTATCTAATGATGCAAAAATGCAGTAAGAAAGTGGATGGTATATTAATTCAGGATATAAACGGTTAAATCAACAAGTCCAAAATGAGTGCCGAGTATGTGTTTTCCGTGTAACCATCCCAAAGAACAAAACATGTCTTATGCAGCTGCAGCCAGGTACATAGAAAAGTTTGGGTCGTGCGTCAAGAAGTGGGTAGCATGTTACAAAGTGGTACAAAATGTTGACGACCTACCGGAACGAGGTAAACGATGCTCAAATTCAAAATCGAATGATAAAGTGATTATTGCATAATCGATGATAATGGGGACTGGACAACTTATTAGGTGAAATGCATTTCAGTTTAATATGTATACTACACAGTACAAATGTATTTTTAATTTATATTTTCAAAGAAATAGACGACAAGCTATTATGAAACGGACTGTATGTATGTCCAAATGGGAAAAATATTTATCAAGCTGTGTTTTAACAATGTTGCTGAATTCATTAAAATCTTTATACATTGAGTGTTGAGATGAACGATATTATTAAAATATATAAATCTTCTAACCTAATATTCAGATCACAACATTTCAAATCTCAATAATAGAATAAACTCTCTCAAAACGTTTTTCATTCCTAGCCTGTGCTGTTAAGTCTAAAACTGCATTTGTCATAGAAAAGCATAATTAACTCCACATTGAGATTCTAGACTTTTAATAATTAAAGAATATTTTTCATTGTTAAATATTCCATTACATGAATGCTATATTTAAATCATATTTAGTTTTATGCGTTTGCAAATAAATCAAAAACATATATTTACTAAATATAAATCGTCCATTTATTTTCAAAATAGCAATTTTGACTTTAAAAATATATTCGTTCGGTATATGATGCAATTTCTCGTCCAAAATGCACATGTCAAATTTATAGCTTCTTACATTTCATTTCCAGTCTAGCTGTGATAGAATTCGAAGCCCATTTTTACGTATATTACTGACAGAAAGCTTCCGTGACGTACAATCAAAGAGCCATTTCTATTATTCAGACCATATCTTCAAGGGGCAGAGATGAAATCTCAAAATGCAGCTGACTGAAATAGCCTTTATCCGCTTTTGAAGCGAGATAGAAGCATACTATACAATACAACGCACGCATATATAAATTTATTTAGACATGATCATAATATTCTCTTACATTTTTATCGATTTAGTTGAAACATCTTGCCATAAAAAACGATGTCTGAAAATATAAGAAACAAAGTACTACTTTTATAGAGGTTTTTAGATGTTATAGTACCTTGGGTTTGATTATTTAGGTAGATATTTTGATTTGAATAAAATACTTAGAGAAATTTGACTTATCGATAAAAATCACTAACATCTGGTTCATGAATGTCCAAAAGTTCCATGTAAATTTCTTATGTGATTAACGAAAATATCAGATTAGAGTTCATAGTAAAACAAAAACATGCGGACCTCTCTGGATAGAAAAAAAATGGGATCACAGACAAGAGTCACACATGCTTCAATATCAAGATGCCATCAGATGTCCTGTTTGTTATCAGTAACGATGGAGGCTGGCCATCTGCAAAAATGTTCTAAAAATGACCCTTCCATTTGAATCTAATTTGTTCTTTTTTCTAGTTTTTTTATCAGCTGATATATTCACATATTTTACAAGGCAAGCAATTATCCGTCACAAATTTTGCACGCAAAACGCTACATTTATAGTTGAAAATAATGAGCTTACTATCACATCCCCTCAACATGATGCACACATACCTTGAACATATAAGGAACATATCCCTTGTACATAATACACATTTGAGGGAGGAAGTAAGGTCAAGAGAAATTAAAATGTATCAACAAGAGTGGACATATACAATGATTTAGAATCAATAAGATATTTAAATTTTATGATGTCATATACCCCCATGATATATTTATTCTAATAAATATGGCTTTTAAAGAGAATACAACGTTTAAAAAATTCCTAACATTTACGAATTTCAGATATTGGCATGGAACATAGCTGGCAAATTTTTTGCAATATCCCAAAATTATATCAGGCCTACGTTTTATAGCAGTTATTCAAAAATAGGTTTTGAAACATTGACTCCGGTACATAAAAGCCCGCCCTACCAATTTAGCAAACGTCCGGCGTTCAAGCATCATTACAAACAGCGGAATTACGATAACGGAAATCGTTACTAAAATTAATAATCTGTCATTATTTAAACTTATTTTTATAATTTATATTTGAAAATAGCCACCATAAACAGAATAAGTAGAAATTATTTTAAACTAAGCTTATAATTTTTACTTTCAGAAGCATATATATATATATATATATATATATATATATATATATATATATATATATATATATATATATATATATATATATATATGTCAGGTCTCAAAAGAAAGGTGGGAATTTGGAAAACTAAGCGACTTGTGAACATTTTAAAAGGAAAATCTTTTGTACTAACAAAATAAATGAAAAAACCCATGATTGCGTAAGCTTTTAGGATCATCCGGTAAAGCGGAAAGATATTTGAAGAATTTGATGAGTATGCAAACTGATAGTTAAGTTGGCGCGTAGGCGTAGAGATGTCAACACACTCCAAGCTGGGATCCACCACGTACAAATGAAAATGTTGCAAGTGACTCTTTTAAAAGAAACTTTACTTTAAATAAAGATCTGATTTACTAAGAAAGTCCGAATCGTACATTCGCTTTAAAGCTGGATAACGATATATATATATATATATATATATATATATATATATATATATATATATATATATATATATATATATATTCCTATACACACATATTTTTATATATACATGCCTACAAGTATACACACACACACACACATATATATATATATATATATATATATATATATATATATATATATATATATATATATATATGTATAATATGCATATGTAATATATCAAAATTATTTCCCTTCAATATTTCCTTATGAAACGTCACCTCTCCCAATATAATTCCTTAAAATCTTTATCCATACATTGAAATGTCACAATCAAAGAAGTGTCCTCGACTTAAAATTCTTTCAATACATTTCCCAAAGATTGATGTCCAATAGATGTAAATTTTCTGTCCATTCAACAAGTTTTCCTGCTGTCGTCGGCTAATGGCTCTGTTTTTCTCCTGATCTTAACAGTTAAATTCACTAAGTTTCTTGTCCCTTGGGAAAATTCTATCTGTCTACACGCTTGAGTACACCTCTTTTCAAGCAAAGTGATTTTTGTAACTTTCTCTTGTCCACTGACTAGTGAAGATGTCCCTTTCTAGCAGCTCTAAAATAAAATTTCTTTTAGACTTGTGTACCGTTCTCTTCAATGTGGCTAGACCGCATCTTAATTTATTATAACTAAGCTGTTTAGGCTTCTCCTTGTCCAGTAGCCCGGGCAAGTAAAGAGAATAAGGGGTATAATTTCAAATGTGTCCAGTAGTTATATAATTCCTGGATTATACACACACACATATATAATATATATATATATATATATATATATATATATATATATATATATATATATATATATATATATATATAAATATAAATAAATAAATAAATATATATATATGTATATATATATATGTATATGTATATATATATGTGTATATATATACATGTATATATGTATGTATATGTAGATATATATATATATATATATATGTATATATATATATATATATATATATGTATATATATGTATATATATATATATATATATATATATATATATATATATATATATATATATATATATATATATATATATATATATATATATATATATATATATATATATATATATATATATATATATATATATATATATATATATATTCACACTCGTTGTTGCGTGCCTCTTTTGCTAGGGTTGGTAGCTCTTGAAACCTTGAGATACCTCTTTTATACATTTTGTATAGGAAATTAACTGTCTTTTTAAACAAAGTGTGATAAAAATATATATTTCTTTTTCTTTATATTACATTTATTTCAACAACAAGAAAGAATTGTGTCACTATATTTACCAAATTTACATATTGTAGATCACATATCACGAATTTTCATTACACATTTTTCATTATGCATGTGAGCTTAAAAAAGCATTGTAATATGTATTTTTTTTGTACATAATAAGTTCATAAATTCAAAGATTATAAAAACTTAAGTCTCATATATGACTAGTCTTAATAAATCTGAAGGGATTCGCTTCTCGCTATAAAAAATAATCTTCATTTATTTCTGTAAGACATAATTCAAATACGTTGGTATATCAATTAGTGATATAAATCAAATAGAAAACATTTCAACTCTAAATCTTATTGTAAGATAAAAAAAATAAGTATTTAAATTATAATAAAGTTTAAACAGCAAAATATTTTGATTATTAATGAATGAAAAGTTATTATAATTATTAACCACTGAAAAGTTTTTTTCTTTAATATTCAATATCGATTTTTTGCTTCGTTGAATGTTTCTGCATAATTTAAAATAATCAGTTTCCTTTCATTGATCATTAAAAAAAGCTTTAAATTCAAAATATCCAAGTTAATTTCCAAATCCAAAAATAACAATCTAGACTCCCAGACATATTGCTTCCTCTACTCGTATTTAATCTTCTCTCAATAAATTAAATTCTCCGTAATTACATTATTTTTTCTAGTGTATTAGAAAATTTAAATTACTTTGAACCCTGATATCAAGTAATTAATAAAAGAAAAGCTATTTTTACTCCTGGTGAAACACTTGAAAAAAAAATTAAATGTTTTCCCACTATAAATCTGCTCAGTTTGAAAGGGGCTCAATGAGAATAATTCATTTAAATTTGACAAAACCTAACGTTATATATCATGTGTAATTAATTTCAATTTTCAGGCTATCAGAAATAATTATTAGAGCTTTAAAATCGATTTACTTCAATTCGTTTCAAAGGGAAAATATTTTCACGTAATATCTTTATTAAATATTTCTTTTTTTCCCTGTTTTAAGCAACCTCAATGACATAATTTATTCTCTCATATTTAGCTGTCTCTTTCATTTCTAATGGAAATAAAATACTCATTAGTTCATTATTCATTAATATTACGCTGATTCATTTCATCAAGTAATAGCTGCACTTATAAAACTTGAAGCATGTCAATATGCTGTTATTAAATTGTATTTAAGTCTGATTAAGCTTGCTATCTTTTCATTTAACATGTGAGAATTTAATCATTTTCTTTTTGTTTTCTTCACTCGAGTAAAAGGATGATATAAATTTTATTATATAAGATTCAATATGAAAAGAGAAACTTATGTTAACTTAAAGGAACTGTTGACATTTTAGATTTTTTGAAAATTATTAATTTAGATAACTTTAAAATATTATAATTAATTTCTAAAATTGAATTTTTTGTAATATTTTGTTAAATATTTAAGTGTTTCTCGAGCACATTTGCAATCACGTTTTACCTTACTATTTATTACCTAAAAGTATTTTGTGAATAATTTTAATAATTTGTAATAAAATATATGATAAAATGGATAAATTATGATAAATTGTGCATTTATTTTAGTTAAAATATTATGTCCCTTAGCTTAATAATCCGGAAATATTCGATATTTTCCAATTTCAACAATGCAGATATTATGCAATTTTAAAACATGTACCCAAATTTTATTATATATGTTTCACTATGCAAAGAGAGACATGTTAACTTAGGGAACTGTCGAGATTTTAGTATCATTTCTAAAATTATTAACTTTGTACACACATTAAAATAAGTATAAATGAATCATACCTATGAAAATTTAAAAAAAATTATAATTAATTTGAAAAACTGAATTTTTTGAAATATTTTCTTAATTTTTAAAAAATGTTCTTCCAATAAATTCGCAATCACTTCTTACCTTACTATTTATTACCTAAAAGTATTTTGTGAACATTTTTAATCAAAAGTTGTTGATAAATTGAACATTTATTTTACCTAAAATATCATGCCTTTACGCTTAATATTCCGGAAATATTCGATATTTTCTAATCTAAACTCAATTCCAACAATGAAGATATTGCTCAATTTTAAAACATATCCCCAAATTTTATTATATAAGTTTCAATATGCAAAGAGAGACATACTTTAACTTAACTTAACTGTCGAGATTTCAGTGTCATTTTGGAAATTATTAACTTAGAATTAGAAAAAATTGTACACTTATACCTTAAAATAAATATAAATGAATCATACCTATGATAATTTTTATAAAATTATAATTAATTTCATAAACTGAATTCTTCCAAATATTTTCTTAATTTTTAAAAACTGCTCCTACAGTACATTTCCAATTCCCATTTAAATATCTATTTATTACCTAAAAATATTTAGTGAGCATTTTTAATCCAAAGTTGTTGATAAATTGAACATTGTTTTTACTGAACATATCATGTTCCTACGCTGAATATTTGTGAAATATTCGATATTTTCTATATTCAATTCAATTTCAACAATGCAGATGTTATGCAATTTCAAAACATGTAAGCAAATTTTATAATATATGTTTCAATATGCAAAGAGAGTCATATGCTAATTTAGGGAACTGTCGAGATTTCAGTGTCATTTTGGAAATTATTAACTTAGAAAAATTTGTACACGCATGTGTTAAAATAAATATAAATGAAACATACCTATGAAAATTTTTAAAAAAATATTATAATTAATTTCAAAACTGAATTTTTTTGAAATACTTTCTTAATTTTTTAAAATTGTTCCCCCAATACATTTGCAATTACTTTTTACCTTAATATTTATTACCTAAAAGTATTTAGTGAACATTTTTAATCCAAAGTTGTTGATAAATTGAACATTTATTTTACCTAAAATATCATGCCTCATGTTCCTAAGCAGACTATTACTAAAATAATCGATATTTTCTAATTTAAACTCAATTCCAACAATGCAGATATTGTTTAATTTTAAAACATGTATCCAGATTTTATTATATAAGTTTCAATATGTAAAGAGAGACATATTTTAATTTAAGGGAACTTTCGAGATTTCAGCGTCATGTTGGAAATTATTAACTCAGGATTAGAACACATTGTACACGTCTATGCTAAATTAATTAGAAATGAATCATACCTATGAAAAATTAAAAAAAAATTAATTTATCCCAAAAATTGAATTTTTTAAAAATAATTTCTTAATTTTTTATAAAAAAAAGTTCTTGGAACACATTTGAAATCACTTTGTACCTTATTATTTATTAACTAAAAGTATTTTGTGAACATTTTTAATCCAATGTTGTTGATAGATTCAACATCTATTTTATTAAATATATCATCTCCCTACTCACAATACTCCAGAAATATTCGATATTTTCTAATTTAAATTCATTTTTTAGTCCAATATTATTCATAGATTGAACATTTATTTTATCAAAAATATCATGTCCCTACGCACAATACTCTAGAAATATTCGATATTTTTCTAATTTAAATTCATTTTTAAGTTCAATGTTGTTGATAGATTCAACATATATTTTATGAAATATAGCATGTCCCTGTGCAGAATAGTTTCGAAATATTCGATATTACCTAATTTAAATTCATTTTTTAGTCCAATGTTGTTGACAAATTCAAAATTTATTTTATCGAAAATATCATGTCCCTACGCAGAATACTCCAGAAATATTCGACATTTTCTATTTTAAATTCATTTTTTAGTCCAATGTTATTGATAGACTGAACATGTATTTTAGCAAAAATATCATGTCCCTACGCAGAATATTCCCGAAATATTCAATATTTTTTAAATTTAAATTCAGTTATTACAATGCAAAATATGCCCAATTTTAAAACATTTACCCAGATTAATATTAATATATATGTTGAATCTTGAGTAAACATTTTAAGAAATCTATTAAAAACTTAAGTAGCAATGAAGATTTCTAAATTTTTAAAAAATTGATACAAATAAATCTTTGAGAAATATTAAGAAACATATTTTAAGAAAAAAATTAATTTGATTAGTTTGCTTAAAATTTAATTTTTGCTTGTACTCTCATAACGCTAAGTTAATATTTGTAAAAGATTTTATAACGTTTGTAATAACCTTAAAGAAAGGGGGGTGTCACAAAATGTTTTTTGCAAATTATCGGGAATTCGTTTTGTATTTCAATTATATTTGAATTATTAAATCTCAATTTAAATTTAGATAAGCCTGATAATTTAAATGTATAACATTATTCATAAAATTACTTCTCATTAACTACTCAATCTATCGATAAAAATTCTCATAAACTTTCAAAATATATTTATAAGTAATAATAAAGCAAAAAAATTTAAAATATGTATATGGAAATTTTTAAAGAACATTTTAAAATATGAAAAATAGTTTTAAGTATCTAAAAAGATTAACTGGATAGTTTTTTACTGTGTTTTATTTAGACATATTTCAATGTATGAATGCAAGTAGTTTCGTAACTTTAATCTTTTCCAAACATGTTTTGAAACATTCACCATCTTCAAAAATTGTCCAGCAATGTAGATTAAAAAATTGAATTAATGGAAATAATTTTTTTTTACTCTACTTATGAAAATGCAGTACATTTTAATTTCCTAATAAAATTGATGGCAATAAGATGTTCATTAGGTCATTATTCATGAATTATAAACTGATTATTTAATAAATAAATACTATGATGTTAAAACGGGAAATAGTGGGACGTGTTAGTATTAAATTATATTTTGGTGTGAATCAGCATTCAGTGTTTTCATCTAATTAAAGCAGGATTATGTTATTTTCTTTTTAGTTCAGCTTTTCTTTTAGCCGATATAAATTTTATTCTGTAAAAAGGAATTTTATTATGTAAAATATACAATCCTATCTTGCAAATAAAATTTCAATTAAGGGAAATGAACACTTTTGATGATCATGTATGCAAACAAAAATACATTACTCTTGAATCACTCCTAAATTTAATGGTAATTAAATGCTTAGTAGTTCATTATATATTAATCATATATATATATATATATATATATATATATATATATATATATTGATACATTTTATCAAATAAATACTACAGGGTCAAACGGTAAGCACGGACATGTATTTATTTAAGTTTTGTTCAAGTCTGATTTAGCATTCTGTGTTGTCATCGAATATAGTTATATCGGGTTTATATATATTTTTTTGTTCTGTTCAATGTTAGATGACTGTTTTATTACGTAAAAGGAATAAGATATGTAAACTTAAAATGGGAAAAAAGTTGGAATTAATGGAATTAATTTTTATATTAATGCATTGTAAAGAAAATGCAATACTCTTTAATCACTCGTAAATTAAGTGGCAATAAAATACTCATTAGTTCATTATTCATGAATTATATGCTTGTTTATTTCATGAAATTAATACTACAGGTTAAAAATGGGAAGCATTAATATTTTTGATGTTATTAAAATGTATTATTAAAGTGTGATTCTGCATCTGTGTTTCAATCTAATGTAGTTG
Source organism: Pardosa pseudoannulata (assembly GCA_032207245.1). NCBI lineage: Eukaryota > Metazoa > Arthropoda > Arachnida > Araneae > Lycosidae > Pardosa > Pardosa pseudoannulata. The sequence goes on from CM063504.1 coordinate 108,423,671, forward strand.
GGGTTTTGTATTTTCTGTTTGTTCTATTCATTGTTACCTGATACAAATTTTGTTATGTAAAAATGGAGATAAGCACACATGTCTGTTATTCTTAAATTGTATTTGTGAGCAATTCAACAATGTGTTTTCAATTAATATAGAAGAGTTTATGGATTTATTTTTGTTCTGAACACACAGGTCTGTAATTCTTCTATTGCATTTAAGTCTTATTACCCATGCTGTGTTTTCAGTTATTATAGAATAGTTATTATAGAGAGTGTTTTTATTGTTCTAACCACACCGGTTTGTAATTATTCGACTGCATTTAAGTCTGATTCACAATTCTAGAAATACTACAGAGCTAAAATGGGTAGCACACAGGTCTGTTATTCTTAAATTGTATTTGAGTGCAATTCAACACTGTGTTTTCAATTCATATAGACGAGTTTATGGATTTGTTATTATTTGTTCTGAACACACAGGTCTGCAATTCTCCAATTGTATTTAAGTCTTATTCCCTATGATGTGTTTTCAATTATTGAAGAATAGTTTGTGTTTTTATTGTTCTGACCACACCGGATTGTAATTCGCCGACTGCATTTAAGTCTGATTCACAATTCTACAAAAACTACAGAGCTAAAATGGATAACACACTGGTATGTTATTCTTAATTCTATTTGTGAGCAATTCAACACTGTGTTTTCAATTCATATAGACGAGTTTATGGATTTGTTATTATTTGTTCTGAACACACAGGTCTGCAATTCTCCAATTGTATTTAAGTCTTATTCCCTATGATGTGTTTTCAATTATTATAGAAGAGTTTGTGTTTTTATTCTTCTGACAACACCGGATTGTAATTCTTCGACTGCATTTAAGTCGGATTCACAATTCTAAAAATACTACAGAGATAAAATGAGTAGCACACAGGTCTGTTATTCTTAAATTGTATTTGATTGTAATTCAACACTGTGTTTTCAATTAATATAGAAGTGTTTATGGATTTTATTTTTGTTCTATACACACAGGTCTCTTTTTCTTCAATTGTATTTAAGTCTTATTCCCAAGTGTTTTCAATTATTAAAGAAGAGTTTTGTTTTTATTATTCTGACCAAACCGGATTGTAATTCTTCTACTACATTTAAGTCTGATGCATAATTCTATAAATACTACAGAGCTAAAATGAGTAGCACACATGTCTGTTATTCTTAAATTGTATTTGTGAGCAATTCAACAATGTGTTTTCAATTAATATAGAAGAGTTTATGGATTTATTTTTGTTCTGAACACACAGGTCTGTAATTCTTCTATTGCATTTAAGTCTTATTACCCATGCTGTGTTTTCAGTTATTATAGAATAGTTATTATAGAGAGTGTTTTTATTGTTCTAACCACACCGGTTTGTAATTATTCGACTGCATTTAAGTCTGATTCACAATTCTAGAAATACTACAGAGCTAAAATGGGTAGCATACATATATGTTATTCTTAAATTGTATTTGATTACAATTCAACACTGTGTTTTCAATTAATATAGAAGAGTTTATAGATTTTATTTTTGTTCTGAACACACGGGTCTGTAATTCTTCAATTGTATTAAAGTTTTATTCCCCATGCTGTGTTTTCAATTATTATAAAAGAGTTTGTGTTTTTATTGTTCTGACCACACCGGTTTGCATTTCTTCTACTGCATTTAAGTCTGATTCACAATTCTACAAACAGTACAGAGCTAAATTAAGTAGCACACAGGTCTGTTATTCTTAAATTCTATTTGTGAGCAATTCAACACCCTGTGTTTTCAATTAATATAGAAGAGTTTATGGATTTTATATTTGTTCTGAACACACGGGTCTGTTATTCTTCAATTGTCTTTAGTCTTATACTCCATGCTGTGTTTTCAATTATTATAGAAGATTTTTTGTTTTTATTGTTCCTACTACACCTGTTTGTAATTCTTCGACTGCATTTATGCCTCATTTACAATAGTTTCATTTAATATAGAAGAGTTTATGTATTTTCCTTTTTTTCTGACCACACATTTCTATAATTCCTCGATTGAATTTAAATCTGATTCAGCATTTTATGTTTTTAATTAATATAAGAGAGTTTATGTATTTTCGTTTTGTTATTCCCATTGTTATCTGATAACAATTTTATTACATGAAAAAGAGACATATAAACTTAAAATGCACAATGACACCATGTGAATAAAATTTGAATTAATGGAAATGAAAAATTTTAATGCTAATGCATACTACATGTTTTATATGCGCATAATTCAGGAACCATAAACAAAGTACAAGGGAAAAGATATGAGTTATACTGCATACCCCCTCTAACAATATATTTCAAAAAGGAAAAAAAAAGACCATTATCTTTTAAAGATGTTTTTTTTATGTGCTTCACTCCGCCACTAGCTTCTGAAAAGGAGGGAGAATATTCACTGTAATGCTTCACTTACATCCCTAAATCACGTTCCAGTAAGTGGATATTTGAAAGACATTCTTATCAAAAGATTTCAATAATTGAAAGAAAAAAGGAAGTGAGCACTTGTGCGTGAGGGTGAGATGAGGGATTCACCTTTCGGAGTAAAAGTGCAAAGACATTTTTCATACTATATCGAACCAATTTAAAATATCCCTTTGATTATATATATTATAATAGGAAAGTTTGGAATATTAAATAAAATCAGGTGTCTCACAAGGGTGAGTAGCAAGATTTTAGACAAGGAATTGTTTCACAGCTATAATAAACTATTGATTTAAGTGCAAATATTTAGATTAACTAATAAACCTGACAATTTTGTATCTAATGATAAAGATGTCTTATAATAGGAAATTTTCGAATAATAAATCAATTTTGTGTACTATAGGAATAAAAAAATTTATAGTTTAATTTTTTAAATCGGTTTTAAACAGTCTTCCCTAAGGATTTACTGTTAACACGAAATAAATTTACACAATTGTTAACTTAAATTGTATTTGTGAGCATTCACACTCTGTGTTTTCAATTAAATCAAGAAGAGCTTTGTTGCGGTTGGCATTTGTTCTGAATACACAAGCTGTTACTTCAATTGATTTTATGGTTTATTAGCATGTGTGTTTTCATTATTATAGAAGGTTTGATTTTTATTGCAAAGGTTTGAAATTCTTCGATGCATTTAAAACTGATTACAATTCTACAGAATACTACAGAGTAAAAAAAGCATAATGTTGTATAAAATAGTAATGTGATGAACACTGTGTTTTCAATTAATATAGACGTTTATATATTTATTTGTTCAGGTCAGCAATTCTTAATTTTGTGTACCCCTTGGTGCCACATATAATTCCTCAACTGTAAAAGTGATTAAAAAATGTTCTTACTTAATATAAGAGGAGTTTATGTTTTTTGTTTTGATTCCTAGTTATCTCATAAAATTTTATTACATAAAAAGAGATATATAAACTTAAAAAAGCGCAATGACACAGTGTGAATAAAATTTGAATTAAGAAAATGAAAAAATGCTAATGCATACTACATGTTTTATATGCGTTAAATCAAACCATAAACAGAGTACAAGGGAAAGATAAGTTATACTGCATACCCTCTCTAACAATTTATTTCAAAAAGGAAAAAAAAGACCATTATCTAAAGATGTTTTTTTATGTGCTTCACTCACTAGTCTCTGAAAAGAAGAATATCCACTTAATGCTTCACTTACATTCTAAATCACGTTATGTGGATATTTGAAAGACATTCTTATCAAAAGATTTCAATAATTGAAAGAAAAAAGGAATGAAAATGCACTTGTGCGTGTTGAGATGAGATTCATTTCGGAGAAAAGTGCAAAGATTTTTCATAGTATATAACCAATTTAAAATATCCTTAATTATATCTTATAAAAAAGTTTGGAATATTAAATAAAATCAGGTGTTCACAAGGGTGAGTAGCGAGATTTTAGACAAAAATTGTTTATTAATAAATTATATTCAATTAAATGTAAATATTTAGATTAAATAATATACCTGAAAAATTTTGTATTAATGATAAAGATTTTATAATAGTAAATTTCGGAATAACAAATCAATGTATGTTGCATTAGGAATAGTAACATAATTTTAGTAGAATTATTTTTTTAACCCTTTAGTAAACATTCCCTAAATTACTTTGAGATGTTTACCACGAAACATTCATCAACAGTAATAAAATAAAAAAAAAGTAAAGAGAAAATTATAATTGATTATCATTTAAAATGTCTATAGTTTACATAATTAAAACGAAACATGGCAGAGTAGATTAAGCTTGCCGAATTGCCGTTAATGTTAAAATAAGATTAAAAATGTTAAAACTGGCAAACAAAGGTTTTAAAAAGAAAACCAAAACTAAAAAAGAATAAATTAAAAGTTGCTTTATATAATTAAATAATAACATTAATATACTTTGAGCATATACTTAGACTATTTTAATGGCAACAAACCAAAATAAAAGAGCATATATGTACTAAGCAAAAATAGCAAACAAATTTAAAAAAGAAAACCAAAATAAAAAGAACTATATTTGGCGAAGTTAATTGGGTTATATAATATTAGGAACAATTGCTTTTACATAATTAAACTTGAGATAAGTATCAAATCAGACTTTAACATATACTTAGATATCTGTAATGACAACATAAAATAAATATGTTAGCAAATTAATTTTTTTAAACTGTTTTTATACAACAACTAAATTCCTCTAGTCACAATAATTATGTAGCCTCTATTTATACTTGCCCTGGCCTACTGGGCAAGGAGAAATTTAAATTTATTATAAATATATATTGAAGAGAATAAAATCTAAATAAAAATTTATTAATGCTAAAAATATCTTTACCATAACGATATATAAAAGACACAAAAAATCAATTATATATATATAAATAAATATAAATAATTATTATTATATATATATATATATATATATATATATATATACATATATATATATATATAATATATATATATAATATATATATATATATATACATCTATATATATATATATATATATATATATTGTACAAAATAATATATATATATATATATATATATAATACATTATATATATATAATATATATATATATATATATATATATATATATATATTATATATAATAAATTATTTTATATAAATATATTTTATATATATACATATACATAATTAATACATATATATTATATATATATATATATATATAAATTTAATATATATATATAAATTATATAATGTTTATATATATACATAAATATTATATTATATACATTATATATATATAAAATATATATATTATATATATATATATACATATAAATATATTATATATATATATAATTATAAATATATAATATATATAAATTATCTATATATAATATAATATATATATATATATATATAGATTATACACGAACTTATTATAACATAATATAATTTATATATATATATATATATATATATATATATATATATTAATAGCATAATTATATATTTATATATAAATATTATATATTTAAATATATATATATTCAATATTGCTATATATACAATATTATATTATATGCTATATAACATATTAGCAATATTATATTATATTTTTATTTTAATTTATGTTCACAAATCACTTGTTTTTATGTACGGTGATGCAGATTAATAAAAACAATTTGCATTAAATATTGCATTACATCCAATATAAAGGTAAAATATATTAAATATAAAGAGAAATGAATCTTTACAGCATGTCACATAGAAAAACGGCGCTTTGGAGAAAAATAAAACTTACAAAAAGAATATTAATAGATAATATCCCATATATTAAAGAAGTCGAGTCTGCTTTTTTAGTTTAATGAATGTGTCATTATCATATGTTACAACTACAGCGGTTGCACGTAAATATCACATTTAGAACGTCTTTTATTTACTGTACAGAAATTTCTTCTATATCTTTACAGATTATATTTGGATGTGCGGTGTTACTTAAGATAATTTTGCAAAACTCACGAGGACAAAAACAAAATATTTAAATTTAAAATTAAAATTATGTAACAGATACAAAGAATAAAAAATATATATATATATATATATATATATATATATATATATATATATATTATATATATATATATATATATTATATATATATATATATATGTATACATATATATATATACATATATATATATATATATGTATATATATATATATATATATATATATATATATATATATATATATATATATATATGTATTTATATATATGTATATATATGTATATATGTATGTATATACATATATGTATATATATATATATATATATATACATATATATGTATAATATATATACATATATATAATATATATATATATATAAATATATATATATATATATATATATATATATATATATATATATATATATATATATATTATTCTAAAATTTATATTGTTCCACTAAATTCTATAAAATTTAAATACTTATTTTATTAATAATTGTCAACGACATTAATGATTGCAGTTGTAGAAAGCCTTTTGACCATTCTCCAGATCCTAAATTTGTGGGTTGTAAAAAATCTCCAGAAAAATTGAATTTTATAAAAATGTAAGAAAAAAAATCTTTTTAATTTTTGTTCCATGTCATTTTTATGTTTACTTTGTACCTATTTCTAACATCGAAAAATCCAGTTTGATTGTAATGCCTGGTATATATGTGTATTGTTCTTGTGTGCCATTTGAAAGAATACAAAAGTAACATTTATCACACGTAGTGTTATGGATGTCCGGGGACACGAAAAATTTATGTTTTTGTGTCTTAAGCTTATTTTTGTCTAGTTTTTCAGTGTTAGAATAAAATTACCTTTCATAATCTTTTAAACAATCTAGCTCTTTAATTTTCTGTTTGTTGTCATTTTTCTTTGTTTACTTTAATATCTGATTACACATCCAAACAACTTCGACTATATTATAATATTTTACATGCTAGGTATGCTCTTATACTTCTTTTAATGGCATCATGGTCTGAAATATCGTGGCCATTTAAATTTCCTTATATTCTTTATATAATTGTGTTTAATTGCATAAACTAGAACTTAAAAAGTATTGGTTATTTAGAATATGTTATATAGAAAAATAAAAATCACTTACTCAATTTCCATCTGAAGTAAAAATATAGATCCAGAAATAACTGATGAAAAATATATTTTCATTCGATGTGAATTTTAAATTTGAAGTCTTTAAGAATTTCTCATGCCATTTTTTTTAATAAAAGGCGCCAAATGTTTTTCTTTAATTTGGACCCGGTTATATAGTGCAGCGAAAAAAGTAAATTGTGATTATTTTTAAAAATAAATTAGCGTTCAAAAATATATTAACGAAAAAATACAGAAGTTAAAAATAGTTATTTATTAAAGGAAAGAGGAAATAGGACATATACTCGGAATGTTGTTATTTTTAAAATATCTTCAAATCTAATCCAAGTATTTAGAATTATTATAGAAATAAAACTATTTCTTTTATAAAAAAATTGAAACAGACTTTTAGTTTTTCAGAAAAAAAAAGTTGTGTTATTCAGGTCACTATTCAAGTATTTCTGTATATAAAAAGTCTACATCTATATTTCAAATAGATTAAATATATCTCTGTACTTAAGTAAGTATGTCAGGTTATAAAACCTGGGTTGAATTTCATTTTTAAATATGATCCAAAATGAGCAGTGGACATGCAAATATAATATATTTTGTTTTTAATCAATCCACTTGAAAAATTTGTCTGCCATTATTTATTCATATTACTACTATGTTAATATAAAATTCTAAACGAGAGAAAAATGATTTTTTGAAAAGTACTAATTTTCAATTCATAATACGTAAATCTGTTAAATCCTTGTGAATTCTTAAACTTCCCCTTAAAATCCTATAAAAAAATTCGTGAAATATATTTACAAAAACTATAATAATCCTAAAGTTATCTATTTTTCATGAACAAAATGTCTATAAAATATCCTCTAAGTTTAGTAATTTGAATTGGAAATCCTGTGTTCTATAAATCCTTATAAATTCTTAAACATCTTTAATCTATAAAAAATTGAAAAATTAAAAAAATAGTAAATAATTCTAAAAGCTTTTTTTTTTTTGAAATAAGAGTCTCGTCCTTCTACGCTCTAAGTTTAGAACTGACAGATTTTGTACTTTGAAAATTACTATATTTAATTCACTTTTGTTTTATATATTATAAAATAAATACCCGATGAATTTCGGAACAGTAAAAAAATTCCCTGGAATATTTCAAGCAAAAATAACTGAATTTTTTAGCAGACCACTAAAATTTATTATATTTTTTGTATTTAGTACTAAAACTTGACATCTTGTAATTGACATTCTTATATTTGACTTGACATTATTGTATTTAACATTAAAACAATTCAAACCTAAACACTCGGATATTAAATTGTAGCATCCTATCTAGTAGGTCATAGTCCAGCTGTGCAAAGTTAATACATGATAAAGAATTTTGGAAGAATATACTTTTTTAAAAGGATACTGCTTTACTACAGTTTTGGTTCAACAGATTAATTTGGCTCGTGTAAGACAATATAAAAATTTAATGAAAACTCTCTTTTCTTTTCATTTATTACATTTATTATATTTACACTGATTGTTTTAAGTACTTTCTTTAAATTTCCATTTATTAATTTCATTTAATAATGTATTTTTTTACTTACAAATTACAACTAAACATCGTCTGTTCTAAAAAATATCCTGGTTTACATTCATAATTATATTGCTTTTTAATCTTAATGTATAAACTCGTAGTAATTTATTTAATTCATTTACAAATACAATTCAGTATAAGAGAAGGAAATAAATTAGATTTGTAGGTGTACAAAATATCCATGCTATTGTTCCTAGGCATTATCTACGATCTCATCCCATTTTTCTCCTATTTTTACTCTGTACGTTCTTAATGCAATAAGCTATAGTGTCCGCAGGCTTGGTTCAAATACTGCAATAACCACGCCCTTTGTTTAATGTTATCTTATAATTATTTTGCTCTATTTTTCCCATATTTTTCAAATTAGGGCATGAATTGATAAAACTAGACCTTAAATTCTTGTAACAAGATAAGCTGAAAATGTGTAAATAATTGCACTTAATGTGAAGTGGATTTGCGATAAAGCTGTACCTTGCAGTCACCTACGGAGATAAGTTGAAAGTGTTTAAATAATCGTATTTAAGGTGGGCGTTTTTGGACTATTTTCAAGTTATTTTGGAAATTTGTGGGGGGTAGAAACGCGGGGACTAGACGTATGTTTTAGTGTGATTGGGGTGTGTATGGGGTTTTGGGTTTTAGGGGGTTGGTTTTGTGATATTTGGTTTTTTATGTTTTTTTATATCTGTTTAAGGACTGCTTAATTTTATGGCAGCAGCTTTATTTTTTGTGTTATATGATATGGTTTTTGGGAGTTTAGATTAATGGGGTGGTGTGGTTAAATGTTTGTAATTTTCTGTTTTAATATATTTGTTATTGTTTATCTGTAGTTTTTGGATTGTTGTTTGTGGATATGATAGTAACAATTCATGTTTTTGTTGTTATTTGATGGGTATTGGTAGCATTTTTTATTGCTTTAATGCTTATTGTTATATTAATTGTATTGTTGTTGTGATTTTTGAAATATTTGGTTATTTTTGTGTGGAGTTAGTTGTTATTTTTCTTGTTTAATTGACTTGGTAATTATTTTGTTTTTGTTTTTTTTTATATTTGGATGGTTAATTTTGAGCTTGTTTGCATTGCTGGTTTGGTTTGGGTGGGTTTTACATGGAGTTAAATTTTTATGGTTTTTTTTCTAATTAAATCCGTCAATTAATTTATGTTTTGCAATTTGTTTTTTTTCTTTTGTATGCTTATTAAGATTGTTTGGTGGATTATTGGGAAATTGTTTTTTTTTATAGTTGTTAGTTGCTTTTATTGATAAGCGTATTTTTGTTATTCTTGGTTGTTAATTTTTTTTGATGTGAAGTTTTGTGATGTTTAGGGGGGGGGGTGAGTTTGGATGGGGATGCTGGAATGGTGTTTTTTTTTTTGATGTGTGTGTTTGTTATATGTTTGTTTTTTGCAATTTTAATGAATCGTCATTTTTTTTTTGTTTTTTGTTTGTAATTTTTTTTATAAGGAAGATTTATTTTAGAAATGCATTTGTGGGAATGTGCTGTTGCTGAAATTGTTTTTTCTTAGCTAAATGGCAGTGTTGTTGTCAATAGTTCTTTTAAAATAACTAATTAATGTCAATTTGTTAAATTAAAATAATTGCAATTATATTGTCACATGTTGGTTAATATTAAGTTACTTATAATCAAGGAAGATAAAAATTTTGAAATGCATTTGTGGGGAAATCTATTGCTGGATTGTTTTTTTTTCTAAATGGAGGTGTAATTTGTGATATAGTTTCTTTTAAATAACTAATTAAAATCGTCAATTAATTAAATTAAATTAATTGCATTAAATTAATCACATTAATACAAAAACAAAATTTTGTTACTTATAATTAAAAGGAAGATAAAAATTTAGATGCATTTGTGGGGAAATCTATTGCTGGAAATTGTTTTTTCTAGCTAAATGGCAGTGGTTGTTGTCATATTTGTTTCTTTTTAAAATAACTAATTAAAATCGTCAATTAATTAAATTAATTAATTGCAATTAATTAAAGAGTGTTTAATACAATTTTATTATTTTTGTGTTATATCAAAGGAAGATAAAAATTTAGAATGCATTTGTGGGAAATTTCTATTGCTGGGTGATGTTTTTTCTTTGTGTTGTTGGGTAATTGTCAGTAGTATGGGTTGTTGTGGTTTCATTTTTTGAATTAATTTTGGTGATTGTGTATTTTAATCACATTATACAAAAACTAATGTATTTTTGGATTTAATTGGGGATAATTTTTTAGAAACGCATTTGTGGGTTTGTGTTGATGGAATTGTTTTTTTTATTTTGGAGGGTGGTTGTTGTTGGTGTGGGTTATTGTTTTCTTGTTAATATATTTGTTTAATTAATTAATTATGCAATTGAATCACATTAATACAATAACTAAAGTAAAGTTACTTAATCAAAGGAAGATAAAAATTTAGAAATGCATTTGTGGGGAAAAGCTATTGCTGGAAATTGTTTTTTCTTAGCTAATTGGTAGTGTAATTTTCCAAAATTACTGTTGTTAATGATGCAGTAACTCTGCAGTTGGGCGATATTTTACAGACTATTCGATATTTCTACTCATTCAAATGTAAAATATAATTAAGACAAAGATTAAATAATCGTGTTATAATAACAGTTACTTCATGATTAATATGATCACTACTATAACAGAAAATTTACTCATTATTGAAAACTACTTTAAATTTATTTTACAATGAAAAAAATTTGAATTCTATACACATTCTTATGTATCTTAAAATTTCTTAATCATGCAATATTTTTTGAGTTTAAAATAATTATTTCTCGTATTTTGCAGAAGAACATTGATATTTTACGGGGACATATGACTGTTCAAAGTCAAAAAAATGTAAAATAATAATTCTTTTCGACTTCTCATATCTTGAAAATTACCAGTTTTACAAATACAGTGGACTCCGTTAATGTGATCAGTTTAGGAAACCGTGATTTTGATAACAATAAAAGATATACAAAATTAGATAAATTTACCCCCCCCCCCTTTAACTCACACCAAACCGAAAGAGCCTTTTCAAACTGCTCATCTTTACCTCCGTATTTTCATTTTGTTTATGTTTTCTAGTAAGTTCATCACAATTTTTCTAAATTTTGCAGAATAGGGGCTATGAAACGTTTAACTGCGCTGCAGTATTGCGCTGACTTATTTTTGGTAACCTGTCATAACGATTTAAAATTTCCATTTTTTTTATTACTGTTAAATCATTTCGCTTTCTGGCTTCCAAATCGACAAGCTGCACCTAGGCGAGCAAGGCATAAAATGTTAATATGCTCCTTCTCAGTTCCAATAAGAATGTATTGCCTTCTGTTTATCTGACAACCATTTACCACCAGCAGGGTGTGCTTATTTCTGAAAAATTCCAGGAACTAGTAATTTCGAACTCCTTTGTTCATCCTCCGTTTCCCAAGATATAAAAGGGAGAATTCTAGGAAATTTAAACAGCGAAGGGAAAGAAACTAATGGAATCCTTCTAAATACATTTTAAATATTCCTTTGCCAGTTAAAATCAGGTTCGAAATCTGATAACATTAACCGATGTAACGATCACATAAAGCGATATATTTAACAATTAAGTGAATAGAGAAAATCGGGACCAAGTAACTTCGATAAAACAACCGATTGATCACATTAAGCGCAGTCCACTGTATAATGCTTTTTTTAACATAGAACAATTATTATTTACACACATATCCTTCCATTTCTTCTCCGGTGTCTCTAAGTTGCTGTATCGTACGAATATCCCTGGCCATATAAATTTTTGTGTCTTTCTATCTTTAATCTTTCTTCTAGCTCGATTTTTGTGTTATGTACTCATGTTTTTCATTCTTCTTTCGTCTTCTTTCATCTGTTTATTTTCTGCTCTCTTTTATTTTGTGTGCTTACTAGAAATCTCTGGCCCATAGAATCTAGTTGAACCATCGCCTTGTATACTTTGTATCCTTACACACATTTCTTATTCAGTTTTGAAACATTAAAAAATATTTTTGTTAGAAAGTTTTAAACAAGGATACTTTTTAACAAAAATGATATCAAGGCTAACGTGCATGATCACTAAAAATATAAATAAGTTTAAGACAAGCTTATTGTTTTAAAACTTACTACAATATTTCAAAATAACTTACAAGTTAAATTTGTATATATTTAAATTACATATACATCAAAGGTATCTAACCTACGGCTCGCGAGCCACATGTGACTCTTTGGAGGATTAATTGTGTTTCTCGATAAATGTACTAGAGTTCCCTGTTCATTTTTGTGTTATTATATTTTTAAAACAATTATTACAACTGATGGAGCTCCGGCAATGCTGAGTAAAAAAATTGGTCTTATTCGGCTTTTAAGAGATAATTCTCAAATTCCACAATTCATACCGATTCACTGCATGATTCACCGAGAATATCTCATTACAAATTATTTAAAATATCCTGATGTTAGGAAAACAGTGTAACACATTGTAAATTACATTCGCAAAAAAGCGAAAAATCATCGACAATTCAAAAAATTTCTTTTAAAAATTAAAGGACGAAGAACTTTTAAATACTTATTTTAATAGCATTCAGTTTCAACATCATGTAAAATTTCATATTTTGAAATATGGCTCGAACTATCAAGGAGCTTGGACACCCTAATATATATGTTTAAAAATATTTAGAAAAAAAAATTTATATGAATGTTTTCCTTAAAAATTAAAAATTTATTATTGCAGAAAAATTATTTTGTTAAGTATACAAAAAAATTTAGGTTTAATCGTATTAAAATCATACTGTATACAACCTGTAAAATTTTTATGAGAAAATATTTAAAACTGTTTGATCTAACATGCGCATTACATAAAAAAACACAATTTGAGAAAAATCAAGCTGAAATTTTGTAAGTTTAAATTTGTTCACAGTAAATAGGTCACATATTCTTATTGATAACTCCTCTCCATATTGAAATTTTTTATTCGGATTATTTTAAAATGTTCAGAACTGAATTCCTTTAAGTACATATTTTTTCGAAAAATCAAATTTTCTGTCGATTTAATAGTCATATGACCCCTTAATGATTATTAAATTTTTCTTACTATATTTCTAGCTATTGCTTACAACAAGGGTTCTTAACTTTGAACCTCGTCTGGTCACATCTGACAAACAAGAAATTGTTTTAAGGGGCAGTTAAAAATAAAGTATTTCTTTATTTTATTGACATCATAAGCATCATAAACAATATCCTAAGATATAAAGGCAACAAAAACATCAAAATAGTTGCATTAAATGAGATTTTTAACACTGCATATTATCCACTAATGTTTCAAAGACAGGAGTTAACCCCTTGATTCACAGCCTTTTTGAAAGAGGCCGGACAAAAAAAATCAATTTTTTAATGTTAAAAACACAATTTAGAACATTGTCTTGCCAAAAATATTACAAAAATACAAAAATAATCAAAATTTTTATTGCATTTTTGGATTTTGATAACAATGCAGAAAATAGTCGAATATTGTAATATTACACCCACATCGACTTTTTTATCTATCTTCTGAATATGAATACGCTGTCGAAAATCGGCGCACAAAGAAGATATAAGTCGTAAGTGATAAGTGGGAAATATATATATATATATATATATATATATATATATATATATATACATGTATATATATATATATATATATATATATATATATATATTATACTTGAATAAGTAAGTGCTATATCTTACAATTCCACGTAAATGATAAATATCAATGTAACGATTGTTTTGTGTTTTCCTTTTAGCATTCACATTGTTATTTTCAACTCTCGATTGCATTCGAGTGTGAAAAATTATAGCAACATAAAGTAGAACACCTCTCGATTTATCTCGAGTGTGCACAGCTTGGCCACTATAGCGTACTCGAGTTGACTCGAGCGTGCATGTTACGGTGTTAAAGACGATATTCTCAATCTTATAGCATCTTCAGGACTGCTATCAAAATAGTGTGACTGGTAACAAAGCAGTGTTGATATTAGAATATTTTTGCGTTGTATATTTTATTTCTAAAAGTATGATAAATCTCGTAGCTACACAAATAATCATGGAGGGTCGCGGGTTGGCCAAGCTTGATATTGATATAGTACATAGCTGACAATATCGGGCTCAAAAATAGCTTTAATGTCACATTGTAGACCATGGGTACGGTCTTATGAGCCACTGGTTTACAAAAACAACAATTTTATTCTAGACCTTCCAGTCTCCTAAGAAGAAAATGGTCAAGTTATTCAGGAACGATATTGCAATATTCCTCTTGAAATTATAATCAAGATTCAGCAATATTCCTCTTGAAATTATAATCAAGATACAGCAATAATCCTCTTGAAATTATAATCAAGATACAGCAATAATCCTCTTGAAATTATAATCAAGATTCAGCAATATTCCTCTTGAAATTAAAATAAATCAATAACTTTAAAAATTATTTAGATTTTACCTTGAAACAGTTAACTTATTCAAGCAAAGCAAAATAAAATAATTTTACAAGTCTTCGTCTTGATAAAAAAAAACTCCAGATACACCACTCTTTTATTTTTAAATTGTTCTCAATTTATTTTATCTAATTTCAATGTATTGCAATACTCAAAATCAGAAATTTTAACTCTTCTTATACAAAATGCAATTTTTATTTATCCACATTAAACTACTTTAAAAAATATTCTAGAACTATAAGCATCATTGCGCTTCCTACTTAAATTTCTCACTAGAAACATTTATTATATATATTTTCGATATGAAAACATCAGTAAAAAATACATTAAGCATGGAGTATCTAAAATATGCAAATCATAATTATTTTAACGTGTTTTATCTTATCGCATTTATAACTAACAACATTAAGTTTCTATAAACAACTTATTTATTGACAAACTAACTAAAATATTATCAAATTATTTTACCAAATTATAGTTTTCAAAATTAACAGACCCATTTTAAACATGAACTGTTAATAATCGTTTACGATTAAAAAAGGCTTCCTATTTATCTATGATCAACATCTTGCTATTAGTATAAACGTTAAGTATAAATTTCACATTATCGGAATTTTTCAGGTTTAAATACGTTCGTTTCCAATAATCATTGTTCACTTAATTATACAGTTATGGAGAATGGGGTATAATTTTCGTAAACGTTGATGAAGATAACAATCATTACTGGAAATTTAGTAATACAGAAAATATAAGCTGGTGAGGTAACAAACTGATACCCGTGGATTTTTCTCAAAGTAAATTTTCCGGCAGATAAAATGGGGGGGATATAGGTTTCTTGTAATTACTAAACGTTAAACTGCATTTAATGGCTAATTCTAAAACATTGGAAAGCTCAAAAGCGACGTGATTTCTGCCAAATGAGTTTCACAGTTTATGTAGGCTGATGTGATATGAATGTACACAGATGTTTACGCCAGTCAATAAATATCATATTACTCAATGTAACATATCTCCACGACAAAATAGTACATATAATCTGACTAGCAAAGGAAATAGACTATCAGTATGACTTCAAATAAGTTCATAAATATTTATATTTTTTAGTAATACGTGGGTCTGACATGATTGAAATTTCACATTACATGGTCATTTTAAAATTTATTTTAAAACGTTTTGTGTAAGTTACGAAATTTGTTGCTAAATATTTATAGCATCGATTAGAAATTTGGATATTAAGAATGCAAAGATCCGTATATAGCTGCCAACAGTAGGTTGACAAAATGGAAAATACACTAAAATACTGAATTATTCAAATTTTATACCAAGGTTTTCTATATCAACAGTTATGCAAAAGATTTTTAAAATAAAATATTTTGCAGTATCAAAATGTTTTCGGTGATGAAATTCGTTACAAAAACATTGACATCTCAACTTGCAGAATCCTTTCTACTTATATTTTGAGTTAGAATTACAGAGGTGAACACATTTGTGGTGAAACGCATTTCTTTGATGCTTACACAATTACATGCATTGTATATGTATCCATACACAACTTTGCATGCTAAATAATGGATACATAATTTTTACAAATGTTATTTTGATTACATTATTAATTTTAATTTTTCTGTACTTTTTTCCTTGACCTTTGACAGCATTAATTTAAATAATTCTATATATACCAAGGTTTTCTATCCTAAGAATCCTTCAAAAATAAATAAAATATACAAAATAATTTTTAAAATAAAATATTACGTAGCATCATAATGTTTTTTTCTTCGATGAAATTCGTTAAAAACCAGTTGATATCTGGACTTGCAGAATCTTTTTTAAATTATACTTTGAATTATAATTAACAGAGATGGTGGTGAAACACTATTCTTTGATGCTTACACTATTTTGAATACACAATAATGGATATACAATTTTTACAATAGCTATTTTAATTACATTATTAATTTCAATTTTTATATAGTTTTTTCCTTGGCATTTGTCAGTATTAATTTAAATAACTCTATATATACGAAGGTTTTCTATGAC
>CM063504.1:108448363-108467171 GCA_032207245.1 Pardosa pseudoannulata
GGTATTTTAAAATTTTCTAGTGGATATCTAGAAGCAATTTTTAAATAAAAAATCAGAAGACGTTATTGGTAAAATAAAAAATTTGTGAACTTGTCAAACAATACAATCTTTGCATATCATACCTATTAATACGAAACTTACCATGACCGGTAATGTACATGTAGTGGGTAAAGAATTAAAAATTCTTATTCCTTGTATACATAAAAATGACACTATACAATTTTGTTTAATTATAATAAATTTTATTTCTTTCCAATCAGGAAACATAAAGTGCGGTCATTGTGTACTCAACCATTTAAATGCCGAATTAAGAAAGAATGGTCCCAGTGATTTGAATTTCGGTTATCATATTAAGTGTATATAAATACAATAAAATTTTAAAATTAGCTGAAAAAATTTTTGAGAGTGTTTTTAGCCATGTTCCATTATTGGAACATTGACGCGTTACATGATTAATTTTTGTATATTTGTAAAAGATCGAGAAAATAGTTAATTTAAACTCTAATAATTATAACATCTTAATGTTAACTGTTTTCTTTATTTATCTTTAAATAATGAACAATTGATAAATATTATGACACTATATTATTAATGCAATATTGGTACCGGATTATGCAATTCCGTTGGATTATCAAATTTCACTTTTTTTTCCATTTTACTACAGGGCCTTCTATTTTTTTTCTTTGTTTCTTATAAGCCCTTGCACCCGGTTTCTAAAATTTGTCTTCATCTGGAGTACTTACATTGTTATTAAATGACTTCGATCATTTCACACACATAAAATAGCGTAAAAGCATCTAAATTGTTTTCCTCAATATCTTCTTCATTGGTTATATCACCAGGTTCATTGGCCAGTAACTGGCAAATGTCTACATCTCCCAAATCAGACTACGAAAGAGTCTCTAGAAAGGCCAGAGAATCTTGTATTGTAAGGCATCGTTCAGACATAGTGTTAAATTTATGAAAACTTTATAAATGAAGCACATAGAAAGCACACATGCACCTTTTTCAATGTAATTCGGCAAACTATTAAGGAAAACTCTATCTGAAAGGAAATTGGTAACTATTTCAACAACATATGCAATAAGACCCCTTTTATGAAAAATTGCATTTGTCTCCAAATGCACAGCTGAAAGCCCCCCTCCATACACATACAAATGTTCAGCCACCTTATCAAAAAGATTTTCTTTCTATTGTTATGACTTTATCAAAGTGAACATCAATGTCAAGGATCAATATTGTAATCCTTTCCAAGTATTGTAGCTTCCATTTTCACCTTTATCTATTTATTTTCTTTAGAAAAGTTTCTATTCTTATCTGAATGCAAAAGAAAATATTTGTAATATCATACAATGCTTTGCACATAAATGAAAACTGACCCCTTGAAACGCCAATGTTCCAAGAGTGGAACAGAGACATAAAAAAGTAAACTTAACCATTAAAATTAAAAAATACAATGTTACTTTTGTTGTATTCTCATAGGATATATTATTTAATGACATGTTTTAAAGTGTTGCGTTTTTCCATTTAAACTGGAAGTTTGGTAAATTTAACTGTAAGGTAGAGTAAAATTGACAAAATATAGTAAAATTCAACAAATGGTAAAAAAATGAATAATTGTCTAAACAAAATAAAACTTATTCTAAAAAATACTTTACAATGTCATGTTTAATTGTATGCGGTATTGTTAAGATATTTTTTTACATGTGACTTTTTTATTTTAAAAATCATATTCTATTATTGCAACAATGGTGGGTAAACGGTTAAATGCATTTTACTGAAAACGGGGTTGAGAGCTCTGTAAATTAAAAAAACTATAGCCTATATTTTAATTTAATTTTTTTTATATACCTACTTTTTCTAATCTTTGTTCCTATTATCAATCTTTAATAACATACTTTTTGAACTCAATATCAAATACAGATTTTTTGACATATTAATTCATTAATTAATGAACTTCCATGAAAGAAAAATGTTACCATGAAAATAGCCTGATACCAAAAGAATAGGAAGCGAATAACAAACAAAAATATTAGTAGAAAGGAAAATGGCTTTCTATTTTGCCACTTTACATTGATTCATACACATTTATATTAACTGTAATAAAAGATAACTAAAATAAAATTTTTCTTTGACTTTAAAATTTTTTTGTATATACAAGTTGTTTACGGCTCACACTACAACTCTGCTGGGGAAGCAAATATTTTGTCTGTGTACTTTTTTTAAAGTTTAATAAAAGATTTCAAAATGGTCGTATCCCATTCCACCAGATTAACTTCAACAAATCAAATACCTTAAGATGAATATATAAAGTGTCGACGACCAAGAAAAGAACAGAGGTAAATCGAAAACGAAAAGAAACAAACATCCGTTGGGAAGGTTCGCATCTAAAACAAAAACGAATATTTAATGGGAAGTATATCTAATCTATCAGACAATTTAAAAAAAAAATCCATTTCTATAATCGAAGTTTATGAGAACGATTTTAGATACTGAATTAAATAAATTAAATAATGATATTCTTACACAGATAAAGAATTTGATAAATATGAACAGGAAATATTTCTAGATACATTGAAAACTATTTTAAAAGATGAATTAAATAAACTTAATAAAGAAGATGCAAATACTTCTGCATGCCATTAAAGATTCTAATTACATTGATTGGGTTTCATTTCGAGATTTATTTTTAGCCACAAAATTCTAATTTCATCATCTGAGTATTATTTTGGGAAAATATAACCCGTCGAGATTGTCGGAAATTTCTTTGGGAGAGTGTATATATATATATATATATATATATATATATATATATATATATATATATATATATATATATATATATATATATATATATATATATATATATATATATATATATATATATATATATATATATATATATATTTCATATATATACATATATATATATCCGTATATATATATATATATATATATATATATATATATATATATATGTATGTATATATATATATATATATATATATATATATATATATATATATATATATATATATACACATATATATATGTATGTATATATATATGTATGTGTATATATATATATATATATATATAAGAATACATTCTCAGTCTAAAAATCATTTTTGTTCTGTTGTTTCCAGTCCCATTCATTCTAGTATTTCAAATTTCAGTATTGCTATTGTAAGCTAGAATTAATGATCCATTTAACTTTTCCTATAAAGCCTGGAAATAAGTGAGAAGTACTTTAGGAATTAATAAATGGTTAGAAAGTTCTTAAAACGTATTTACCTTACGAGTTTTCAGTATTACTTTTTCGGTAATTTTTATTATGCGTTTTCTAGATGTTGGTTTAAATAAAACGCTATTTTAAATATACTTATTCCAGGATTAAAGCATAAGGCTTTATCTATTTATCAGAATCTAGAGAATTTTAAGTAAGTAGAAAATAAAGTGAACTTGACTCGCATTCAGATTACAAATTAAAAATTTTAGTTCCTTGTGACGAAGATTAACGGAGATGTTACTAATCGAAAAGTTGAACAACAAGAATATTAATTAATTAATTAATTAGTTAAAATAAAAAACTGAAAAAGGAAAAATTTAAAATAAACTTATCTTAGAGGTTAAACAAGTGGGTTACACACACACACACACACACACACACACACACACACATATATATATATATATATATATATATATATATATATATATATATATATATATATATATATATATATATATATGTGTGTGTGTGTGTGTGTGTATGTGTATGTGTATGTGCATGTATATGTATGTATGTGTAGTTATGTATATGTATGTATATATATATATATATGTATATATGTATATATATATATATATATATATATATATAGATATATATTATATATATATATGTATATATGTATATATGTATATATGTATATATGTATATATATATATATATATATATATATATATATATATATATATATATATGTGTGTGTGTGTGTGTGTGTGTATTAACATAAGCATATATATATATATATATATATATATATATATATATATATATATATATATGTTTGTGTGTGGGGTGTCTTTATGTAGAAATAAATATTGATTCTTCAGACAATAATAGTTCAGAACTCGTTTATTTTATTAATACTAATATTTATTCTGTCATATAGAAGCGAAGCACAATAATTGATATTTAGATAGTGAATATTTTCCATAATAACAATAGTGACTTCTTTTAAAAGAAATATTTTATCCGGCAGCACAGCATGTGAATACATATTCCCATCATAAAACAATAGCTGAAGTGTTTGAGAGTTCCATATCCGGATTTCGGGCTTACTAATGTATTAGAACGAAGCAGACGGTGAACTGAAAAGAATGATAAATGAGAAATTAGCTCTGATTACAGAACTCAGAGCTAATTAGGAATGTAAAGACTCTCCTAAACCTGCTCGCCTCGCTGATCGGAGTGTAAAGTGTAATAATTAAGAGTAGTACGAATTGCAGAATCCTTCTTTCGGTTTCATTGACTTCATTGGTACTCAGAAAAGAGGCTGAAAATGAACTTCCTACTGCCGCGTTTATTAAATTCCAGTACATTCATATACATTTCCAAATCCAATTTGCCATTAGCTCTGGGAAAATATTCAGACTGATTGCTGTTACACGTTAACTGAAATGTACCCAAAATATTTAATTTTTGAAATTAAATATATTTATGATTTTATATCTAATTTTAGTGTTATGTTATTGGACAAAGGATAGTAAAAGCTTTATATATAGTTTTGTTAACTGGCATTTTTATTAATTTTATGTGGGAATATCACTATCGCTTGTCTCAGTTGAAAAATACATTATAAGGAAAGTTTTCATTGTACTAAGATTATATATTTTAATTATTTATCTTCTTGGAATGGAATCAAAGTAAATTTAAACTAGTTTGATATTGAATACTTTACTATATAGAATAATCTGAAACAAGCCTAAAGAAAATGAAGTAATAATAATTAAACTGAAAAAGAAAACTTTTTTATTTTTGTCATTTTACTGAAGTCATGAAACTAGAAAACTTAAGTAATTTTAAATTGGCTCTTTTAATATGTTAACTTTAAACAATTATATCTTTAATTGATTGCCATTAATAGTACAATTTAATAATTCTAAAAAGGAAATTAATTACAAAATTAATAGAATTTTATAAGATGAAAATAATACATGGACTTCATAATTTGTAATTTCTTTGGACTTAACCTTTATATCCTGCTTAATAAATAAATCTCTACTTATTTATCTTATTTATTTATTTTTTTTTGGGGAGGGGTTGGTAAACTGCTTGTAGGGTGAGGATATCACAAGATTAAAAGAATTCACTGAAAATGGTATTTTTGTTGTTAGATTGATTCCTATTTTATTTTTACTCTACTTTTCACTTACATAATACTTTATTTTTAATTGCCCGTTTCTAAAGAACAATTAAAAATAAAGTATTTTTAAAATAAATAATTTGTGCCTTAATTCTTCAGCTCCCAGCTTGTCACATTTGATGTGTTTTTTTTCTCTTATGTCAAAAATAATGTACTGAAACTAGGATTGCATATTATGCCTTTTAAGTATTTAGGGCCATAACTTGCGTTCCTAGTTCTGAACAAAAAAAATATTTTGGACATAAGAGAAAAAATATATATATCAAACGTGATTTCTCTAGGAGCGAAAGGGTTAAGGTATTATTTGAAGCATCTTCTGGATATCCATAAGACATCCTGATATACAGAAGGCGACATAAAATGGACGTCGTATATGCATATCCGACATCCAAGCAATATGAAACATAACGTCCTCACGACCTCTATAAATGGACGTCCAATTTAAGACTTCCTTTCGACATACTTCGGAAGTGGATAAATGTCCAGAGGAAAGCCACTCGCCGTCCACAAATCGATGTCGCATTTAAGACACTCATACGACATCAATGCGACATCATGTCACATATCGGGACGACCCTCGAACGACCCAAAATGGAGGGAACTTTTTGACTCCCCGCGACATCGGGGAAGGCGTCCGAAGGCAAAGTCGAGATATCCTGTGGACATTTGGTCTGCCCAAAAGAGAAGTCCATACGACATTCTGTGGAGCTTTTGTGCTATGTGGGTAGAGATCTAAATAGCTTGTTAGATGAATATTATTAGAAATTTTAGTTGATAAGTTCATATGCATTTTGTTATGACTATCACAAAAACCTTATAGCAATTCTTTTAAACTAATACCACTCTCTGTTTTACAAATGTAAAGCCTAAAGCGTAATAAATCAATATAGTGTATAAAAATATTTTTACCACTCATGTTTGTTTTCTTTATGAATTTTCGTTATTTTAAATGGGTTTTAATTATGTTATTTTTAAAACCATCATGAAACTGTCCATATTATAATAGTGAAATGAAAAACTAATCGGGGCACGTTTTCTTCATTTGTGAAACTCTAGCAATCGTTTTAAATGCTTGAATATTTTAGGCGGGTATGATTTCACCGTATTGTGTTTGCTTTCATAAACGCATTATTATGTTACCAGCTTATCTGAGATCTCTGTACCGTCTATTGGTATCTGCTAGTTAATCAAGAGAGAATTTTGGGTAGATCGCAGTACCATTCAAAGATTACTTAACCTAGAATGACGACATATCTAGGGTATAGTGGGGTAAAATGGGTAGAAAAAGAGTGATTTCCCATTCAGCATTCTATTTCACTTTAAAAAAAATGTAAACCAGCAATTGTTTTGCATGTATTCATGCAATAGGTTTATTACCATTATTGTGAAAATAGTTTTATACGTTTTCTTAAATTGCAAATTTTTAATTTTTACATCTCTTTTTATACTCATTTTACACTAGCGGTGGGGTATTGATTAAAAAATGGTATTAATTATGCAAAATTTAATTAAAACTTTATTTTTTGCTATAAAACATTTATATGTGAAAATTGAAATATTTTATTAAGAAATATTAAATATTTTATTAAAGTGTTTAATTGGAATCTTTAAAAAGCACATGCAAGAATAAACACATATTTTATAAAAATAAGACTACATCCCATTTATAAATATGCATTCATCAAGAATAATAATTTTGAAATTCAAGCGAAGAAAATATTTTTCATTTTAACAAAGGTATGGAAGATTGATTAAGAAAACTTTTTCATTCGTTCTAACTAAAACAAAAGCTCATATTTAAACACTAACTCTTATGTGGCTTTATTCAGCATCACTTTCATGTTATTCATTGTGTATATTCTGATAAATTTCTTTTTAAATTTTATGGGATTATAAATAATGCAATTTTGAGTAGGTGCTCTGAGCCGATGAATTAAACTGTATTTCCTATCCATTACTGAACTGTCTGGAACAGCGGTTTTAAGTATTTCATTTAAAAAGGTTCCCTATTTCCAACTGGAAACTGCAAAAGATTATTTTTAAACAATTTTTGCTTTTTTAACTGTGACGAAACATTATCAAACATGGGACTACAAACCAAACCGTTATAAGAAATCAGCCAATATATATAATTAAATATAACTAAGAAATACACATTATGCAGTAGCGATAACATATAGGAAACAAATTAAGCAATTTATATGAAAAAAGGGGTGAAAAACAAAGATCAAATTTCCTCTCTCAATAAACTGGAAATTTTAAAACCACATTAAAACATTCGTACTGTAATTAATTAGGAAATGCCCATTCAATATTTTCTCATTATTTTTTGATACTAATAGAATGAATGTATACTTTTTTTAAAAATTAAGTTTGGGATTTTGAGATTTGTTTCAGTTACGATTGATCGGAATGAACAAAATTCATTTTTCCGCTTCACAAATCTCATTATACTTTTTTTACGGTTAAGCCATTCGAAATAAAAGATTTTGCAATTTAAGATAATTCTGATACTTCCGCTTTATCTTGTTGTCTTTTTTCTCTGTCGTACATTTCACTCGGTATATACGTGTCGATGATTGCCATTGGAAAAGTTCGATTTTAAGTGGAAATTTAAAAAAAAAACATGATGTTATCGACAATAAAGATAATTCACACTAAGATCTTAAGCGTGGCAGAGTCTTTCATTAAATGTTTTAAAAATTAATTAGAGCAATATTTTAAGATTTATCTCTGTGTCATTCATTGCATAGAGACAATGATTTTTATCTTTTATGGTTAATCAAGAGAAGTATAATTAATGTATGTTTTACACTTTTAGATAGCTTTAATAAATCTTATTATTATTACTTCAATTAGAAATAACAATCGTAAAAAGGGAAAAGTAATTAAAATATTGTTTATTTTCTTTAAACGATAATTTAGTTTATGAAAACAAACACGGTCATTTTTCTAAACGCGTTTTATCTTTAAGATTTTATTATACAAAAAGGCGATGTTTTTGCAGAAAATTCCTCTAAATCAAAAATAGTTATGCAATAGTAAAGAGTTAATTGGTTAGGAACTGTATAGTCAATATTTTGTAATTATAAAATAAAGGTCTAATTAAACAGATAGAATAATTAAAACCGATTCCTAACGGTTACAAGGTTCCTACAAGAAAATAGCTTTTTGGTACTGGGCTTCGCGAATTTTAATTCCGATGTTGTTAGGAATATTCGTAGCCGTTCGGAATCGGTTTTAAGCAGTAAAACCTGGTCTCATTAGCCCTCGTGAGCAAAACTGTAGACCGTAACTCTCCAAACCAAACTAAACCATTTAGAATATAAATTTGAGGTGAAGGTATCTGGTGCAGAAGTGCAATGACTTTCTAATACAGAATACTCGAAAGTAGTTTTGCTCTATCTGTGTTCATGCGTCTAAACAGGGTAACTTGAAACTGCAGCAAACATATTTTGACAAACATGTATTAAATCCCATAAATGTATATATGAGTGTAGGTGTGGGTGTTTACTACACATTTTAAAATAATTAGAATAGTTTTGATAAATAAAAAAATCAACGTACTTCGGGTTGACCCTGGGAGGATACTCAAAGGAAGAAGGTGAATTGTACTTTAAGTTAGTATTTGCTATTATTTGATTTTATCTTATTATTATTTGCTTTATTTCTTTCTGATAAATTATTTTTAGCAAGTGCTTAATATATTTAATTTTATAGATACCTTGTTTCCTTTAAATAAACTCACTGAAAATAAAGATACAAATCCATTTTTCGAGTTTAAGCATTAATTGCCAAATATACAATTTTTATCTTTTTATTTTATATTTCTTAAGATTAGAAAAATTAATGAATTAATAAATTTAAATCAATTGTGCTATTTTTTATAGAAATAGGCATTTTTTCTATTTTCGAAATAGTTTGAAACAGCTACAATCCCTTAGTTAACTGACATACTTTATTACTGGCATTAAAAAACTAGTATAATTTTTTCTCAAATTTCTTTCAATATATGATTTTAAAGAACTAATCAAACTATAAATTTTTCGTGTAATCCATATCGGATTAAAAATCATTTTTATATATTTCTATCTTTAATATCTTTTGAAGATTTTAGTCAACTTTTACCCTTTTTTTTTTGGATGATGCAAATGAACAGAATCACCTGAAATTATTTTAAGATACACATATTTATATTGATTAGTATTTTAGGTGAAAATACCATGATATACACACACACACACACACACACACATATATATATATACATGTAATATATCAAAATTATTTCACTTTGATATATCTTTAAAAACCTCCTCTCACCCATTCTAATTCTTTAAAAACTTTTCCCAGGCACTAAGTGTCTTAATTAAAGGAGTGTCCTCGACTTAAAATTCCTCCACCACATTTCTCTTTTGAGAAAAAGATGTAAATTTTCAGTCCATTCAACACATTTCCCAGCTGTAGACGGCAAATGGCTCAGTTTTCCTTTCATTTAACAGTTAAATTCTATCACTAAGTGTCTTATCCCTTGAAAAAATTCTATCTGTTCCCTTCTGGGGTAGACAACTGTTTAAGCAAAGGGTTTTCCGAAACATTCTACTAAAAAGATGTTTTTTCAGCAGCACCTCAATAAAGATTTCACTTGTTCTGGAAATTGTACTTCTCTTGAATGTGGCCCGACTAAAACATTATTCATAGTCTAGCTTGTTTTTCTCCTTTCCCAGTAGCCAAATCAAGTAAAAACAATAGGAGCTACATAATTATTGTGGCCGGCAGATTATTATATTGCTGGATTACATATATATGTGTTGTGTCTGACAAATTATTATATTGCTGGATTACATATATATATGTGTTGTGGCTGGCAGATTGTTATATTGCTGGATTACATATATATGTGTTGTGGCTGGCAGATTATTATATTGCTGGATTAAATATATATGCGTTGTGGCTGGCAGATTATTATATTGCTGGATTACATATATATGTGTTCTGGCTGGCAGATTATTATATTGCTGGATTAAATATATTGTGTTGTGGCTGACAGATTATTATATTGCTGGATTACATATATATGTGTTGTGGCTGGCAGAGGATTATATTGCTGGATTACATATATATGTGTTGTAGCTGGCAGATTATTATATATATGGATATACATATATATATACATATATATATATACATATATATTATATATATATATATACATATATATATACATATATATATATACATATATATATATATATATATATATATATATATATATATATATATATATGTGTGTGTGTGTGTGTGTGTGCGTGTGTGTGTGTGTGTGTTGGGGCTGGCAGATTATTGTATTGCTGGATTACATATATATGTGTTGTGGCTGGCAGATTATTATATTGCTGGATTACATATATATGTGTTGTGGCTGGGAGATTATTATATTGCTGGATTACATATATATGTGTTGTAGCTGGCAGATTATTATATTGATGAATTACATATATATGTGTTGTGGCTGGCAGATTATTATATTGCTGTATTACATATATATGTGCTGAGGATCTAATTATATTAATATGAGACTAGTATCTACAAATTTTCATTCAAGTAATAACCAAATTAATTACAAACTGGAAATGAGGAAAACAAGAATCAAATTGATTCCATTCTTCGAGAATGATCTTAATGTATATTTCACTCAAGTTCTGAATTTTCCTGTGGTTTTCAAACACATGTGCAGATAATAAAAGCATTTAAACAACAAATGTGTTAAATATTTTAATGTAGTTTAATGTCAGTAAAGTATTTGAATTTTGGATCACAGAGAGTAGATAAATGCATTCGTTATAAAAAAAAAATTTCTAGTATTTACAAACGCAATATTTTTTAAATTTGAATTGTTTATCTTATCGGAAGGTACAATGATCACGAACTTAATACTAAACGGTTATAATTCTTTCCCCAAAACAATTTATAAAAAACATTACATGGCAGAAGATAATGCGAATCAAACTTTTCACCATAAGAGAGAAAAAAAAAGAGATGAAATTTATCGTAAACGAAAGCATTTACGTAAAGAAGCGTTATTAATCAAACGTTAAGAGCTTATTTTTTCCTAATATTTCCTACAGAATAATAAAAAAGCGATAATAGCATTTTTTTTATTCAAAATCAGATATAAGAGAGCCACATTTAGATAAATGTATTTTTATGGTCTTCTAGGAGGGTTAACAGATTACGAAATTTCCTCGAGGTTATAATTATGAATATAACAAAGAAAAAATTAAGATACTTTTTTTCTCTCACTTTTATGCCCAGTCTGGAGAAGGATCCAAAAATTCATCACTTTTAATTATGCATATCCTTGCTATTGTTCCCCAGAGTGTAGTAAAATCGGTAAAAAAATAATGTAAGGTTCACGGTTTGTGCTTTTATGCGAGTAAATAAGATTGGAGTTAAAATTTAAACAAACTTTTAATGACCATATAATTTAAGACAGCCGACCTATCTTCAAGACAGATTGTCGAATGGGTATTAAAATTACCCGTAGACGTGGTAAAGTTTAGTAAAAAATTATTTTTAGAAAAAGTGTTAAAGACTTTGTGGAAGAATTGGATAGCCCCATGGGCCTCACTTATCAGGGAGTTATTTAAAATGTTTCCCCCTTCGTGGCATTTTCTATTTAACTTAGGCGATTTGTTTCTTTTCATTGTAGTTTAT
Organism: Pardosa pseudoannulata; assembly: GCA_032207245.1. Classification (NCBI taxonomy): domain Eukaryota; kingdom Metazoa; phylum Arthropoda; class Arachnida; order Araneae; family Lycosidae; genus Pardosa; species Pardosa pseudoannulata. The sequence goes on from CM063504.1 coordinate 108,460,513, forward strand.
TAATAAAAAGGTTTAGCTCTAAAATTACGGCAGGAATTATTTTGACTTCTAGCATTCACTTTATTTTCATTTTTAGAAATGTTTATTGTTTCAGACCAATGTACATTAGAAAGTATTTTTATTGATTACTCAAATTACCGTTGTTGTTTTTGTTTCTGATGCCACTCGGTCTAACCAAGCACGATTAAGCCATTTGCTACTCATATTAAGGCAGAGGTGTGAGCCTTTTGTTTTAACGAGCACATCAAGGGTGAAAATACGGCTTTTGCTGAAGTGGGTATTTGAATTGGGAGTGGGTCTTCTAATTTGGAAGCAGAGACCAAAAAGATGACCCATAGGCTTGGCCTGACACCATCAAAGGTATTGCTTAAGAACTCGGAGGACATTGTGACCACGAAAATATTTTACGTTACTCAGTCACCTTTAACGAGCACGGCGTATATTAATTCAAATTACTAAACTTTATTAACAGAGAAATGGAAGTATAACTAAATTGCATTAAAAAATAAAGAAAATTAACTAATCGTTTGGAAAATGTTTATAACTATCTTTTATTTTTAATTTTAAATGTGCCCTCCTAAATTTTCTGTATTAGTATTGCAACATTGAATATGTTTTTAATAATCTCCAATAGATGTCAATATCAGAGTACAATTTATGTATTTTATTGTTTCAGACCAATGGACATTAGAAAGTATTTTTATTGATTACTCAAATTACCGTTGTTGTTTTTGTTTCTTATGCCACTTGGTCTAACCAAGCACAATTAAGCCATTTGTTACTCATATTAAGGCAGAAGTGTGAGCCTTTCGTTTTAAAGAGCACTTCAAGGGTGAAAATACGGTTTTTGCTGAAGTGGGTCTTTGAATTGGGAGTGGGTCTTCTAATATATGCTAAAATGCATCAGTTGTTATCGAAATTCTCCCAAGATGTAAATGTACATAGTTTACAACATTTAGCTGATTCACCATTTGAAAAGATTAAACGTGGAACCAAATATTTGGCTTTACCAGTAGTATTGATGCATAGCCCTGTGTATCATTTCCTTTTATCCAGATAATGGTAGCTAACTCTAAACAAGAATTATGTGCTTCAGTCCTAGATTTTATTTAAGAAAATATTTCAGTAGAATTCCCCTCAAACCTTTTATTTTGCTCGAAATTTGCCGTGTATAAAAATATAAAAAATAGTAAAAAAGACAAATGTTTACAATTCAGCGAAATGACATATGCTGAATTTTTAAGTTCCCTTATAGTAGTTCTATATAAATATATCATCATCTTAAATTATACATAAATTGTATAATTTAACGACCACGAAAATATTTTACGTAAAATAATTAAAAAATTAAAAAATTTTTGACCACGAAAATATTTTACGTTGCCCAGTCACCTTTAACGAGCACGGCGTATATTAATTCAAATTACTAAACTTTATTAACAGAGAAATGGAAGTATAACTAAATTGCATTAAAAAATAAAGAAAATTAACTAATTGTTTGGAAAAAGTTTATAACTATCTTTTATTTTTAATTTTAAATGTACCCTCCTCAATTTTCTGTATTAGTATTGGCACACTGAACACGTTTTTAATAATCTCCAATAGATGGCAATATCATAGTACAATGTATGTATAATTTAAGATGATGATATATTTATATAGAATTACTATAAGGGAACTTAAAAATTCAGCATATGTCATTTCGCTGAATTGTAAACATTTGTCTTTTTTACTATTTTTTATATTTTTATACACGGCAAATTTCGAGCAAAATAAAAGGTTTGAGGGGAATTCTACTGAAATATTTTCTTAAATAAAATCTAGGACTGAAGCACATAATTCTTGTTTAGAGTTAGCTACCATTATCTGGATAGAAGGAAATGATACACAGGGCTATGCATCAATACTACTGGTAAAGCCAAATATTTGGTTCCACGTTTAATCTTTCCAATTGGTGAATCAGCTAAATGTAGTAAACTATGTACATTTACATCTTGGGAGAATTTCGATAACAACTGATGCATTTTAGCATATATTTAAGGAAAAACAACAGCCGTTATACGAACAGAGCAACGACAATTTGTGATAGCAGCCAAATGGTCAATAATGACTACAATTTGTAAGCATGACAAACCGGTGAAAATCTATTTGAAAATGCTTAAACGAGAAAATTTAACTACCCATCTTATTTCTAGGTATTCTACATTCATATTACCACTTGATACGACCATTGATATATGTCTTGGCTGTGCAGCACTTCCCTTCTAAAGGTACAAAATCTTGTTTATCCTTTTTGGAATTTCTGGGAGAAAAATGTCTGCTAGAAATATAGGGATAAAGTTTATAGGTGATTAATGATACTTAATATAGTATCTATTCCTTATTTTAAAACATTAATCGAGTAAAAACAGCAACAGGTTGTTAAACAACTCAATATTTAAATTTTATTTTGGTCATGCAAGGGGGATATTCTATTGATTGAATATGTAAGAATTTGTTCGTTCAACTTTCAGAAAAATGTTTTCTCTACTGAATATACTTTTTATACAAAAGAATCAGAAACTTTAAAGGGATAAGAAAAATATTATGAATGACGAGTGTTTGATAAACAGTTTCAGGTAAAAATGAAAAGAAAAAGAACATTTAAAAATTAAAACAATCTTTTCTTTAAAATTATCTAGTATTTTTTTACTAAACTCAGTAAAGTTAACTTAGTAATAAATCTATATGTGTATGACCGAAGTTTCATAGATAAACTAATAATTTAGTAAAATGCTTCATAAAGTTCATTGACCTTTTAACTCATTACGCTTTATGCATGTAATTTTTTTATTAAAAAGGAAATAGTGTACATAGAAGTAAATTAATGCTCATAATAAATCAATAATGCTTACATATTGATCAATGCGATATCAGATCTCATGCCTATATAATTTTATGAAGAACTATAAGAACTTCTATAAAAAAAAGTAAAAATATTACAGTGGGCGAACAATTTTTTCTGTCAAAAGAACTGTCGAGTTTTTCAGTTTATAACAAACAAGCCTCATTTTTGTTTAAATGTTTACAAACTGTTTAAACTCAATATCATCGTAACCTGTATTACATATGTGGAAAGTAAAATAAATATTAACTTACACTAATTTAAACAAGTGTTAACTTGATAAAACTAAAATACCTAACATTTTTTATTCCACTTTCTTGCTGTCCGAACACAGATTAAATTATTCTAGGTTTATAAGTTAATACTATGAGAATTGTGAAAAAAATGTCTTATGTTTTAGTACTTTTATTATGGTAATAATTATAGAATTTATATGCATATGTATAAAGTAAATAATATCACAATGCACTATAAAAAAGATAATTGAGAATCTAATGAAAATATAGAAATAATTTTAAAAGTTTGGCATTTTATAAATCAAGAAATCGAGAAATACATTACTCATTTTTATGATTAAACGGTAATCAATTTTAATAAATGAAAATTATAGAAAATAAAATATTCAAACATAGCACAACTTACAAGCTTACTATATTTTAAGCAAATTTATTTCGCTATTCACATCGCTTATTTCATTTATTAGAATGATTACAAACAATATTAATCACATAACAATTTTCATTGTCAAGTTAGCATCTGATGAAACATAGATAAGCTTGTAAAATTCGATGCACAAATGTCATTATCCAAAATAAATTCAAAATAAACATCCAACCTTTAATTTTTTTTCCCATCTAATAAAATAAAATCATCATAATTATCATTATTGAATCCCTTTGGGGCTTTTTTCAACATGACTTGAAAGAGAGAAAAAAGTCTTTAAAAATGTTTTTTGTTTAATGATACAAAACTTAGCAAAGAGGAAAAAATTATTTCAAATCAATTTTTATGATTGTGCGAAATACCAAAAAAGCAAATTATATTTTGGTCTTGTCATAATAATTATTACAGAAAGATTCGTTTTCTTCAATTATAAGTAAGTAATACTGTAGAGCGTTCCATTAGGTAAAGTTACTTGACATCTCATCCACGCTACTCAGTAATTATAAATATCTAATTCATTTATGTGTTGTAATAAAGTCGATTAATCTATAACACTGCTGTTAACTAAACTGCACATGTCGAGTACATCTAATATTAAAAATATAAACGTACATTATAAATTTAAAGACATTGCTTGAATTTTCAATCATAAAAATTTAAGTTTGACGATAGCAAGTTATCTAGTAATAACTGTTTTGAATGCAATATGTATTCATAATATCTGTTTGTAGATGTGTAAGCAGAATAACTTAAATGTGCAACAAATTTGAATAGATAAACAGCATTCATTGTAATATTCAAATGAACGTGGCTAATTCGAATTTGAATTCAAAATTTGGGATAACTTCATGTATACAATTTTCCTATGGACATTTCATTGGAATTCTTATATTCTAAAGTTAAAATTGTGTCAGTTATTCAAAGAAAAGTTAAGAATGATTGGTTAAAGTCTCTAATTGTTTTTTTAAGTCTATATTCATGAGAATATACAAAATTTCATTAGAACAGATAGTGTAGATGAATTATTTCGGAAGCTATGATTATGTTGGAAATAATTAGATAATTTGTTAAAACACACATTTAAGTTAATAATGATGTTTGACAGTGTAACGGAATTTGACATCATGTAAAAAAAGAAAACTAAAATAAACTTTCAAATTAAAAAATTTAGTTTTTACTTAACGTTTACTTCTCTTACATGGACTCATTGAACACTTCAAACGCACTGTTACTTGTTTTTACTAAGAATGAATAATTAGAAATGTTTTACATTCCCCTTGAAAATTATAATAACCAAGTGTGATTCTATGTGTGTGTTCATGAGATGTCCTAATCTATATCCAACTCAGCTAAGATACAAGTATGGCAAATTCAAACATTCATTGGTAAAACAGACTTTTTTCTGTACACGACATTTACGATATACCTGTGAACGCAATCAAGAGTAAAAAACACCTTCTGAAGATGATAACCGTTGATGGAAATCTTGTGATATCACGAAAGTTTCCCTTATAGCTTATCAAATCAAATATTTTAACCTTACAACATATTTAGTGACAGCTAATTGCCAATACAATATCACGCATTATTTCTTAATTAATAATACATATTCTTTTGCTGACTATTACAGTCTAACAGGGCAAAGATATTTCAAAATATGATTTTCTGGTAGACGAAAAGTGTTACATCGAATAACATTATGGAGAGAAATGGATAAGTTGAAATATAACTAGAATTATATCTGCTAATCTAATTAAGGGTCATTAAAATAAGAAATAGGTTTAAATTTATAACTTGACAAACATTTTATTTCAGTAAAATTCCTGATTTTACAGATAGCCTTCTAAGAATTACTTATTATTTATTCAGGGGACTATTAATTGGTACGTTTATTCATATACAGGTATAGAACACTTCACCATGGATCTTAATGGTATAAAATGAAAGCATATATATATATATATATATATATATATATATATATATATATATATACATATACATTAGAACTAATAAGTATTTTGCACATTTTAGAGGAAAGAGGATAGAGTATCCTTCTGTGCTTTTTCTGGTGCCACGTAGCCCCTCTGTAATTTAGCACTTTATTTTTTGTTGCAGAGAGATTCTAAATATTACCCTTTTCAATAGATTTTATCATGTGATATATAATGAATATGCTTTTTATATGCTGGCATACGTTAATTGCCAAACCTGGTATAATATTAGTTGGTTCGTTTAGTTAATATATCTATATGATATGATATGGATGAGTAGTTAAGGCATGAAAGACACATTTGATTTCATATATAAGAAAATCTTTATTGTAATAATTCTGTCCATGGCTATGCCGGTTAGATATTCTTTGTTCTCATCTTCCAGAAACAAGCTTGGAGGATGTTACCAGCCCCAGTTCCCACTCAGAATTGTCTTTTTTTGGAGTTTCTACCTAAGCAAAATCCCTATGTCTACTTCCGCTTCGGCTTCTTCACTCTGTATAGTTATTTTCGACGGTGTGCCTTTCTCCTATTCCTTTGTCGTTAATGAGTTCTAACTATTTTTAACTCGCTTAGTTCTTAACCCCCACTTTTAAACATGACACACACACACACACACACACATATATATATATATATATATATATATATATATATATATATATATATATATATATATATATATATATATATATATATATATATATATATATATATATATATATATATATATATATATATATATATATATATATATATATATATATATATATATATATATATATATATATATATATATATATATATATATATATATATATATATATATATATATATATATATATATATATATATATATATATATATATATATATATATATATATATATATATATATATATGTATGTATGTATATGTATGTACGTATGTGAGTGTGTGTGAGAGAGAGAGGTTTGTATGTGTGTGTAATTTAGTGTTCTTTTAAGTATTTCATATCTATCTAAAGAAAAATGTCATTACTTTTATAAATATATTAAAAAAACAAGACATGAAGTAAACATGTTGGTTTAAAATTTACACATTTTAAGATAAATTATCGTGTACGAAATTTCGTAATTC
>CM063504.1:108467271-108474771 GCA_032207245.1 Pardosa pseudoannulata
GTGCGGATATATATATATATATATATTAAAAGCACAAGACAAGAAGTAAATATATCCAATTAAAATTTACCCATTTTAACATAAATTACAGTGTACGAAATTTTTTCTTGTTTCAGTTTTGAATACCGCTTAAAGTGCATTTTATAAAATGATATCATTAACATGGGTACTGACTTTGTTACTCATTACAGTGCTTTTGTTTAATGCCCATGAACTCTAGAATATTCTGAAAGCAAACAGCTAGAATACGAATAACGCTGAGTAATTATGATTCTTAAGGATTTCAAACTTACACATCAATTACACAAGAAGATTTAAACTAAATACTCTTTCTTACAACATGACCAGAATATTTTTAAATTGTCATTAACGCTTTTATATTATTACTATATATTAAGTATTAAAGAAAAAATTAGTTCACTGAATACATTTTATGTAAATATAGAAGGAGGATTTTTTATCATTAGAAAATATTAAAGCCTTGTCACATTTAAAAATAATTACAAAAAATAGTACATAACTCACCTGGAAAATAGAGTAAATTAAATTTAAATCGAATGCATTTATTTTAAGACTAATTCTATTCATAATCCACCTTGTTATAAAGAGAAATCTTTATTAAGGATTAATATACCGTAGCACATACTACAGATTTAAAAATATTTTTTTCATTATCTTTCTGCATATTAGAACTTTTTTAGATACCTAAATATATTTTTTAAGTAAAGAAAAATCACATGCGATGCATCAAACTGAGAATATCTAAAACATAGTTTATATTTTTAGATTTTTTCAAAAAACATTTAACAATTATTACTCTTGGGATATAAAAATCATTTTATTTATATGTTTATAAACTGAAAACTGCAGCGAGTAAGCTTTAAGTTTTATGATATTTAAACAAATAATTCCCAATGAGTTGAAATTTCAAAACTATATGACAACTTGGAAATATACACTTATAAATTCTATTAATGAGTGTAAATGAGCTTGGAATAAAATTTCAATTAGTAAAAGTTTGGAATAAAACAAATAAAATAGTTTACATTACTTTTACAATTTTCACAAAATTACCGATCATTTTTTCTTTTGCTTGAAATCCTCCTATTTATGTAAAACTTTGAAGGGTAATTTATATCAATCCAATAGAGAATTCTTTCGAAATATATTTATTTACATTAGATTATATTACTGAATTTTAAACATCCTTTTTTGATCATATAGGTATAAGCATTTTACAGATTTAAAAGAAACTTTCATTACAGACACTGAGACTAATTGTAAAATTCTTTATTGAAAAATATTAAAACTTAGTTTAGATTTCTTAAAAAATAAGGGTATTGTAAACTTTCAGCTGGGTGAATTTTGACTGAAATTTATATACTTAAATCTCGTTGGATTATAAAATATAACAAAGAATGATGTTTAAAAAATAACAATTTTAATGCACCGTATATCCCATGATGTACAACATTATTACGATAAGTGAAATGCAGTTATTACTAATATTGTATTTCAACCTCTATTTCGAACAAATATTTTTCTGATTTATAAACACTTTAGTCACTTTTGGTAAATTTCTACTATATAGCATATTAAACAAAATGTAGTTAAAATTGTTCTTTTCAAATACAAAATTTATTAGTTCTGTAATTAAAGTAAATTTTATATATATTTTATAAATGATAAACCATCTATATTTTGAATAATAATTTTTTTTATATTTTTCACAAATTATTGAGATAATAATTAAGTTTTATAAAAGAGATGAATAAATAACTTTTTTTAATATAAATAGTTTTACACAATTAATGATTAGTACTCCATTAAATTAATGATATTTTACCTTGAAATTTTAACTTCATTTGCATGCATCTCTTACTAATAATATATAAATTTACAAGAATATTCATTTAAAGATACAAATTAATGTTGAAAAAATAAATTAATTTATAAAAGTATAAGTTAATATACACACTTAGTTCAAAATTGGGAATGTAGCTATACTTAAAATTAACTCTGAAATAAAATGATAATTTTTATTTTTGATGACACACTAGATTGATTTAATTTTAACTAAAATATGTGTGTCTACAAATATAAATATAAAAAAAGCATTTAAAGCCTTATAATCAATGAAGAGACTATTTTTTAACTACTAACAATTATTTTCTGTTCAAGTAGTTCGAAAATGATTCACCGGAAAAAAGTATTCAATCAACCAATTTACTATTTATTATTGAACTCATCAAAATCATCATAAATCATCTACAATCTGTTCCATAAGAGCATGTCGTCTATTTCTCTGAAAATACAAACGAATTAGTTAAAAATACATTTGTACCGTGTAGTATACATATTAAACTGAAATTCGTTCCACCAAATAATTTTTCCAGTCTCCATTATTATCGATTATGCAAGAATCACTTTATCATTCGATTTTGACGTTGAGTGGCATTTACCCCGTTCCGGTAGGTCGTCAACATTTTGTACCGCTTTATAACGTGCTACCCACTTCTTGACGAACGACTCCGATCTTCTCATGTATCGGTCTGGAGCTGCACAAGACATGTTTGGTCTTTTTGGATGGTTACACAGAAATACTGCCTGAAAACGGCACGCATACACGGCACTCCATTTGAAATAGTTGATTTAAACACAGCAAAACAAACTGAATAAAGAATATAACCATAAAGCATTCTTCTCTAATGTTTGAAGAACACGTGCAATTAAGCCAGTATCTGCGCGCTATTTATTGACGAAGTTATGAGCGACACGCTCTTATGGAAGACTGTGCATGTACAAAATGTTCCTGCAATATTTTCCCATACGGGTGTCCAACAACATTATATTCAATATTATACTGAAGGTAGAGAGAATAGTATTCATAATCACATATAACTGCATGAGTGGGAAAATGATTGTGTAGTATGTGATCTCTCACTGTCAACACATATTGTGTAACTCAGCGAGAAATGGTCAAAAGTTAAGAATTGAATAACTCTGTACTTTCCGTTATTTTACATTTGTTGAACGTGTAAGACAAAATAAGTAACTGTGTTCAGAAATTTAACATATTTACAACAATGAGTAGACCTGACCTACAAGCAGATGCTCTGTCGTCTTATCCACTAAAATATAAATAACCTCGCATACATCAGTGACAATGGGTGTAATTTTTAAAACTTCCTATGGTGTATGTGCTTTATTTTGTACTCTTTTCTTGCCCTACAAAGTTTTTTAAACCAGATTCTATTATTGTGTTCCCCATATTTTGATCTCTGTTTATTATATTGGGGTGGTAATTTCTTATTCTAATCCCTAACGATGTTTTATACGTTTCCTTCAAATTTGTACACAAAGATTTAAGACATTCTCTAAAAATATCAATTTAATTAAAACTGAGGCACATGCAAATAATGTTTAACTCACATTACATATATTACGTAATTTAATTAACTACAATAACTTAACTTTATACAAACCCACAGCTTAATTTTTATTCTATTTGTTTATTTATGTTTAATAGCAATTATTTAAATATGTCGGCCTTAATGCTGAGCTAATGGTGGATTAACTCTTCACGACCCACACACTAGATTTTCAATTGTCGTTTGGTTCCCAGCCCAATAACCCAAATAATGCATTTTTTTATTCCCTCAGTCTTCACTTATCAATCTAAGTAAATAAGTTCAAAATCGAATAGAACAGCATTGAAATAACTTCATATAAACCCACAGCTTAAGCTTTTTTAATGTATTCATTTATTTATGTTTAATAGCAATTATTTAAATATGTCGGCCTCACTGCAGAGCTAACGCAAGATTAACTCTTTACGACCCACACACTAGATTTTCAATTTTTCCCTGGTTCCCAGCCCAATAACCCAAAGAATACATGTTTTCCTTCTCTCGGGTTTCACTTGTCAATCTAAGTAAACAAGTTCAAAATTGAATAGAATATCAATGAAATAACTTTATATAAATCAAAGTTAAAACTTTTTAATGTATTTATTTATTTATCATTAATAGCACTTATTTAAATATTTAGGCCTCAATGTTGAGCTAATGCAGGATTAACTCTTTATGACACACATACTAGATTTTCAACTGTCCTCTAGTTCCCCAGCCCAATAGACCAAATTATGCATGTTTTCCTTCCCTCAGTCTTCACTTGTATCTAAGTAAACAAGTTCAAAATTGAATGGAATAGCAATGAAATAACTTTATATAAACCAGAGTTTAACAGGGGAGAACAAAGGAGGAAATTACACTAGAATTTTTCAGAAATACGCACACCCTGCTAGTTTCCATGGGTTGTCAAATAAGCAGAAGACAACACAGTATTATCGGAACTGAGAATGAGCGTATTCACATTTTATGCCTTGCTCGCTTTCATGCAGCTTGTCGATATGGAAGACAGAAAGAGAAATGATTCAGTATTAAAACAAAAGGTCGAAATTTTAAATCATTATGACAGGTTATGATTAAGAACAATTTATCGATGAGCTTCTTAGAAAAAATTGTAGACAGTCAACAATTGATCAAATTTTTAACTATGTATACAATTCTTATGTTTTAAAGGATAATATACAGTACATAAATATAAGATGTATTTTATCATTTTGTCTTGAAATTTAGTCCGTGTAAATTAAAGAGGGGGCGGATTTATCTAATTTTACATATCGTTTATTTTTATCAATTGGTTACTGTTATCAAAATCACGGTGTTCCAAACTGATCCCATTAAACGGAGTCCACTGCAACAAGTAGTTCTTCTGAACGTGTTGTAAAATCGCCAGGTGAAACACCTGCTAACATCGGATTTTTAAAATGAGTCATCCGTTCACGGCTATCAGCGTTACAGGCGACTATTAGCAGGCACGCCTCTAGGGGAGAAAGAAATTTCCTCAGATGTCTTCGACTATTCTGGACCCAGAGATATCGTCTATCAAAGGATATTGTGAGAAAGAAAGTTTTAGTGTTTTAGATGAACTTTCCGGATCACACATGTAAACAATTTATACCCTCGTATAAGTAGTATATTCGCCTACTGTCCCAATACACTAGTGTTGATAGAATGATTATTATAATGATTTGTCACACTTATAAACTGTATGTCAAACGAAAATACTTAAAATTTTAGTGCGTTAGTAAAATATAAAAATATACTTCCAATTTTCTCTGACTGCTTATATCTTCAAGAAAAGCTTATTCCGTAAAAAAAGTTCTTTTTTGAAGAAACTCCTAAACTTTTCATAGAAGTTTAGAAGAAAGTTTATTTAAATAACTTTTCAGAAGTTCAATGGTACCAGACCTTTTAAGGAGGAAGATCACGTTGGTGGTTCTCAAAAATCGAATTTTGATAAATTTATCATAGATAAAAATGAAGGTTTCAAATTTACTACATTTGTTTTTATAAATTTCAGTTAGAATAGAGAGTTTATTTCTAAATTTTTGCTGCTTTCGTTTTTTCTTAAAAGTAAAATTTAATGCTATATTTTACCATAACTGGAAATTTTAGCATTTCATAAAAACTAATTTAATAAATACACATCATAGAATTTTAAAGTTTCCAGAATTATTAGCATACTTTACATGCTAAACGTCAATTTAATCTAATTTTTGTCATACAAATTTGTGTGAATAGAAATTTGAAATTGAAGTGTGTGTAAAATAAAATTTAAAATTTTTATTCAAATTACCAAATGTAATTATTGAAACTAATAATTATATTAATGAACTTGAAGGTAATCATAAATGTAGGCTCAGTATAAAATATTAATAATTACGTAGAAATACTAAAAAAGAATCTATGGTAGAATTTTAAACACCATGCACGGAAAATAAATGTTCTTGTTTTTCATGTTTTCAAAGAGTAAATGTTATCTTAATCATTTAGATATATATATATATTATATATATATATATATATATATATATATATATATATATATATATATATATATATATATATATATATCAATACTTACTTATTTGAAACCACAAGAATATATTACAATGAAGTGGAAAGGACATTACTTGTTATTGATATCTTTTAAGCTTACAGAGTTATTCGCATTGCCTAGCAATCGAGAATTTTTTCCTTGTTCGACATGACCTCCTCCCTTAAATTAATATCTTTTTTTACAGCATCGTTTAGCAATAAAATTGCAAATAGTAGCAAAAGATGCCAGCAAAACATCATTAATGTATTACAGGAGTTTATGTGATTATAAACTTCAAACATGATTTCAAACTGAACAGTGTATGAAGCAAATACGGGGAGTTATTATTACAATCCAGTGTCAACTTTGGTGATAAAGCCTAATGGAATGTATCTAACTCCGGTTACGGATGTTCAGTTTAATGACGTGGAATCAACCTGATTGTCTAGCCGGAGTGCTTGATGATTAGTAATTTTAGTTAGTGTTAGTAAATACTGATTCTTCAATCTATAATTACCATGCAACTTTCGTAAAACGTTTAGAAATATGAAATGGTTATTATTTAGAATTTTAGACTTTTAAGATATGTATAGTAAAATAAATTGACGAAGAAGACTAACGTTTATAGATTTAAATCGATTTTCATGAAACTTGAATATGTCATTAGCAATGCATTTATGTAAAAGTGCACAATTTGGAATAGGAAGTACTAGTTACTTCTGTAGTTATTAATTCTAAAATAATTTAAATTTAGCTGTATTAAAATGATTATATAATGTAAATATTTTATTAAGTAGGATATATTTGGTAGTAATAAAACTTTATTGCTAACATGGCTAATCAGTATCATTAAATTAGAAATTGTGCATCTACTAAGTTTTAACAGTTTATAAAGTATTTTAAAAATTTACATTTCATGATACAGAAATTTTAATATAGTTTAAAATTCAATAGTATAGTAATCATAATACATAAAACTATGTTCCCAAAGGGAATTATAGAAACAATGGATGCTAAAAAATTTTAGTGAATTTTTAAACTTAGAGTTTACTATACTTCTAAAAAATCAGATATATTAATTTATACAAGATAATCAGTATCATGCAAAAATGTAAAATATATAATATGTATTTGAATTACAAAAATAGAAGAATTTTAAACATAATGAGCATAAAGAATTATCTCCAAAAATGTAGTCTGTAGAGCAGACACAAAGTGTTAAAACATACTATTTACAAAATAATCTCTGAAGTTACATCTAAATAGCCCTGTATTATATGAAATGCATATGCTCATGAGACACTATATTAAATAAATTTTTTTTTCTTATTTTAAAATAATGTTGCTTAACTATTAAAAATGATTGCTTCGAAAGAACATATAGAGGATTTTTGTAAACAGAATATGGCTACTTTCATGTCTTATCTGCAAACTAATAACACGTGTTCGAATTCATATTTTGAAATTATTTAAATCCTATTTTTATTTAAAAATTTTGTTATTATGTTTATATATATAATTATGAAATATAACAAGTAACATATTTTATATTAA
>CM063504.1:108479771-108529771 GCA_032207245.1 Pardosa pseudoannulata
ATCACTACGATTTAAAGGTTATGTATTGTTAAAACTTAGGACAAGTTCAAGAACAAAAAGAAAATATATGAAGCCTTAAGAACTAAATTAGCCTCAACAATTACTTAAGTCATGATGTGATTTTTTTATAATTGAAAAAATACACTAATAAAAATCGTGTTTTTAAAATATCTCAAAATACAAACAAGACTGCACTTTAAAAGGAGTCTTGGAAAGTGTTTAATTTTTATGAATTACTATTTTATTTATTTATTTATTTAGGAAGTTCAAATGACATGATATTAAAACAGGCCAAAACGTAATATATTGATGACAGCATTTATTGTAAAGATTTACGGATAATGCTTAGTTATAACCATGGACCTTGTAAGAACTTTTTGTGAGATTGATCTGTATTTTTGAATACTGATGTATAATAATTTGTGCATACAGTGGGATTGCAGACTTGTATGTTTAATATGTTGTGAAGCAGGTTTTCATTATACTCGGGGCAAACTCGATGGTCAAAATGGAAATGTGGCCAGCGAAAGAAATCTTGTGAGCACCACTGTTTACTTGTAGTATACAGTAGTACTCACATAGTTATAGATTATATCCATAACTATTTTTCTGCTAAATGTTAATAATTTAATTAGGGGTCAATAAGATTTATATATCCATCAACTTCTAACCTGATAATGAACTAATTTTCTTTGAAACGTTAATAAAGTTATTATCTCTTTGAAATTTGACAGTTCTGTCATGAATTTGTTCTTGAATTCTTTAAAGAAAATTGAAACAAAAACGAGAAATCACTATTATCAGTTTTTAAAAATCAATCTTCGTTTGATTTAACATTTACTTGTTACAAGATTTTTTAATTCCTCTTCCTCATTAATCTTATGAATTTCCTCGTAATTCACTGTAAAATCAGAAATAATCGGTTATTCTTTCTTATTTTAAATACTTAAAATCGTAACAGTAAAAAAAAAATTGTATTCAGCAGATGAATTTTGTTTTTAAAATCTAAATACATCACCGTTTCTCTTGCTCAAAGAGTAAAGATTTTCACAAATCAGAACTTTTTAAAGATCTGAAAGCAACATTTTTTATAATAAAGAATATGAGAAGTATTAATAGTCGTTTAACTCCTTCCCTTCCCATATCGTTCGATAATAAAATATCGTAATATTCTTCAGTTCAAACTTCATAATTTAAAAAAGACTATTATTCCAAAAAATTTTCATTAAATTCAAATTGTAAAGAACTTATTTCAATAATTTTTTCACTTCTTTTGAAAAAGTAATGAAAGTATCAATAACTTTAAAGTGTTATAAAAGCAGTTTACTTTACTAAATCTGTTTTGTAACTCTACACAAAGCAATTATTAAAATTTTGAGCGACTATTGAGACAGCTTATATAATTATACGAAAACTTTTCTCCATTTCAATTTATACAGTTGCAAAACATTAGTCAAAGAAAAAAAATTAATAATTGATCCCTCTGTTCTTCGTCCAACGTAGCTTTTGAAGCGTATATTTTTTCCTGTGATATTCTGCATATCATTTGCATTTACAGCAATTTCTATTACGTTTAATAATTATATCAAACCCGGATTATGTGTTAGTAAGTGCTTTTCTTTACAAAAATATTTCCACTAAAAATTCCGGTAATATACCCGTATTTTCCTTAGTTTTAAAATTAATCTTGGGAATAGTCAATATACCTCCTGCTTTTTACTTATTTTTACTTTATTTTATGGTTCCTCCAAAATAGAAATTCTACATTAAAAAAAAGTTTTCCATATATTACTTATTTGAAAGTCTACTGAATTACTCATGAATGCCAATTTCAATTTTCTTTCAGAAATAGTTGACTTCAGTGATTACTTGAGAGTTCGAGAAATTATTAATTTGAAGCTCGAAGCATTTTATTTTCTGGAAACGGTATTTTTACTTTTGCATTTGACACATCAGCAAAAGAATGAATGAACATTTTAACTTTACCTTAATTGCATTTTTAAATATTTTTGGAAAGGGAAAGTGAATAAAATTATATTTTAGTATTGTTTAAAGTTAAGTTTTGCTTTTAAATTGGATGGAAATGCTCTATAATGGATTCAACCTGCTATGCATTTTCTGACGAGACAAAAATTCTTTTTGAGTAACGTCTTGTATTGAAAAATTTCTTTAAAAGAATTTTACCGTAGTACAATGGAAATTTTACCACTTGCTGGCTATTAATAAAAAAAATATTTTTGTATTGAAATATTGGTGAACATGTGAGTGACGGAGAATAGTGTTTAAGATGTTTAAACATTATTTTGATTTTATGCAAAAACGATACTTACGAAAAACTGTAACATCAAACTTAATATAATAAATTGAACTAAGTCTGTTGAAAAGCTCATCTCCATAATAAAGGTAACGTTGCTTGTTACTATATCTAGACTTTTTGTCTTTAAAAGAAACACTAAGAGCTAATATTTTCAGTTGGAATTGAATGAAGTATAAAACTATAGTCATTCAATATGTTCAAAAGCCTCTAACAACTTACCTAACAACAACATGCTCTATTTATAGGCTGAAACTATTTACATTATTATTCTACATTATCAGCATTTCGTAAATCAAGAAATACTGTACATCTCTGATTATCCGGAATGATATGAACCGAGACTGATCCCGTTAATGGAAATTGGGATACTTAGACAACTTTAAAAACAGCTGTTACAATGCATTTTAGGTAACTACTCTTCATACTTTTCGCAGGCTTAGGACTTGCATCTGTAGTAGAGGATAATTTATCATATTACAATTGACATGTTTAAAAGTTAAAAAAAAATAATCTTTTAAAAACCGTTTCTTCCTACTAAACTTCCTGTTAAATTAGTAGGAAGATTAGGACACCAAAATATGGAACGATGAATAACAGAGCTGAGTTCTTTAAAATCCCAGGATACGAGAGAGTGACGTGCGGAGAGTAGGGAAGGAGTGGCGAAAAAATTCAGCCAAGCAAATATTATGTAAAATGGAGATGTAGAATAGCCTTATTGGAGAAAGACCTGTATTCTGAATTTAATGTTTTCATATGACTGGTAAAAAAGAAGAACGATTAAAAATGGAATGAAAATTTTATTTACTAACCTATACCACTTTGACCACTGACAGAACTAAAGGTAAAGAATGTTTGCTGGAAATTATTAGAGAAGCCAGAAAATTACACATGCTCCTTGACAGATTCCATGAATTGGACAATCGAGTTAATCCGTACTCTTCTGTACGTATTTGCATTGAATAATATTGTAGCTTGAACTAACGTTCACGTGAATATTTATTGGATAAAACTTAAGGTAAATGTAATTTTCAAGTGTCTGAATAAAGTAGGTTCCCATGAAAATATAGTTTAAGAACCTTTTCTTCTTCTTCTTCTACTTAAGCTCTAGAGCCGATTACCCGGCCCATCTATCTAAATTAGTTTATAATCATGTAGATCAGGGATACTCAAACTAAGGCCCGCTGGAAGGTTTTATGCGGCCCCCGGATAGAATTTTAAGTTGCCGGTCCGAGGCAAATTAAAAGAAATATATATTTATAAATTATATATCCATCTTCTTTTTTACTTTGCTTAAATATTATATCCCAAATTTATTATCTCACGCCCAGAAGATCAGCGGTATATTTGCTTCTTATATCTGAACAAGTGTTTTTAACTTGGAACCTTAGAGAGAATAATTTCAGAAGTAGACTGATAGATGAGCATTTAGCATAGTTCCTTAAAATTAGTTCATCTCACTTCGAACCTCAGTATAAGGAACTTTTAAAAATGAAATCGCAATTTTATTCCTCTCATTGACGTATTTAAACCATTAGGTACTTATATATTGTTTTAAAATTTTAGAAAAAACTATCTTCGCCCTCCAAATTTATTATGTTTTAATTTTTGGCCCCTGACCAAAAACGTTTGTCCATCCTGATCAATTCAATCCCATTGCCCTCCAACAATTGACACCAATTACCTTAAAGCTATCGTTTCACAGTACCATTCAGGGTCTACCACTCTTTCTTTTTCCGTCAGGTTTAAGAAACGTTGATTTTATACAGTATTTTCATTATTGTATATATCTTTGTCGTCATATTCGTGAAACTTTAATAATTTTTACTATATTAGATTCTCTGTATTTTTGTTATATTTTTATATTATTTCTTATCTTTTGAATGCCGTTTCTTGTATTGCTCCAAAGTTTCTTCTTAGTATTTTATTTTTAAATACTAACAGTACATATTCATCTTTTTTATTTATTGTCTAGTACTCTCTGCCATATAAAACTATAACCTATGCGGCACCAGTATGGTACTAGTCAGCAGATTATAATATTAAAATTTTAACTCGTTCTCAGAATATTATTCTTAGAGAAATTATTAATACACCTTGGTATTTAAGAAATAATAAAATTCATGAAAAATTAAAATTCCTCGCTATTTTAAATATTCTGCAAAAGATATCCAATAAATTTCACAAAATTTTAAATAATGATGTAATCAATAATCTTGTCAATTATGATCCCAATGATGCTAAAAAGAAGGCATTTGGCCATTCTGGCCGAAGTTCCTTAATTCTTGTATGTTATTTATAAAAAAATTTTAAATATAAAAAATGTTAAATATTTAAAGAATTAAGAAAAAACTTTAAAATTATTTAAAATTGGAAATACATCAAGTTTTTGCACTCCTTTTGAGACCATAAATTTCTTGAAATTTGATTAGCCCTTCCAAGGCCGTTTCAATCGCTTTCGAGATTAAAACTACCCATTCCCTCTCTCGTCGTATTTACTTTAACATGTTAACTTTCAAACAATCTTGTGGAAAAGCATTTCAAAATTTTTATAATAGTCTAAATAACCTACCAAAGGAAATAATAGCAGAACTTCCTGATTATGATTAAAATAGCCCCACTAAGTTACGTCGGCCTCTTGCTGCTTTGCTCTCCTGACAATAGTAACCTTACCCTAATTTACCTCTCTTAGCGTTTATTGCTTCACTCCACCATCATTTTCATATATGTTGTAAGATCCCTGTGCTGTGATGAAATATAAAAAAAGTGTACTTTTTATCATGAAGCAGAAAGTGTACCTAACAGTGTATAGATATTTATTTTATCGCAAGACTCCATCTAGTGTACCTAACAGTGTCTACTAATTATCATTTTCTTTTCAGGGTATTAATAAGTATTCTTTTGAGTTGTTTAGGGTCTCAAGATTTCATACCAGCCCTTACGATTTTTCCCTTACCCACCTTTTAATGACCGGCATCTAAATTACTCCTTTTTCTAAATTCAAAATTTAATTAATACTTCACAGATTTTACCTCGAATACTTTCTACCTTTCGACCAAGGATAAAACCTTATGGCTAAGAAGCCCCATAACTGTCCTTTATAATAGGAAGAGTCGCAAAAGCGAACGGATGTCCCTTGCCACAAAATCTTTGTGTGCTTTCCTATCCCTAAACTGTCTAGATTTTTGTGTTATGAACTTACGACTCCAACATCATCTATATTTCCTTTCACCTTTAATTGCTTATCTCCTGTCGTTGACAATTTTATGGTTAAATTTAGAAATCTCCGGATTAGAGGACTACATCCAGATAATTCATTTAAAACTATTAGTCTAATTAGTGTTTTGTAAATCTGAATCTTCGTATCTTCACACAAAAATTTAGATTATTTAGAAAGCATTTAAATCAACGTATTAATATTTCGCTTTTCCTCAGATGTTTTATTTTTAAAAGCATATGTAAAAGCTCTTTCATAAAATATTCTTCAATGGATCATTCCGACATAAAAGCGATTTACCAAACCTGTTGAAATATATTACGGCTTACAGAAAGTAGGTGCTACCATTCATATTATGGCTATACAAAAGTAAATTGCTTTCCTTTCCTTGCAAATCAACATATTCCGTGCAAATAGCAACATTCAATAACATAGTCATATAAAATATACTGGGAAAATAAAGAAAAGGAAATGCGTTTGATCATTTGATAGAGAAAAGCTAGTATGCTCACATTTTATTCTAAATCTCCATTTCGAAATATGAATATACACTGATATTCAATGCATTTTTTCTTTGGAGATAATATAGAAGACGAATCGGAATGTAAATAGAAATAAAATCTCATAATCTCAACACTTTTCTATGAATTTTCAGGCATAAATAAAATATGTAGTAAAAAAAACTGCATTAATAACATAAATATTTTTATTTTAAAACTAACACCATGTTAAACTTATTTTGTTATATCATGTAAATCTCTGTTTTTCTTTTATATAGTACTGACTTCAACGAAGACTTGCATAAGATATTTTTGTTTGATAGTTTTAGAAGAGTATAACGAATTATTATTATTGTGTAATCACTCGCATCAACCATCTTGGATTTATTTTAGTGAATTTTTGTTTCATCGTATTCAAGATTGTAAGCACATGATCTTTCGACTTAAAAAAAGTGTAAAAAAATGTTAGTTTTGAGACAATAGTGCACTTTAACAAGAAGATATTTTCAAGTCCAAGAGATTGATAAGAAGCCTGTACAACTTCTTCTTGGTAGCAGTGCGTAGTTTCGTTGCGTAATCTTCTGGCTTTCTTTAACTGTTATCTTGACACTGTGAAATTTACCGAGTCAAAAATGAACTTAACCCAGGTTCCGCAAACATAAAAAGTTATATTTTCTACAGCCCTGGGGAGCCACTGGATAGAAACAATTGAGAGTTACGAAAGACACATAGTTCACAAAGAATGATGTTTGTTATAGGTAAGATGGCAATGGATGTTTTTCAAAGTGATATTGCGATTCTACCGTCTTTCTCTTTGTACATAGATATGATATTACAAAATTTCCAACTCTCACAGACAATGAAATACCTCCCTTTGCCTTGCCCAACCCACTATCACCTATTACAGCTTTCCGCCTAATCCACACTGTTACGATTTGTAATAATATTAGCTAATTCACAAAGAAAGAACATGGAGAAAGTTTCTTGGAAAAATATGCTGTGATTATAACAGCATGAAGTATACCAGCTACAGTAGTATATATCATTATGAGAATCACCATGGTAACTGTCAATCTAAAATTTTGGTTACAAAAAACGTAAATGGCTAACGTATTGTGAAATAATCATATACCATATCTATTCAAGAGATAAAAGTCCATTCGAATCAATGCATATACCTTGACACTAGAATTCCGAAAAAAGATTTAATTTCACGAGATCTGTGACTAACCTTCACAAACATTCGCTGCTGTTGTATATTTGACAAAAATTGATTATACTATTGACGTTTCATTTGTAGCTACAAACTCCCTACCAAGTACTGCATATATTATCTTTATCAGAATGTCATAACTCTCGCTCCTTATGCTCCATCCACCATAGTTTAACATTCTCTCCCTGTTTAAAAATTTCTACCATTTTCAAACAGGCAGTCTTATATTTTAAATTTTTCAATACTGATTGATTAAATTACAGGTTTAACATCTTTTATTTCCAACTAACATATTTCATTTTTGTTTAAAAAGTTTTCAATTACTTTTAAAGAATTTTCTGAAAGTTTTTGTCTTACCATCCAAGGCTATGCACTATAGTTTAGAACCGTAACTGTAATATATAACAGTAAATTTCATTTCATGACTGCACACCTTGAAAAGTCTATGTACTCTCATGACGGGTAATATCGATACAAGCTAAGGTGCCCCGAACAACCTGCTGCTGAAGACTAGTTTAGAAAGTACTCTAGTTCAGAGGAAGTCCTGATGACGCTTGCTACTACTTGTATCAAGTTAGCTTTCTAATATCGCACTATCAAGAAAATGCTACATGTTTCGGAAACGCATACTAGTATTAGGTTTATCATATTTTAATACATTATGTTCTAAAATTTGAGTGCGACTGAAAAAGTAGTAATGCAACTGTGACAATTAAATCGATAAATTAAGAAAATATCAAACTAGGTAACTGCTTTGTTAGATCACAGTAAAAAATAAAGTAAATCCTGATATACAATATTCATTCAGTTACAAATCTGCTTATTAATATTTCATGGCTTGGGCCGAATTCAATTATTTTAAACAGCACTTGACTTCTCAAATGTCTGAAATTAAAACGTCGATAAGAAATGTAATATTATCTTCTTGTTATTCATACTGATTTAAGGCTTTAATTCTACTCTTAAATATCTTTCTAATTTTAGAATATAAAGTTAAAATATTTTTTTTATTCGATATTATCTCTTAATATTATAACATAGAGTAAATATTAAAGAGATAGCTTCATTTCTTACGATGCAGGACTGAAATATTTTATGTAAAGTATCAATTACACCACATGCTTTTAAGAGAATTTTTATTTATTCAAATGTAGCAGATGATGTTGTTACGTTACATGAATCTATCTTTATTAGATAGATTTAAATACCATATGTGTAGTACAATCTAACAACATATGTAACTTGGCGAGAGCAATTTTTAGAAGGGGAATATTTCATAAAGACCAAGTTTTCAGTAAATATTTTACTATACAAGACAATTTTTCCCAAATACTCTAGTTGAGTTACGATTCCTTTTGAAATAATGAAGTAAACATGTTAACATCGAAACTTGTTATGACACATATAACACTAAAAAGGCATGTGTTAGATGTCAACGTACGGTAATATAACCAATTTTCTTCCATTTCCTAAATCATAATGAATTATTTCTGTTAAATTGCTGAAATCGATAGCCTTGTTTACCATCGGCTCATTATTTTTTAAACTTTCTTCTAAAGATGGAAGATTATGCAATCTTCGTTTAATTTCTTTATCAACAGAATCTGCAGGAACAGTATGCTTTGCAACAGAGTTGCCTGGAAAATCTTCCATACACTCAACTTTTTGTTTAGTACGCTTTATTTTGCGATATTTATATTTTGTTTTTTCACATTCAGAATTCGTAGCGGAAGTAATTGTTTGTTTTAGAGAGAGGCATTTGGTAGCACAAGCACGTTTAATACAATCATCTAACAGTTTAGAACGCTTTGGAATAAGGCCATTTTTTACTTTCTTTTTACGTTTTAAGTTATTCTGCTTTGCATTTCTATATACTTTGTCTTCCTTTGACGTATGAGAAGTATTTAAGGACATAGAATGAATCTTTTGCTCAGTATTATGAACTTTCAATGCTTTATATTTTGATTGATATAGCTTATCCAGTAAAAGGTAACATTTCTGTAATAACCTTCCACTTTTCACTCTAATTTTATTGATGTCTTTCAGTGCAAAAGATTCATAATTATGCTGCCTGAAAAGTGACTGATATATTTCTATTCTAAGGTCAATCTTTAGTATCTCCATTATTGTTATCTTGACATTTTCTAAACGTTCATTTAAAGTTAAATGTAAATTAGATATAGGGTAATCAATATCTTCTTTTGGTAAATCTTCAAGTAGGTGACAATTTGTCACAGATTCATTGGAATATCTTTTGCTTGTAGTAATAGTTCTAATTTTCTCTCGGTAACTAATAGCCAGCAAACGACAATATCTTTTATAACTTGAAATTAAACTATCATCTGAAATATAAGTTGGTATACGTAGATTAAGTTGGTCTGTAAATATAAGTCTTTTTATACTATCAGAAAGTTTTGTATTAAAACAAGAAAAGTCGGAGATATTTAGTAGAATATTTAATGACATAAAGTGTTCCTCATGCTCACCATGTTTCAACATGTTACATGCCTTGGACATTAAGTCTGCAGATAAAAAGTTTTGTTCCAAATTAGGGATTTCTCCAAAGTTTCCTTTAATTAGAATATCTGTTTTCAATTTAAAATTATTTTTATTTTTGAATAGTGACTTTGGTTTTAAAAGCACTTGTTTGTTCTTTTTGATATATATAGGAGTCTTAGTTTCAAAATTAGTCATATGAGGATTACATGAAATATTTCCTTGTAAATAAGAACCGATGGATATAAAACGTATGCATTTACTTTCAGATTTCTTACAAATGTTTAAGCATTTGCTACTACTGTAGCTAGAATACTTTCGTAAATTATACCGGAGGAATTTGTTCCCCATTGATGATTCTAAACCAAAATCATCCAGAGGTTCCAATTTCTTGGAGTTACCATTGCTGCTATTGTTTACGTCAGATATTTTCATGTTTTTCAATAAAGTAGATATACTTTTTTCGTATTCACATGAAGTCTTTTTTCTCTTTGAATTTTTAGAACGTTTCTTGCAAATTAGTGGGTTTGCTTTATTCTCAAAGAACTTCCGCTTCATTTCTCTGTAGTGTTAATCTATCTCAAAATTAGTATTTTAATTAAAGACTGCTTTCTTTACTTTCATAGAATTTTAATCTTAATCTTACACAAGATTTTGTTTGATCAAAAAATATAATTCAAAACTTGTTCTTCATGAAAATATTTCCTGCTTGAAAATTTCATATTTTCATTTCCAACGTAAATAATATTTTCAAAGATAATGCTGAAACTTTATATCCAACACGTTTTCTCCCTATAAGAGGAATTTTATTTAATTTCATTGACAAGCAAAATTTGACTGTAGTGTGTAACAAATGAAACAGTAGCATAATTTATGATATATAGAATCAGTTAATAATAAACGGTAGAAATATACCACATACAAAAGTACAATTTAATGGTCGGCTACTGAAATTACCTACTAATTTCAGTGATTATTACACAAAACCGTGTTAACTGTTTCTAGAACCTAAATTGAAGAATGAAAGCAATCAGATATACGAAATTTTCTTATAAATTTGATTTTAATTGATAAAACTATAGTATTGTAGCATAACAATAATCTATACAATTATAGCAAAAGATGAGAAATAACAAATTAAATAATCTTTTAATAAGACTAACATATCTATAAAAATATCTTACACATTGCAATTGCTTTTTTAATACTTTTTAGTTTCCAAAATTATTCGTGTAACATGGTATATGAAATATTTTCTTGTAAAGTAAATAAAAAGTTTTGACATGCAATAAACTAGAGTATACTTGTATAATTAATTGAACTCTAGATGTTTACAAAGTTTTTGGATTTTAGTAAAATGATTTTGTTTTGTGAAACTTCCATCAACATCAATTTTGAATAAAACTTATATAAAGCTCCGAAACTAAAATAGACAAAAAGAAATATGAACTCATGGATAGATATGGAGAACTTATAAAGAAGAGTATTATTACAAAATAATGATATTTAAATGTTAACGACACCTCAATAAATAATACCGCCGTTCATACTACATTGTCTTACTTCAATTTATATTAGTATGTTAACAGTATATATCATACGGTTAGTTGATATTAACAATGTAAGCACAGTATAACAATTTAAAAAGGAAGAAGTTGCAATAGATCAATACTATATTTTTTTTTCAGGTTTGAGTAATTTAATGTCAACTCTCCTTTGTATTTAACAGACTTACAGAAAATACCAAGGTGGAGATTTTTTAATCAGTGTAAGACATTTACTTTTGCTGTAGATAAAAAGCTTTAAAAATTATTTTATCTGGTTTGCATGTTATTTTACTTTACAAATACAAACGTACTCAAGTTCATTACTGCTTTGTACATACTTTATATATAAATTTCTTGTGTTTGTCTCAGAATGCGTTTGTACTTACTATTGAATTTCATAGCTCAACAAGAATTTTAAGTTTATAGTATCAGAATTGTTTTTCAAATTTATGTAAAATCCTATCACACTGATTTACAATGCAGTAGGTTTAACGCAGAACCTAATGATTTAAAGTATATTGCCCAAACTTCCAAACAGAAAATCACATTATCTTTAACACCAAGTTATAAGTCCTAGAGAATTACTGTGCTGAGAATTAAATACTGAGTATAAATAGAATATTAGATAAGTCTTACAGTACATTTATATTGGAAAGCTAGATAGGAAATTGATTAGTATTCTTTGACGTTTAAATTTTAAGAAAATGTATTAAGTTTCAATCAAAATTTACTGTATAACTTTCGTTGGTTATCAAAAGACTAAAGATGTTTACTAAAATTTCCAAAGCTTTATGAATTATTTATAATTTATTGGTAAACTTTTTTTGTTAAACCTAAATTTCCTGCGCATCAGGAGTTACCACAGAAGCCCTTGATCTCGTAGGTTTATTAAAGTAAAATGTAGCATTTAAAGGCAATAATATTTCATGTATTATTAATGAAGGATATCACATAGTACTTTAAAATTTATATTTTGGGTATGTAGATATAATATTCTTAGTTTTTTAACTGGTTTATTTAAGAAAATAGTAGTATAAATAAAAAAGAATATTTAGAAAACCCAATGTTATTAAATGTTTTAATTTCAATACTCTTCGTTATTGTCTGTCTTTTTGTTTTTCCTTTATCTTAAATTTTCTTTAACGCTAGCTTCTTTTCTCTAGAAAAACCATATTCAGCGGTCTTAGAGTATTGTTAGTTACAGGAACCAATAAGGGTCACATATTCAAATCACATGTCATTTTCTGTTCATTCATATGTCATTCATATGTCACGTGTCCAAAACATGTGTCATTTCGTGTTCCCGTGTCACGTGTTATCAAGGGGAGCAAGGTTTACCAGAAAACTGGGTACCAGAATTTGGCGACATCTCCCATGCTTGGCGTGGCCACTGAACTGGAGCCCCCTAAACTGGGATTCGGCGATTTAATTAAAAATATCGAAGGTATAAAATGTTTAGAAGCCATATTAGGTACATTTGTCTAGGCTCTTACGATATCTCCCTCTTGTACACATTCGTAAAAAGTTTTAAGCACTTAAATATAAAAAACAATTTAGTGTTAATTATAAATATTTTCTTTAATATTTTATTATTTTCTTATTTCTATAGTAAACACACCGTGTTCTCTGTAAATATTTCTTTCTTTTTGCATCTCGATAACTATATTTGTTATTTTGGGTTGACTGAAGTATTAGATTAACCCTCCAAGTGGGTGATAAAGCGCCAAATATGGTAACTGCTTTAGACAGCTTTAGACTGTACTCAACGTGTTATTTTTTCGCTTATATTCATTTTAGAACCTGCTCTCCTTATGTAACCCTTTCATTACGTTTGAAATGCACCTAATTTCTATCGGTTCTGTGTGTCAACGGCGATTTTAATACAACATTCAAACCGGTTAGACTCGTTTTCTGCCATTTTGCCTTTGATTTCGTTTTGGAGCACTACGGTCTACTTTTTGCAACACGAGGGCTAATGTGACCGGGACCTACTGCTTAAAGCCGATTCCGAAAGGCTGCGAACATCCATGCCATAGTGAGATTCGAACCTACGAACTCTGGTTCCGAAGGACAGCACCCTAACCATTCGGCCATCGTTCGGCTGGATATTGTTCGATGAACTTCACTTTTGTTTTTGTTGCTCCAATCCCTCTGATTGATGGCTACTGTTGGTAAGATTAGAGGTTTTTTTTAACAACTTTAAGCTCTATGGAAAGAAAGCTGGGATTGAATGCTGTGTGAAAGAAGGGCTTATCAGTAATAAATACGAATGTCCGGTATGTAAGAATGATATGCATCTGATCGAACGTAAAGATCGACCCGATGGATATCAGTGGGTGTGAAGAGTGAAAGGAGCGAACCCCCATTTTCTCAAAAAGAGTTTAAGGAATGGTACGTATTTTAAGGAAAGTAATTTAAGTATTACTGACATACTTAAATTTACTTACCTCTGTGTGTATGAGGCCTCCACCAGTCTTGTTCTTCAAGAACTCGACATACCACACTGTCTTTGACTGGCGTAACTTTTGTCGAGAAGTTTGCATTGATGCTTGTATCAATGCAAACCAAAAGATTGGTGGGCCAGGTAAGATTAAAGGGGTTGGCAAGGTTGACGCCATTAAAAAATCGCCAAAAATACGAAAGGGAACCCAATTCTTCAGTAGTCCCGTTATTTTTAATTCAAATTTACTTGTATCTTGTACTGAACATTTACTCTTTTTCACTAACCTATATTAATAGGCGGTCATACTAGCTTTCATTTTTCCTTTCATATACCTTATGCATTTTTTACCGTAATACGTCTACTTATTTTAATGAGCACTAAAGTCAGAATAGTTAGAGATTTATCTACTCCTTGGTGTTATGATTGGGGTTAAGTCTAACGAATAAAGTTAACCGTAAACAAGCTTAAAACAGCAAAATGTTTAACAACTTTATGGATTTAGAATAAGATATAAAGAAATCTATAAAACATAGCAAATTTCTTCTAATTTCTAAAATGTGTTTATCGTGTATTTTTCTAATTGCAAATACAATTTTTATTCATTAGAATATTATCAAAATATACAGATATACAACAGTATTAACAACTTTTTAAATCTCAGTTCACATGCTATTAAATAATTTGAAAATGACTAGATTAGAAAAAACAATCATTTTTTATAAGAAAAATGAAACATTTCTTAGATAAGTATAGTTATAATTAAGATAAACAAATTGATTACAATGCTGAGCCCAAAATTCATGTTTATGTATCTGACATTATAAAGTAATCACAATGTAATCAAATTTATGATCAAAGTTTCGTTCTGTTATTTATTTTTTATTCGGATGCAAGATAAATGAAAATTAAACTTTTTATGAACTGGGATTGAAAGGAAATGAAATTACTGAAGCAAAATTGATTGAAAAGGAACTATTATTCGCATGTCAAAATCTAATATAAAGTGAGCAGACAAGAATAATTTTATTCCAAGAGTAAATTAAGGAAGACATGGGGAATATTTTAAGCAAGTTTTGCATACATATCTAAAATAATTAGCATATTGATGGTGATATAAGAATTACATTACCACTTAAAGCGTTAAATCTTAAATAAAAAATGCATATTGTGTTCTAATGAAGTAGTATAATTGCATTTTCTAAGTGCATGACTTACATAACTTGATAATAAACATCAATTATGCTTCACATAAATATATTTGGAACAGAAGTATATTGCATTAGAACTAAATTACAATTTATAATATTCTGTTACATAAAAATAGCTTATAAAGCAAAGCTTAAAACTGAAAATAAAACATATTTAAAACTAAAAAATGAGACAAATTGACTTGTAACCTCTTTTAAATAAAATTTCGTATTATTAGAGTTGCTTTATTATTTCTTAATAAACTGATAATAAACACCAAAAATTGTGAGGAAGATTTAACAAATTAGAATAAAATGAAAGACTTTAAAAAAATAGAATGAAATAATATAATTTTTCAAATATCAGTGTTTAAAGAAATCAAAAGTTGAGAAGATATATTTTCGATTCAGCTATCATTTTCTAGATTGGAAGTTATTATTTATCTTTACACACACACACATATTATTTATATTCTATATGTATATATCTATATAGTATTACAGATGCAGTTTACAAATTTGGCGATATCATTTTCATAAATATATATTTTTTTCTGCTTCTGTTTTTGATTCCAACAAAATGGCGTAAGAAACCACCGATAAAGAATTCTAGACTTGTGTACAAAATACAATAATAGGTATACAGAAATGAATACGATTAAGAAAGTTATTAATTTTCTATCTTAGTAGAATTATGATGAAATTAATAACAGTGGAATAATTATTTTTTAAATCAGTTATTGGGTAGCTCATGAAAAGGATCACCATACAAAAAATGGAAATAGCATCCGTGTTTACACTTAGCGATATTTGGTAATTTATAGCATTTGTCTGTAGAGTTATTTATATTTGGGATAAAACATTTAGATTACGTAAACAAATATCTACAAATTGTGATTTTGAAAATATAAGCATGATGCGGATTTAAATTAAATTAAAAATCTTAATTTAGCAATTACACAATTATACCGAGAAAATTAAATTTTCTAAAAGTTAAAGCTAAATTTGTATTTGTATAATACCTCAGTTTTTATGTGAAATCTTGTTTCTTCTATCCTTACCAAACGATTACTGAGAAATACTTTTCAAATTAAAATTCTCGCATGACAATGTTGCCATCTTTTCGTAGTTATTATGTAACAAAATTTTAATTTAATATCAGAGACGAAAATCACGAGATAAAAACAGCTTTACTGTTAATATTAAAGAAAAATTTGACTTTGAGAACAAAATAAAATATGTATATAATTTTGAATTTTCTTCAAGGTCAGGTCATAGAAAATGATTTCATGGAAAAGCACTACTCAAAAAACAAACCCCAATAAAGTTAAACTGGCATCTAATTTGAAAATATAAAACATAACAACTTTTATGTTGAACAGAGAACATTTTTTAGAATAAAAATATGCCATGTAGAATAAAAAAGTTGCTTTGTTTATAATTGGGGTCAAAAGGCAAAAAAATAAAATAAAACAAAAACAAAAATTTTAAAGAATTCGAAAACATAATTTCATACCATATACAAATAGAAACGAAAATGTTGGTTAAAATAGCAAATATCTACGCCATTTGGCAGATTTAAGCATACTAGAATTGTATGGTAGATTGGCGATAAATATAGTATTCAAAGTTGAAACCATTTCTCAGTTAAATCACCATGAATCTTTTTTTAAGTTCAGTAAACTCTGGCCTGAGTTTGAGATCTTTATGAATTAGTCCTTTCTCCCGAATAGAATACATTATGTAGCAGAACAAGTACACCGTATTATAGAGTCGTCTGTTATAATCAGATTGACAAAAGCTTTATATAATAATTTTGATTTTGGAGCCAGAATTCCATATGAAAGAAATTTTTTAGGAGTACATATTGCGTCCTTGAATTGAACAGATCCGGGATAATTTCTAACTCAAGCCACTATTCGTGTGGAAAACTCGAAACAAATTACCTTTTTTCCGGCTTACAAAGAAAAAATTTGCCGATGGATGAATCTCGTATTAAGTTTTGAGAATCTTACAAAAAATATTTGATTACAAGAAAAGGAAATTTGTTTACGATCGTAGCTTTTAAATGATAAAGAATTTTATATATTAAAAACAGGCAACATTCCGAGAAATCAACTATAATACCAATGTCATTGGCCCGGATGCTCCCCGATCCTACTGTTTTCAATTATAGCTAATCAACGGTCAGTTACTACATAAGAGTATGACGTTTAATTTATGATTAACTCTTATTAAGTCTGGTGAGACATAGCTTTTGCAATTAGTAGTTGTTAGCAATTTTATGCAATAAAATTATGCATTCATTTTAATTTATGCACAGGAGGCGGGGTTACAACGTAAGAGAGAAGCAATCTATACCTCTTTGAGGGCTTTCATTTTAGTCCCGAGATTTAAGTGTATAATTATTAAAACTTGACAAAAGGATTTCATATGATATAGTTAACATAACCTAATATTCTGAAACGTATCGTAGCTGTATTTCTTTAGATACAGAATAAAACTCATCTTTATTCATTTAAATTTAAAGGAGTATTATCTTTTTTTCTCAAATTAATAAACTTCTTTTTTCCTACAGTAAAATGGAAATAATTTTCAGATTAAAGTATTCAATGCATTTTCTTATAAGTTTTGTGGTTAAATTTAATTAATGTTTATAACATTTATTGATTCTCTAAAATATTATTAGATTTAAATGCTAAAACTTTTAAAAATTTTAAATAAATATTAGGAGTTAACCTGATTTTATAATTCTTTATTTATTATATTCACATGTATTAACAGAACAAAAAAGATATTTTTTCTGCTATTTAAGGTTTGTAGGGTATTCTTTATGAAATACCGTTCATTCATTTTACGTCTTTTAAACTATTTTCTAACGTTACATTTTCATAGCTTTGCTACATTTATTAGGTTCGGATGTAGAGCTTTGGATCAACTGTCCTACTAATTGACTTTCAATTTTAACAGCTGTTAAAAGTGAAATCAGACAAAATGGTACAATTATACTTTGAAAACAAAATCTACAAATTAGGCAATTAATGTGGAATTCTGTACTGTTCATTTTCTTTTCTGTATCCACATATTAATTCATAACTCAACCCTAATACTTTAAAGAACTACATTTATATGAGCTAATTACTTTTAATCGAAATATTCTTAGCTGTTTTATGGAGGCAGCCCACTAAAAGATTCTTAGTTTAGTTTACTACTTAATTATTTCTTTTGAAAACTCTTAACTACGTTCTTACTACGTCGTCTTAGTACGAAAAGTGAATGAAACCTCATACAAAATTTGACGTAATTTATTGAAAGGATTTTTTTTTTAATTATTTGCAATTTCTTCAATTTCACAATTAGACCTCAAATGTGACTTGATGAAAGATGTCTAAATTACATATTGATGTACCCATAGACAAACGCACTTCCTTAGTCTATGGATGTACCTACTACTAAACTTGTACCATCCAATTTTTTTAGTTGTCATTTTTTGAAAATTCTATCATTCATCTATGTTGTTATCTTAATTATTAATATCTTTCCTAATCGTCTTGTCCTTTTGTCTTGTTAGAATAACAATTAAAAAATAAGAAAAGAACGTTAAAAATTTCTTAAATCAAATAAAAACGTTAAAATTTAAAGTAAGTTTATCATATTTTACGATTTATTTACTGTATATGGATTTATTATTTTTGCACTGTGCTTAATTTTTTAATTGATTTTTTAATTCCTTGAATCACTGTAAACTGTTTGAAATTTTAGTTCCCCCACGTGATCGTCTGTGCACTTAATAAAACATGTTTTGAATCGCTGCATGTCACTGCCAGTTAATCTGAAAGGCTTTTGCAACTTTCAAAGATTTATTTGCATTAATGTTAATTTTTCAGAGTATTTAAAATTTTTAGAAATGAAACAACGTGCTGTTACTCAAGAATTTAATGTGAGAACGAAATTAAGTTTTGTATTAGGCTTAGATCGATACGCAATACAAGAGAACAAAATTTTCTCGTTTAGTAAATTCAAACATTGAAATTTCAAACTATGTTTTCGTTCTTGTGTTATGTTCATGTGGTGTATGCTACATCTCCAATAACTCATTAAAACATTACATTAATCTTGATTTTTCACTATCCGCCCCAAGACACTTTGACTTCGAATGTGACTTGATGAAAGTTGCCTAAATAACATTTTGATATGAATTACGCATGTAATATAGAAAAAATCACTTACACATGAAATGTAGAAAGATAAAAGAAATAAAACTAAAGCTATTTTGGTTTAAGAATACTTGCAAAAAAGAGTTGTTTTAATACATGAATTACTGTGATACAATGAATATTAAAACAGCATAGATTATGCATTTTTACAATAATGTTCTTTACATGATATTTTATATACGATTTCATTACCAACAGTCATTTAACTTATGATCGGTGATCGACATATACATAGAACAAATATATTGAAAACATATTTATTATATTTATCATAAATATAATTTATTTTCGGAAATGTCTTTGCTGTCAAAAATGATTACCAACTTAGAGACCTATTTTTTTGTTTTGTTTATAATTTCAGAATTAAAAATGTTCATTTTTTCAGAACATAACAGATCTGGGAGGGAAATGATGTGTCACGAGGGTTATTCTGACGTCAAATGTATATTTCTTATAAAGTTTATTCTCTGTGTATGGCAAATTGGCCATTTTAGTAACTGTTATGAAATCTTTTTAATAAAATGCTTGCATGGAGTTGCTGTGTATTGATGTTTAAAACTGCAGTTTCTTTAGCATAAAAGGTCAAATATACTTTTTTTAGTGCACTGAACAAGATTAAAACTATTAAAAATATATGGGGAAGCTTTTCAGAAAAATGTGTGCAGGTCATAACAAAATACAGTTATTTCTCAGAATAACTTTGTAAAGTTATTCTGTGAAATAATTTTATGTCCTAAAATTGACATAAAATTATTCAGGTTTTTTATACATAAATCACGTTTAGAAATATGATAAATATCCTTTATTAATAAATACTCATAACATAAGAGAAACATTCAATAACAAATATATAAAAGGTTTGAACCTAATAAGAGTTGCAAAACCATGTGCATTATTTTCTAAGGAGTTTAAGATTCAATGATCAATCATGAACATCAAAAAGAAAAGACAAAACTTTGAACATAAATTACAGTTTATAAAGTATTACGTATGCTCATATTGAAATATAGAAGCATAAAAGAGGATTTTCATCATGGAAGTTCAAAGATGTTAAACTGAGTTATATTCATATTTTATTCTATACAATTGTATCAAAGAAACACCAAAAAATATCGTGAACAAAATGGGATTGTAAAACATCTGTATTCTTATTTGAACATTCTAAAATGCACAGTATATCCCTTGAAAAACTTGTATCAAATGCACTTAAAAATGAGTAATTACATTTTAGAAGCTGGTTAGTAAAGTTATGAGAAAGCTTATTAAATTGGAATTGCTTTGTTTGCATCTCAAGAAAACTGCAAGATAGATTGTGCTTTACTTTGTCGGATATTAATGATATTTCTTTCAGTATTCATAAAAAAACCTTTATATTGTTCAGCGTTTACTCTGTTGTTTTACTAATAAAACCATTTTACCTGTTATTTTGTCATTTTTAAATAATTTGAAAAACATTTTATTTGTTTTATTGTTAGTTTTTCTGATAAGTTTATGGATTATAAAAAGTAGAAAATTATAATGATAAAAATAAACATTTGATTGAACTATAAATTTCCTATTATTCTATTAATTATTTATTCAAAGCATAAAAACAATATATACTATGTAGTTAAAATGTTACGTAGTTGTTTCGAAATTTCGCAAATGTTGAACGTATTTTAACCCATATTGAACCGCTGTCCTATAAACAGGACAGCAAATAAAATTCCATTTAATAATAAAGTTATAAATATTTTCTGAGTGGATTTTATTTTAACACCTTTAAAATAGACACACTTTAGCGTAGTAACAAAAGAAAACTGAGAAATTAAATTATATTGTATTGTAAAATTTATTTTCAGCAACCTCTTAAAAATTGTCACTTTTTAATCTTCAATTATATATTTATTATTTTTTTTTCAAATATTGTGGAGGTTACTTTTAATTTAAAAACAGAGCTAATAATGTAGCTGAAAGTTTTTGTTGAAAAATATATTTTACGCGTGTATTTTGTAAGTATAAAAAAGTTGCCCTGAAATTAAGACGACGGTCCAATCCTGATTATTTTTCCATGAATTCGATATTGCATTGATAGTGCACATTCTTTTCTTATCTTTCAATGAAAACCAGTTCAAACCCCAGTTCACACACCTGGACACAACAAGGGGTACTTAGATGTCTATTTTATTCAGAAAAACTGGAGATTGCAAGATAAACTTACTCTCTTACTGCCAGTTCAATAACTGCAAAGGAAAACCAACCACAGTATGCTTAAAATGTAATGTTGGACTTTGTTTTGACTATTTCCCCAAATTTGATCTATGAATCTGCCTAATGCAATATAAGTGATATTTGTTAAGCTTTAGCAGTGTATTAGACCTATTTATAAGTCAACCAATTACATAAAAATTTTAAAATATTTTTTCAAAATTTTGGTTTTATATACTTAGTTACACCATATTACTGATATGGAATAAGTTTTAATAACTTACAGAAATATTTAGTTGGTGTGGTACAACATGGGTTAATGTAAAAAAAAAACTATCATTATATGTTTACAATTACTGCCCTAAACTGCTTCGTATGTACAAAAACAAAGACTATGTATTGAAAGTATAAAAAAAATATCAAGATTATTAATATCAAAGAAACAACAACAAAGAAAACCGCCTTCAATAATGAGTATTTAGTTTTAAAAGATTTCATTTCTATTTATTTCGATATTAACCCTTAACGCTAGAATGGCTCTGCTATGGAGATAGACAATTATGTCATTGAAATTGAAGCGCTATATTTGTATTTTATGAATTTCTGGCAATAATTGATACTCTTACTGTAGTACGCTCTGAAAAATAAAACAAATGATCCTTCAAATTTTTATAGTATTCATACTTATCTCAACAGAACCTCTCGAGTGTAAACTTTAATAATAAAATATCGTGACTAAAAATCTATAGCATGGACAAGTTATTTTATTTTGATAAAAAAAAATAACAAAATGGCGAAAGTAACACAGCCTTGTTACACTGCAGATAATTCGAGTGTTTTGTTACAGGGGTGACATTTTCTGCATGAATGCCATGCTAAGACTGAAAGACTAAAATTTACTTTTCGATAAATGAGAAATAATTAAATTGAGACCTATTTCTTAAGGTGATAACGAAGATTACATACGTTCACTAACGACTTATGGAACCTATAACCTATGGAAAGACCTACGTCAACGCGGATTTGAACTCAAACTCAACTTTACTCATATAAAAAATTCAGAAAACTACAATGTTTTACAAGGATTTTAATTTAACAGCAGATAAACAGTTTTTAAAACGAGAAATAATGTTTTTTTTAGTACGAGTCAGAGAAATACATAAGCTGAATAATTTCAATAACTTATAATTAAATATAAATTTTCTATTATATATGTATGCTATCAATATTCTATTTTCTATGTGTCTTTAGAATACATGTAAAAAAAAGAGTGAATGGAAGGGAATATTTTTAATAAGTGGACACTACATACTATAAGCACAATCATTTTTATAAGATAATTATAATGAGATTATTATAATTTTTATAAGATAACAAAACTAAAATACCAAACAAAAACTCAAATATTAAAGTAAAAAATAAAGTTAATTCGGAGACCAAAATTATTTTTCAATGTTTATTAAAATAACTTTTAAACATTAAAGATTAAAAAAAACGACATTAAAATTAGCACGTGTTTGGTAGTAAGTGAACAAGTAAAACATAAAAAATATTTTTTTCTAGCCCTGTTCCAATCTCGAGACCTAAAACAGGCAGTTCAAGGCGCGCCTATCCAGAATATTGCAGAAGTTTTTAAGAATACGTCTGTATAGTTTACAATATGGGCGGGGCAGACATCTCATTATGAAGCAGTCATAAATAAATAACTGAGGTAAATTATTTTGGAGATTAAGAAAACAGTTAAAATAATACCAGATAAATAAACGCAATACTTGTTAAAAGTTTTGATATTAATCTCGAATTGCAACAGAAATAAATAATATTTTAGAAAATGTGGGTGATAGATCAAATTGTATAGGCGGAGCTTACGGGTGAAGAGAGAGACAATACGATTATAGCTTAAAACAGGGGTCGGCAACCTGTTTGTTCTTAAGGGCGCAATACTAAATTTGAAAATCACCGAGGGCGCATATTTTACAGATAATCAACAGGTATAAATAGGCATTAAAAAACAGATTTTTTATAACTTTATTTTGTTGGTGTCATACATAATGATACATATAGTTCAGTGTGAAACTTGAGTGTCCATATTTTCAGCTAATTTCTCATAATTGGGGATATATTTAGAGTTACCGATCCTTAAACAATTATCCAAATGTGAGTCATTAAGCTTTGTTCGGTATTTTGATTTCAAATTTTTCATATTTGAGAACAAAGACTCGCAATTGTATGTTGCACAATATGAATAAATTTTTAGCGCACATTTCCTTAAAATAGGATACTTATTTTCATCGACTAAATTCCAAAACATTTTATCATTACTATGCGCTTTTAAAATAATATCACTTTGCAAGTTTATTATTTCTAATTCTAAGTCTTCGATATTATGAAGCTCGAAATACACTGAAACTAATTCAAGGAATGGATTTATGAAAAATCTTAGAATGGGTTCTAATGCTGCAAAATCGTCAAATCTAGAAGAAAACTCTTCTATTAGCTTATCTATAATTTCTAAATATGATGTAGCAGTACAATTTTCATTATTCAAATTTAAGCTCTCAACAGTATATTTTATATTTGGGATATGTGATAATGATTTTTTCAATAGATGGGATTTCAACAACACTAACTTGCATTTGAATGTCCTAACCTCAACTGACTACTTGCTGTATATCGCCGTTTGACAAGAGTAAGTAATTCGCTCTGGCTATCATACATTTACATTAGTCCAACGAGGGCGCATTAAAAATCGATCGGGTGCGCCATGGCGCCTGTGGGCACCGCGTTGCCTACCCCTGGCTTAGAACAAGTTCATGAGATGAGGGACATTACTGATAGCAGGTATAGTAGCTTTGCATATTTGAATGGTAATAGGCATTTAATGGAGTCGGTGTTAGAAAAATCGTCGTTGATGATGGGAGTTGGATTTGAGGGAGTGAGCTTAGAAAAATTATACTCGTATATAACAGACAACAGAACTCGTTTATACGTATACAACAGAACTCGTTTATTTACCTTCAGGAACTTCAAGATATGGTGCAACAGGATTATAAGGACTGTCCTTTCAATATTAAGAATTATTTTTATTGAGAAAGACAGAAATTAATGTGAAAAACTGAGACATTCAAGTAAGATTTTGTCTAAAACTACACCTAAGTATTCAACAGTGTCCGACAAGGGATACGAGTGTTATTAATGTATAATCCTGGGTGGCCAACCTGCGGTTCTTTGAAGGATTATTTGTGGCTCTCAATAAATGTACCCGAGTTCACTTTTCATTTTTGTGTTATTATATTTAAAAACAAATATTACAACTTAAGGAGCTCCGGTAATACTGGGTAAATAAATCTGTCTTATTGGGCTTTTAAGAGAAGATTCTCATATTCCACAATTCATACCGATTCAATGCATAATTCACCGAGAACAGCTCTTTACAAAATATTTAAAATATTCTGATGTTATGAAAATAGTTTAACACATTGTAAATTACATTCGCACTAATGCAAAA
This sequence comes from Pardosa pseudoannulata, assembly GCA_032207245.1. Classification (NCBI taxonomy): domain Eukaryota; kingdom Metazoa; phylum Arthropoda; class Arachnida; order Araneae; family Lycosidae; genus Pardosa; species Pardosa pseudoannulata. The sequence continues at coordinate 108,504,601 of CM063504.1, forward strand.
CATCATCGGCAATTCAAAAATTTCCTTGTAAAATTAAAGAACGAACAATTTTCAAATGACATTAAAAAAATATAATTTCTATAAAATATATTTAATGCCTATTTTGCATACCTTTAAAACACTTATTTAATTCCTGCTCACGAAAAATTTCAAATTTTGAAAAATGTCTCGGTCTATTAATGAGCTTGGCCACCCCTGATATATATGGTGTGTTAAGTCCAAGTAGTTAGGTTTTTTCGAGGTACCTAGACTGATAGTCGTATCCCCAGCAATTGATACAATAATTCTTCGTTAAAAATTAGAATACATATAAAGGTGCAGTTACATTAGGTTAAGGTGTGTTAATGTATATGCCGTTAAGTATTATACTAAGTTCCTGGTATTGAAGAATGTCTAAGATATATGAATGTATAGCAAACACTACATTCGGTATTCAGTTCATTCACTTGGTCCTGTTTTTAGCAACTATTTTGCCAGTGCTAGTTTAATTATGATTGTTCTTAGCTATGTAGCTGTAACTTTTTTAAGCTTAATTTTTTTAACAAATTTTTAGCTCGTGTTTGTCAGTATGAAATTCAATCATGATTGGAACCTAAAACTTAAATTGATTTTTTATAATATAATTCTTGTATCCTTCTATGAAACTTAAGAACTCATTTTCTGAATTCTAAAAAAAAAACGTAGTATTAAACTAAATAAATATGTAGCTTACAAAAACCCCATCATAATTGTATTATATAAAATATATTCAAGCTCAGATCGAAAAAATACTCCATAAAAGTAGCTATATTAAACACTACATTTTTTTTCTTTAAATGGGAAAACAATAAAATTATCTGCTGTCAGATTTCGAGTAGTAATTTACATGCAGTGACATTTTATATTTTATACATTTTCAGTTACAAGATTAAAAGTTGGTTTATCTTTTAGATAAAAGAAAATTGCAATATCAAGTGGTCTTATGAATATTTATAAAATAAATTATGAAATATAAAGTGAAAATACTAATTTCTTAACAATAACCGTTTTTCACATAAACTACGAATTGTTACTCATCAAAATCTTCACTTCTTTCTCTATCATTCTGAATCTTTTGAATGTTGGTAAAGACAGCATTTATTTGAGAACTTAGGTCAGTAATCTGAAATTCAACATTTAGGCAGATAGGTAGAAACCAAATTACATTTATTTTTTACTTTAATTTGTACTTAAGCAACTGATACCTACTGGACTGACTGCTTTATTTCTAAAAAACTTCTATATTATGGAGAGTGTTTCCTTCTTTGAAATTTAAAATTGGATTTTCGATTCTTCGACCAAAACGTGACTACTCTTTGGAGCTTTTTAAAAAGTCGGTGAAGTGCCTTAGAACTTTCTAGTAAATCTTATTTAGAAGGAAATTTTCGGAGCCTCAAGGTTAAGTATAGACCATGATCCTAAAACTTTATTCGATATCTAGGGGAATAGTAGGCTAAAAGATAAAATTTCTTTTTAGCAATATAAGAATACAAATAATTCTATAAAATCAGGAAAAAATAGATACAAGATGAACTGAAATAGATGTAATTTAAAAAGTACTTTGAACAAGGTACTTCTTAACAGATCTCTGTATATGTGTTATGATTTCATATATAGAAGTAGCTATATTAATAAAATAGATTTATAGTCAAAAATTCCTTTGAATTTAATCAATATAATGTGTCTCTAAATATACAAACGACTTACAAAAGATCAAAATTCGACTAAAAATAGCATTTTACTCCTAAAAATTCAAGCCACGCTCCCGTTGTATAATAATCTGTAAATGTTTCAATATTTATTATTATTGTCAGGTACTTTAACCACAGCTGACAATGCCATATATAAATGAAAATCATAAATACATGAGCACATCGCTCACCATCACTTTCTAATTGTACATATATATTTCTTTATACTGGTTACCGTCAAGGCAATTGGGTTTAACAGAATATCTAACTAAGTGGAAAGACTTTACTTTAATCTAAGAACGAAAAATATCAAAGCATAATTTAGAGCACTAATGCACAGTAGCCAAAAATATATATATTATACTCCCGGGCATTTCAAAAGAAGAAAGGGGGTGAAATCATTCTCATAAAAATGAATAACCAACTCTTTGTCGATTTAAAAGGTTAATTAGACTGGAACCTTTAATAAGACCAGTAAGTAGTTAAATTTTAAGCTTGCATAACATGAAAAGTGCAACGAGAAGCTCAATGAGTGTGCAAAAAGCAAAAACATTGAAATAAAATAAACGGTGCAATAAAAAGAACTTGGTAAGTAAGATATTTCTTAAGCCCGACCTAGCCTAAGCCATACGGAAATGATGACTAGCCGTCATGATAATAATCGAGCCCAACACAAAATTACTAAACAGACCTAACCATAAATTTAGAACACAACCGAAGCCAGACCACCAAGCTGGATCCACAAAGAAATCCCTCGACAAGAGCCACCTGCTGTTTATTATAACAATTTATACATAAATACAATAATACAAAATATAACAAAGATAGAAAATATATACATTAAGAAACTAACTATCTAAAGACAGTTTTTACATAGAATTCGATTATTAGAATCAAACTTCGACGAGATTTTGCTGAGTTACAGAGGTTGATAACAGCGACTTGCTGATAATTAACAGGAAAATAGTTATATCTAATATAATCGACAAGTTCAGAATTATAGATCATATGCGTTAAGTTTTCCTTCATCCTTGTTACACCAACACCTAGTAGACTTCCCGAAGAATCGTGATTGATGAGATGGAATTGCGCCATGCCCTGTAAAAATTTGATTAATGTAAAAATTTCCTTCGAGTCTTCTTTCGCTAACATTAGGAAAGAAGTTAAATGTTTTTCTTCCAGTAACTCCATCATCCCAGTTTTCTTGCCATTTTTTAATTGTATAAAGATGCAACATCTTCTTAATTTGTCGATAAGTCCACTTTACTTCAAAGTCCACAATGTCTCTTTTAGTTGCTTCCTTTGCTAAGGTGTCTACCATTTCGTTATATACTTCACCCACATGGGCCTTAACCCATTCTAAATTTATTTTCAACCCAATGTTTCTAATTCTAATTCTAATGTCATGAATAATAGTATTATTAATTTCGCTACCAATAGCCTGCAGAACTGAGAGAGAATCTGATCTTATATATACGTTGTAAGTAAACTTGGTAAGTAAAACAAACTTAGCAAAATCGACAAAATTGACACTAAGACATTGTAATTTTCTTTTATAAAATTTTAATAATTTTTAATTTTTTATATTTTTAAGAAGGTGAAGGACAGCATAATAAGGACAAAGTAACTGCGAAAGCAAAGGAGCGGAATGATGTGAAACCCCAAAAATTGGAAACAACAGAAAAGCAAAATTAAGAAATAAATAAAAATAATTACCAGTGGCAAAAAAGAGGCGGGTTCTGGAAAACGGTTCTTCACACAAGTCTCCTTTTAGGGAGAGGCATAGTCAAATCTGACCTGTAGAGCAATGTTCTAGGTCCTTTGCCTGAGCTGAGAACAGCAGGATTGTAGGCAGGAATACTGTGAAGTACAGAATTCTGAATTAAATCAATGGTATGATGAAAACGTAAGGTTTAAATTCATTAATAATAGACCTTACTCTGAGATTTCTTTGAATCGCAATATTTTTCAAGTACCAAGGAGGCATCAAAGGCGGTGATGGAACTGTACCATCTATGGACTGCAAAATAATAAATGCACAATGTTTTTAACAAGCAGGTAACGGTTAAATCTTAATGACAGTTTGATAATTAAATATACATACATACATATATATATATATATATATATATATATATATATATATATATATATATATATATGTATGTATATCTAATATATCAAAAATATTTAACTTTATTATTTCCTTAAAAACCTCCTCCCATTCTAATTCCTTAAAATCTTTTTCCCAGCCTCTAAATGTCTTAATCAAAGGACCATCTTCGACTTACAATTCTTTCGATAAAATTCCCAAAGCTTTCTATCCTATAAATGTAAATTTTCTGTCTATTTAACAAGTTTTCCAGCTGTCGCCGGCAAATGGCTCCGTTTTTTTCCTGTTCTTAACACTTAATTCGCTGAGTAAGTTATTTCTACCTTGGGAAAAAACCTTTCTGTCTTCGCTCTTGGTGAACTTCTGTTCGAGCAGAGTGGTTTTTGTGTATTTTATTTGTCTGTCGCTGAGTAGTTCAGATGTCCGTTTTAGCAGCTCTGAAATAAAGTTTTAATTAAACTTGTGCCGGTCTCTTTCAATGGCCCGACTGCATCGTTATTACTGTTAGCTGATTAGCTTTCTCCTTGTCCAGTAGCACGGGGAAGTAAAACAATAGGGCTCCATAATTATTGTTACCAAAGAAAATAATTATTACATATATATATATATATATATATATATATATATATATATATATATATATATATATATATATATATATATATATATATATATGTGTGTGTGTGTGTGTGTGTGTGTGTGTAAATTTTTCAGGAGTTTTCAAAACTTAAATCAAAGTCTAAAAATTCTCGCTTCATTTTCCGTTCCCCTTTTTAACCCCTAACCTAAATTGTCCACTGGGGCTACAGTTTATGCCCTCAGAGAAGGGGTCTGACCAATTATAAACCTATATGGCCCCAGCGGCCAATTTAGGAAATTTCCAAATAAAAAGAGATACAAGCTGTCAGACACAGATTTTTCTAGAGATATTTTTTCCCACAGATTTTGACTCAGGTGTTACGGGTCTTGTACATAGAGCTTCATGCTAGCTGACCCTTCAGTTTGTCCTGTCCCTATGATGAAGTGCTAACCTGTCCACCAAACTTATCTTAATAAAGGTCTTTAGCTAAAAAGGTATCATTTTTATGGCCATGAGTGCATGAGCCACACATCAAGAAGTCCGTCTCATTACCACACACACACACACACACACACATATATATATATATATATATGTGTGTGTGTGTGTGTGTGTGTGTGTGTGTGTTTCGTGCTTTCTGTCAGAAAATGAATGAAGAAAGGTAGCTTAAAGTAAAAAAAAAAACTTAATTTTTCTAAATAAATCTTTTAAGCCATAGAGAGTTTAAAATAAATTTTATTCTTTGTACTTTTCAAGCAGTTAAAAAGTACCAGGCTTAAAAATTTAACAACATTAAAATAATAATAATATTCTGCTACAAATGTATTTTATAAGATAGTCAAGCAGGAGCATTGTATTTCTTAAACAAGAAGTTTTGCTTGAAGAAAAAAAAGGTTCTGAATTAGTATTACATTAATAGTATACAAACATTCTCAATTATTTTCTTTGGAGAAAATTATGCATTAACTCAATTGAACTAATGTGCCAGCTCTTTAGACGTGCCCTTAAATGTTAATTCCAATTGATAAATAAGTTTGGATTATTACAATGCAAATAGAAGGGCTTTGTATGAATATGTTAACATTGTTCGCAGATATTACCTAAATTCCACCAACTACTTTATTACATGGTATTAGGGGATAAAATTGCCGCCTGATATATCACATTTTCTACCGATCGATTATGACAATTTAGCAGAATCTAATACCAAGTTTAACTCTGATTAATTGAACTCATTTGTATACATTATTGGAAAGACAGTGTTACCTATATCTAAACAAGATCAATTTACCTCTGTTTGGCAATTAATAAAATTGATGTCGAGCCAAAAGGAAATCTCGTTCCTAATAATCCTGGATTTAAACTAAATTAGGGCTGGAACATGTATAATGAGAAGATTATTCTCAGTTTGTATTGTACATTTTAAAATTTCATTTTACATTTAATTAAATCTAATCTACATAATGCTCACTTACAATTGTATCTAAATCGCTTTTATTGGGGAACTAACAAGGCATATTTGTGTGTATGGCTATTTCACAAAATGAATTTATCTATGAATGATTTACTTTTATCTGTAGTTTTCAACTTTTCAGTTACCAATTTTCACCAGCTGCTAGTAATTTCTAGTTAATAGTTTGGCTATAAATGCATTATGCAGTAGAGGAAAGTCATCTTTTAGCAATTTTTAAAATTACCTTTCAGCTAAATGTAATGAAATTTATATCGACTTTTTCTGCAGAACGTAAGTTGAAAGTAAGTATGTGTAAACTTTATATCTATTACTAAGAACTTTAATAATTGATTACTAAGTACTTTTATCTGTAGTTTTATCTTCAACTTTTCAGTTACCAATTTTCACCAGCTGCTAGTAGCTTCGAGTTAAGATTTTGGCTATAAATGCATTATGCAATAAAGGAAAGTCATCTTTTAGTAATTTTTAAAATTTATCTTTCAGCTAAAATTAGTGTAATTCAAATCGACTTTTTCTGCAGAACGTAAGTTGAAAGTAAGTATGTAAAGAAAGAAAACTTTAATTCTAATTCTAAGAACTTTAATAACTGGTAAAATAGCTTTCATATAACTTTTTTTGAATCACGCTGTGCAGAACTTTTTTCTAGCTTTTACTAAGGATTTGGATATTATTCTAGCAAATTAAAATAGATAAATGATAAGGAATTTAAAAATAAAGGGTAAAAATAGATGAACTAAAATCCAGACAGCTCTTAATTTAATTTTTTATGATAAATAATACTAAATTTAAAATAAGAAAAAATGAATAGGTATATATATTACAATCTAACAGGACTTAATGATTACAATAAGAAAAAGAGTTTATTTTTTATAACTCACTGATTGGTTTATTAAGTTCAACCATTTTTATGTTCCACCAAATATAAAAATTACAGAATTGGAAGTATATTCATTTATTAACTTTTTAAATCTTAATATATGTTTTTGAAATAACAATATAAGATATACCAGTGGTGTAAAATAAATTAAAGTATTGTATATTTCAAATTTTGAAATGAAAACATATTACACAAAAAAACATGAAAACACATGAAAACACATCTCTGTTTTAGCTGTTTTTTTAACATGCAATTCATATTTATACTTTTTATCCAATCCTTATAATTACCCATATATATCGATAAAGATTGTAAAAATAAAGTTTAAAAGTTTAAAAAATAACCAAGAAATTATTGCAGAAAATCTATTCAATATTTGTTATTTTATATATAGTGTTATAGTTTTATATATAGTATTTTTTATATATATTAGTATTAAAAAAGAAGTAATTATTCCATTTTTAAAACAGGTTTTTATTTGTTATTTTTCGTGCCTTAACATTAATATTTTTATGTTGTAATGATATCTTAATATATTAATATATTATATACTATAACATTACTTAGTTACAAAAATGAAAAACAGCTTTTTGACTTTGAGTTTATCAGCACAAAACAAAAAAAAATGCTTTTTTTTTTCTGTTTGTAAAACAAAAAACTGAAGCAAATATTCAATAGACAAAATATGGAAAACTAAACCGAATTACGGAAATGTTTTATCACTACTACGAGGGTTGCTATTTATATTTCTGGCATTGGCAACAGTAAGTGTTGCTAGGCAATTTTAGACGATTTTAATCGAAAGTTTGATATTTTTAAACATAAATTCAGCAGACGATTTACCATTATAGCTTTATTTGTGTTGTTGACAATAAATTGAAAAGTTCTTCTCTTTCAAAAAAATGGACTTGAATCGTGAACATTTTCGTGCCATTATTTTTCATAAATTTCGACGTGGATTGTCAAGACAAGAGTGCTTCGATGAACTTAATTCTTTATAGAGATAAAGCGCCATTCTACAGCATTGTAAAAAATTGGTATAACGAATTTAATCGTGGTCGATGTTCGATCCAGGACGAATCCCGTGCAGGTCGTACAAAATCCGTTGTTGTGCCAGAAAAGATCGATGCTGTGCGTGAACTGATAAAGCAAGATCGTCATGTGACATACCGTGAGATAGAGGCGTCTTTGGACATTAGTATGACTATCATCAATAACATATTGCATGAACATTTGAGCGTAAAAAATTTGTTAGCGTTGGATCTGACAAACGCTCAAAAAAGGCTCGTGTCGATTGGTGCAAGGAAATGTTGGAAAAATACGTGCAAGGTACATCAAAGGCTGTGTATAACATCTACACAGGTGACGAATCATGGATCTATGCATATGAGCCGGAAGCAAAACAGCAACCAACTGTATGGGTCTTCCAAGACGAGGCAAAACCAACAAAAGTTGTTCGAGGAAGAAGCACATCGAAACAAATGATTGCCTGCTTCTTCGGCATTAACGGTCATGTGGCAACAGTGGCGTTAGAGCAACGCAGGACGGTCAATTCTGAATGGTACACGACCATTTGTTTGCCAGAAGTCATCGGAGAAATTCGAAAAAAGCAGAAGAACAGGCGAATCATTCTTCATCATCACAATGCAAGCTCTCACACATCGACTCAAACAAAGGCATTTCTGACGGAGCGAAAGATCGAACTGATGGGTCATCCGCCGTACAGCCCTGATTTGGCACCCAATGACTTCTTCTTATTCCCACACATCAAAAATAAATTACGTGGACAACGATTTTCGACCCCCGAAGAAGCGGTTGATGCATTCAAAACGCATGTTTTGGAGTTACCTCAATCGGACTGGAAAAAGTGCTTTGAAAATTGGTTCAAACGCATGCAAAAGTGTATTGATCATCATGGAGAATATTTTGTAAAACAATAAAACCAATTTCGATCCTACATATTTGTTTTTTCAGTATTATTCCAGAAATATAAATAGCAACCCTCGTATCTAAAAAAAAATTTAGCAAAGATAAAATTTGAATTTAAGTGTTTGGATAAGGAAAAATTATTTTGTATTGAAAGTAGATATGGCATAAAATTTATGCTTCGCCTATTTGATTCTCTCTTTCCCTCCCAAGCAGATCGCAAATACTCGTCTAAAAAATATATTTGCTTTGCATTCATATCAATTCGTCTCAGTTAAGTCTCTATATTTCTTTGCACAGCACTATCCGAGCATTCTTTGAAAGCCATCGCTCATAGTGATAGGTTACGAGAGGAATGTTTAGTTGTTTGTAAAAAAATTTATTCGTCCCTAGCAGGATATAAATCATTACAAACTTGAACACATTTCAGCCTTTATTCCCTTGAATTTCGTCTGGCCTTAGCATTGCTTAAGCGACGTCTCCTAAGGTTATAGAATTGCATTTTCCCCCTTGGGATTTTGTATCGAATTTAAGTGAGGAAAAATCACTGAAAGTACAGCTTGGTGATTTCTTATACTTCCGTGTTTGACCTTTTCCTTTAAAGTCCCTTTAGTTTTTTATTCTGTATGCAACACTTTTTTGAAAGTATATTACTAAAACCTTAATATTTCCTGAAGATCGTTGTTGAATGAGGGGTGGGTTAGGAAGAAAAATAGTGTTTTATATTTGGATTTTTAAGTTCAAACCGTGAAATTTCATTAGATTACAAATCTGATCTAAGCTCATGAACCTAATTCATACTACAGTCTTTTTTTTTTTTTTTTTTTTTTTTTTTTTAAACCTGTGCCTCGTCTTAGTATTACTTAAGTTACTTTGCCTATAGTTATGTAGTTATACATTTTTCTTCGTAAGACATTTTTATTGAAATTAAGTGAAGAATGTGCATTATATGTAATAATGTTAGAAATTATTTGGTATAATGTATTCCCATAGCTTCATGAATACCCATGAAAATCTCGTAATTTAGAGGTTGCAGGTGCGGACCCGAGTCCGCCGTGTGCTATAAAGGTGACTGGGGAACGTAAAATATGTTCTTGGTCACAATGTTCTCTACGTTCTCAATTATTACCTCAGGGGGTGGCAGGCCAAGTCTTTGGATCTTCTGCTTGGTCCCTGCTTCAAAATTATGAGGACCTACTTAATCGAAGTAGTTATTTCAAACGAAAGGCGCACCCATTGCCCTTAATACGAGAGCCTTCAGGCTCAATCGTGCTTGGTTTGTCCAAGGGGCATGAGAAACAACAACAACAACAACAACATACCCATGCAAAATTTTGTTCTTCTAGGTAACTTGCATACGACAATTCTTCTTAGACATTTTACCTGATATTAACCCCTTGCTAGTAACACCCGAATTTAGCTGGGACAAATCAGATACGCCAATTTTAGAATGCCCGACAGGAGATCAGGCAAGAGAAAAACGGTATTTCAATTCATTGAAATCCGAAATAGGTTCGCCCATTGCATAATATTTAATTTGCCACTTTCCTAATAGATACGTTTCCTCAAAAATTTTTGCAGTTTTCTCAGATACTGTAAAGGAATTGTGAAATTCAAAGGAATTTGAGTGACATGGATTCATGATTGTTGATATAGATAACAATTATGATGTATTATTTTATTATAATTATCCAGAAAATATGTAATTTTTTTTGCTGTAATTTGAGCCAAAATTACTATAATTCATTAATATTTCCCATATATGTAAAAATAATGATTATAGTAGTTATTTTATTTAAATTTTCTTTTTTTTTAAATAATCTATTTCTAACAGTTTGATGACAACAAAGAACAAAATTACTGATAATTTTTTTTCTACATTTGGCATATATTAAACAGGCAAGGGTTGACCTTTTGACTTTTTTCAGGGTAATGCATAAGTTGAAAAAAGTATTTTGGCAAAATGTAATTATTTCCACTCAAAGAAAACCATCTTAGGTTTTTTAACAAATAATTTTAGCTAAGATATTTTTTCTAGCTCTTTTTCAAACATTAGTCAGAAATTGTCAAAACAAATTATTCATTCTGTCTTGTAAAATTAGATAAAAATACTATAAAAGCAAATCAACCAGAAGTAAAAATATTTTCCTTATATATAAGAATGGAGTTAAAGCAGTTTGTTCAGAATCCCAACACACTTCAGTACCTGAAAGAAATAATATTTTAAAACATACAAAGATATGGTACAAAAATTGACGATATTTTAAAACTCCGATTGAAAACAGGCGCCAAAGCCAGAAGTGACTGTCTGAGAATTGCAATTGCTTGTATTGAAAGTATCCCTATATTTCAATAATGAATTGAATATATTAACAGTGTTTGGATTTAAGTTACAATTATTAAAACAGTAATATTAGTACCTCGGTGGTTTCGCTATACCTGAAACCATGGGCTAGGTCAATATGATAAAAAATTGGTTAAAAATATTTTAAAGTTAATTCCTACTTAGGTCAAAAAGGAAAAATTTTATTTTAGTTACATTTTTTAATTAAAATTAATATAAATATGTCTCAAACTCACTCTTTGGACAGCGGTATGCACCAGAGGCACTATCGGCTCTTTTTACACTGGAGAAACAATCAGTACTTAACGTTACCTTGCAATTGTATAACAATTGGTCGCAGCACATCGAGTATTTCAGGATCCACCAGACATATAGTGGTTCATGAAAGATGGTGTCCAACCACGTAGCACCAAAAAGGTAATTTTCTTTCAGCATGAATACTTCAGGAAAGAGCCATTGAGTTGGGTTACCTGAGATGTATCGGCGCATGCATGGAATTGCCTCCATATTCACCGGATGTCACTCCTTGTCACTTTTTTTGTCGGATGTATTTAAAGACATTGTCTCCAGAAACAATCCACTCCTTTAGATGATCTTGAACTGTCAATCTGTGAAACCAATGATTTCATTTCCGTTCAGACACTCCAGGATAGATGACAAATTTCGTTGCCCCTTTATGGTACCCTTCTAGTGTTAGCGGAGGTCATTTTAAACACATTGAAATGTAATTGCATAAACTGCTTCTCAGGAACGATTTTATTTATCCCTACTTATTTATGCATGCTTATTTATTTTGTGAATCCTGCAGAGCAATCTTTTAACCATTTTTGCAACTATATTTTCAAATTTTGTATAAACTTTTTACAGGCTTCACAATTAACATATTGTTTGTGGCATTCTTCTATCCATATTTGCTTTCATGTTATTTAAATTTAAAGCAGAGGACACCTTTAATAAACGCCCTATATATATATATATATATATATATATATATATATATATATATATATATATATATATATATATATATACATGTATATATATATATATATATATATAATATATATATATATATATATATATATATATATATATATATATATACATATATACATATATATATATATATATATACATGTACATATATATATATATATGTATATATATATATATATATATATATATATATATATATATATATATATATATATATATATATATATATATATATATACATATACATATACATATATATATATATGTATATGTATATGTATATATATATATATATATATATGTATATGTATATGTATATGTATATATATATATATATATATATATATATATATATATATATATATATATATATATATATATATATATATATATATATATATATATATATATATATATATATATATATATATATATATATATATATATATATATATATATATATATATATATATATATATATATTATATATATATATATATATATATATATATATATATATATATATATATATATATATATATATATATATATATTTAAATGCAGAGAGATAGACATATAACCGTCTTTTACACCAAGGAAATAATTTTTAGAGTTTCACTGTTAAAAACTGCAATATTGGACTTTTGATTTGAATATGCAAAGAAATGTTCAAATAAGTAACATTTACTTTAAAATAAAATTATCTAATCTAATAAAATATCATTCTAAAACACAATTTTTTGTATTTCTTGTTTGGAATGATTTTTATCTTATATTTAAATTGAAAAATTTTAACCCAATATATCTGGGCTAAACAACATTTTAATGTGAAAGTATATTTTTTTTCAATTTAATCTCCGTGTATCAGGAAAAGTATCTCATGCATACAAACATGAAGCTTTTACTACTTTATAGTTATCCTATCCAGATAAAGTCAAGTAATTGAACAAACAAACAAGTACATTGATGTTTGTTTTCTTAAAGATATTGCTTCTTCTGACAAGCAATCAGTGCTGATAACAAATATTCATGAAGAGAAATGTTAGGAATGATGCAATTTATTCATTATATATTGCGAAGATTGAAAAAATTCTCTTTCGCTACTTAAATTTTTTTCTAATACGAATAAATCTGCGCAACAATTCCCAAAGGGTTGCATTAAAGTATCATTTTGAATAGTGCTAATGTTAAAGTAAAATAAATATATGATATAGTTTATGTAGGATATATTGATGTTATATAGTTTAAAGGAATTTCTCTTTTACTTTTGATAGTTACACAATAAAATCCACTTTACATAAATATAATATATTGGATGAAAGTAAACGAAATTTTACGAAAAACATAATTTATAAAGCAATATTTCTTTTTATTTTGAAATATCCTATTTATCTATCCCAAACAATTAACATCAACTACTATGTAATCAAATTTCATATCCTAAATAATACATGGTTCAGTTTAAATTACAAAATTCAAATAAGGATAGGCAGAAAAATCGATGATTTCGTAAAATCTTTTATTATAATTTTGATTACTACATATCTGATGAAAATGATTTACTGTAGAGTCATAAAATATGAAAGAGCCAAAGTTATTCAGACACAAATTAAATTATGCATTTACTATCTTAAGTTGTTTGAGTACTGGCCAAAATGTATTACTCTACCTCCATGTTAACCTATAGAGGAAAGTATTCGTCTTTCGATCTCTGGGATAATTTCTAAATTACTCTAGATTAAGTTACGCAATTTTTACTTTCTATATATCTGATGAAAATGATTTACTCTACAAAATCTGAAAGAGTTAACGCTATTAAGAAAGTAATTAAATCAGGTATTTATTGTCGTAAGTTGGTTGAGTATTCGTTAAATTGTAATACTAATCCACAATTGTCTAGCTCCATATAAACCTATGGAGAAATAAATCTAATTCTTTGCTCTAGCCTATTTTCTAGATTTCTTTAAGTTATCAATGCCTTGCGTTCCTTTGTGGGGATTAGTCTAATTGCTCTATGTTATGAAATTCAAAAGAAGATGGTGAAAAAATTGATGATTTCTTAAAATGTTATTTTATATTTTTGTTATTTACATATCTGATGAAAATAATTTCCTCTACGAAATCTGAAAGAGGTAACGTTATTAAGAAAGAAATTAAGTTATGCATTTATTGTCGTAAGTTGGTTGAGTACTGGTCAAATTGTAATACTCTAACTTCACATAAACCTATGGAAAAATAAATCTAGTTCTGAGCTCTGGCCTATTTTCTAGATTTCTTTAACTCATCAATGCCTTGAGTCCATTTTCGGGGATTAGTCTAATTGCTCTAGATTAAGTTATGAAATTCAAAAGAAGATAGGTGAAAAATGATAATTTCTTAAAATCTTATTTTACAGTATTTGTTCTCTACGTATCTGATGATAATGATTTACTCTACAAATTCTGAAATAGCTAACGTTATTAAGACACAAATTATGCATTTACTGTCGTAAGTTTGTTGAGTACTGGTCAAATTGAAATACTCTAGCTCCATATATATGGAGACATAAATCTAATTCTGGGCTCTGACCTATTTTCTAGATTTCTTTAACTCATCAATGTCTTGCGTCTCTTTTTGGGGATTAGTCTAATTTCTCTAGATTAAGTTACGAAATTCAAAACTAGATAGGCGAAAAAAATGATGATTTCTTAAAATCTTATTTTACAATATTTTCTCTATATATCTGATGAAAATGATTTACTCTACAAATTCTGAAAGAGCTAACGTTAAGACAAATATAAATTATGCATTTACTGTCATAAGATGGTTGAGTACTAGTCAAATTGTAATATTCTACCTCCATAAATGTGGAGAAATAAATCTAATTCTGAACTCTGGCCTATTTTCTAGATTTTTTTTAACTCATCAATACTTTGCGTCCCTTTTTGGGGATTAATCTATTTGCTCTAGATTAAGTTATAAAGTTAAAAAAAAGATAAGTGGAAAAACTGATGATTTCTTAAAATGTTATTTTATAATTTTTGTTCTCTACATATCTGATGAAAAGATCTACTCTACAAAATCTGAAAGAGCTAACGTTATTAAGATATAAATTAAATTATGCATTTATTGTCTTAAATTGCTTGAGAACTGGCCAAAACACATTACTCTATCTCCATTTTAACCTATAGCGAAAAGTATTCTACTTTTGGGCTCTGGGTTATTTTCTAAATTGCGCTAGATTAACGTAAAAGTTCAATAGAAGATAGGCGAAAAAATGATGATTTCTTAAAATCTTATTTAAAATTTTTTTCTCCATATATCTGATGAAAATGATTTACTCTACAAATTCTGAAAAAATCTGACGTTATTAAGACACATATTAAATTATGCATTTACCGTCGTAAGTTGGTTGAGTACTGATCAAATTGTAGTACTCTAGATCCTTGTTAACCTATGGAGAAATTATTCTAATTCTAGGCTCTGGCCTACTTTCTAGATTTCTTTAACTCATCAATTCCTTGCGTCCATTTTTGGGGATTAGTCTGATTGCTCTAGATTAAGTTATGAAAATCAAAAGAAAATAGGAGAAAAAATGATGATTTCTTAAAGTCTTATTTTACAATTTTTTTTCTCCATATATCTGATAAAAATTATTTACTCTACAAATTCTGAAAAATCTGACGTTATTAAGACACAAATTAAATTATCCATTTACTGTCGTAAGTTGGTTGAGTACTGGTGAAATTGTAATACTTTAGCTCCATGTACTCTTTGGAGAAATTATTCTAATTCTAGGCTCCGGCCTATTACCTAAATTTCTTTAACTCATCCATGATTTGCGTCCAGTTTTGGGGATAGCTAAAAATAGTACATAGAATATTTATATTTTCTCATAGCGAGTTTATCCCTTTTAATAAAAATTGGGAGGAATTCTATAAAATCTGCAAAATTTTTTAGTATTCTTATTTATTATTTTGTTATGTGGATCGAAATTTTAATATTTTTCGAACCTCGCACATATTTTTTTTTATTTGGCAGGTATATAGACTGAAATCATGAAGAAAAAAATCTTTATGTAAAATAAAGCTTCACTTTACAGAATTTCGTTTATATGTTATATAGCATCTTGATACAGAGTTTAAGTGACTAAGTTAACCTTATCACTAATTTTTTTCTTTTTTTTATATAAATAGCATCCTGATTAAAGATTTAAAATGGCACCTGATCACTAATGAGGGTAGACTATAATACTTAAAGTTACTTTCATTTGATATTCATTTTACTCTGCAGTCCATAAAGTCTCAAATTTAATATATCTACGTTCTGCAGAAAGGATTCGTTCATTAATGGAATAAACACATTTTTTTTCCTCACAGAGAGAAATATTCACCAGGGTAATTGTAATCTAAATTTTTAAAAAGAGTGAGAAGAATACATTTAATTTTAAAGTACTTTTTAAATGTTGATATAGAATATTTTTCAAAACAAATAATAGCATTTTATCAACAAAAGCTTTAAAATGGTTTACGCGTTTCCAATAGAAACTTTTATTTTATATCACTTGGTTAAATTTGTAACTACTGTACCTACATTTTGTACTTGGGGTTCGTAAAATATATTCGTGGTCACAATGCCCTCCAAGTTTTTAAAAAGGTACCTCTGGGAGTAGTAGGCGAAACCTAGGGAGTCTTTTTCTTCACCCCTACTTCTAAATTAAAAGGACCCATTTGAGTTAAGACTTTCTTTCCCTGTTTCGGGGCCGAACAATGGCCGATTGGTTAGGGTGCTAGCCTTCGGTACCGGAGTTCGTGGGTTCGTATCCCACAGTGGCATGGATGTTCGTAGCCGTTCGGAATCGGCTTTAAACTGTAGGTCCCGGTCTCATTAGCCCTCGTGTTGCAAAAAGTAGACCGTAGCACTCCAAACCAAATCAAATCAAATTCCCTGTTTCGGTGTTAGTGAAACGAAAGACTCACCCCTTCACTTTAATCTGAGTGCCATTTGAGACATCTAAGTAACATTGGAAACAGCAACAACAGTTTGTGAGAGAAAATTATTTCCAACTGTTCATTTTAACCCTCTAAGCGGTTCTCACTTACAATTCCACCAAACCGATGACGTCTTCAAAACGTACAATTTTCGACCTTTTTGAAGGTCGAAAAATATATGCCGAAAATATATAATAATAAAATATATGTCGAAAAATATGTACGCTCTGAAAATATATGCAATGTACATTTTTGCCAGTGCTTTCTCCCATGGAGTTTTGCGGTAGGAGGATCAGGTCGATTGTTTAGAAACTGCACCCCTCTTTGACTGATATTTATTGAGAGATGCACCCCTACCCCCTGAGGCACAAAGACGCTGATAGCTTTTCATGGCTTTGTAAATCTCTATTTCGAAGTATTTCGTTTGCGGTAACAGATGTATCTCTAATTGCACCACTTAAATATCTTCGATGACTTTCGTAACAAAATATAAATAAGTCTCTCAAAGAATATTTTATTTGTACTTTTAGAATCCATTATTTCTTATGGGAAGATCTTCGAGACTTGACAAGCTTATGTGTACTAAAAATTAACAATCTATAACATCTATTTATATATCTATTTATAACCGGAAGGGACAATAACGTGGATGGGTTTCCCGTATTCCATTCTAGTCGACAAAGGGTGAAGGAAAAAATCATAGAACGTTTTGGCCACTGACACAGTAAACCTTTAGTATATTTTTGGAGACTTATTTTATTCGATGTGTTCCACTCGGAGGGTTAACGAAGCTGATGACAACCAGTATAAAGCAGATTTATCAAATGCTATCTTAGAGTTATAAACCTTAGTACACTTATATATAAGCATAAGTAAATAATTACAATGATATTTTTCTCAAGATGAAGTCATACTTAAATAAATTCACTTTTATAAAAGTTTGGATTAATTTATAAAACCTTATCTTAGAGTTATAAAACTTATTACGCTTATATATTTAAGTATAAGTAAATAATTACAATATTTTTCTCAAGATGAAGTTATACTTTAAAAAATTCACTTTTTATTAAAATTAGGATTAGTTTATAAAATGTTATGTTAGGGATTTAAAACTCAGTACACCTATGTATTTGAGAATAAGTATATAATTACAATGATATTTTTCTCAAGATAAAGTCATATTTTAAAAAATTAACTTTTTATGAAAATTTGGATTAATTTTTAAAATGTTTCCTTAGAGTTATAAGACTTATTACGCGTATACGTTTAATTGTAAGTAAATAATTATAATGATATTTTCTTCAAGATGAAGTCATACTTTAAACAAATTCACATTTTATGAAAATTTTGATTAATTTTAAAAATTTTTTCTTAGAGTTTTAAAAATAATTACTCTTATATATTGAAATATAAGTAAATAATTACAATATTTTCCTTAAGATGAAGTCATACATTAACAAATTCACTTTTTTTATGAAAATTTGGATTAATTTATAAATTGTTATCTTAGTTATAAAACTTAGTACACTTGTATATTTAATCATTAGTAAATAATTACAATGATATTTTCCTCAAGATGAAATCATACTTTAAAAAATTCTTTTTTTTATTAAAATTTGAATTAGTTTAGAAAATGTTATGTTAGAGATTTAAAACTCAGTACACTTATGAATTTGAGAATAAATATATAATTACAATGATATTTTTCTCAAGATGAAGTCATATTTTAAACAAATTCACTTTTTTTATGAAAATTTGTATTAATTTATAAAATGTTATCTTAGAATTATATATCTTAGTACACTTATATATTTAAGTACAAGTAAATACTTACAATGATATTTTCCTCAAGATGAAGTCATATTTTAAAAAAATTCACTTTTTATGAATATTTTGATTAATTTTTAAAATACTCTATGCTTCTTAATTTTCTCAGATGAATTCAAAACGTTTAATTAACACTCATAATAAACCTGGGAATCCTTTTTATATTTCAACTTCAGTTAGATTATTAGGTTCCATTTTAAGTAGAAAAAAGTGGATTAATTTATAAAATGTTATCTTAGAGTTTATTACACTTATATATTTAACTATACGTAAATAATTACAATATTTTCCTCAAGATAAGGTCATACTTTATACAAAATCACTTTTTAGGAAAATTTTGATTAATTTTTAAAATACTCTTTTTTTCTTAATTTTCACATATTCCTACAAAATGTTTAATTAACTCTCATAATATTCATTCACATAAATCTAAGAATCATTTTTATGTTTCAACTTCCTTTTCATTATATGTTCAATTTTAAGTAGAAAAAAATTCTAATAATTCACAAAATCTCAATATATAAAGGTTAAAATAATCATATAAATTAACTATCAAACGACAGAATGATACAAAAAAAAGGTTGCGACTATAATTTTAAATAATAATGGAAGAAAAAGAATTGAAAAATGCCAAAATTACCATGCAAGGTCCCTTTCAAGCAATGAAATAAGATATTTATAAATATAAATTTTGAAAATTTACTTATTTTTAAACCAAAAAAAAAATGTATGGATGAAGTTCTTTTCAGGTCTATATAAGTACAAAGTTTCAAATCATTAAGTTAAAGATTTACAAACATGTTTGGTAATGTCCACTTCAGTCTTCATATTTAACCAGCTTGCATCTTGGTAAATGGTACCGACTGAGAGCTGAAGAATGTTTATTAGAAAAGTGCTTTAGGATTTAGAGGGAAAATGCTGAAAGATAAAGGGTGTGGAATCTGTAAGCTTGATAATAACTGCCGTTATGAGTTATTGAATTCTTTTAAATGCAAATTACGAAGAAGCAGAACTATTTTCCTTAGAGGTTAATACGGGGATAGAAGATTCTAATGAGGATCCTTCATTCTTCTAGGTGATTTTTAACCACTGTATATATATATATATATATATATATATATATATATGTGTGTGTGTGTGTATATATATATACATATATATATATATATATATATATATATATATATATATATATATATATATATATATATATATATATATATATATATATGTATATATATATATATATATATATATATATATATATATAAATATATATATATATTATATATATAATATAATATATATATATATGAAATAATATATTGGCGAGACTCATTCAAAATTACAATACAGTTTATTTCTGGTAATAAACATGAAATCCATACAACAGATAGACAGCTTTACAGCTTCGTGCACACAGATCATCTGGTCTCACACATACTTTTTAAGTAAAGATTCCTAAACTAAAAGATTACGAATAATCCCTAAGCATAATTGATCACGTGATACAAAATACCCATGTTTAAAGAGAACTCGCTAACTATTGGCTAAAGTAGTCCAGACAGAGGCTGTACTAAGTCTATAGCGTGTCTGGAGGGAAAATCAGAATTATCGCGTAAACTCCGAACTCACTTTATGAACAAAAGTTCTTAAATTAATATTAAAATACTTAAATAAGGGATTTTAATATTACATCCCCCCCCAATAACATTATTCGTAATCCTTTTTTACATCAAAATATTTACATAAAAATTATATCACATAAAAAGGAATCCCCACTTGTGAAAAAGATAACTAACAATTATACAAAATAACATATTACAAAGTTTTACATAATGATCAGCATAAAGTTAACATTTATACAAAATTAACATATTATGAAATTTTACATAATTGATCATAATAAAATTAACATATTACAAAATTTAGATGTCTTAGAATAATTATTACTATTCATGATACAATTTCAATTTTTCTGGGGCATAGTAATACCTTAATTTACAAGCATGTACAATTTCAGATTCTTGTTTAGTTTGAAAATTTGGTCTATTGATTTCGTAATTAACTTCAGAAACTTGTTTTAAAATTGTGTAAGGACCTGAATATGGTGGCGTCAACTTCCTAGTGTTTGGATACTGAAATTCTTCATATAAAACTAGATCTCCAATGTTAAATGTCGATTCTATAAAACGACTATCATATCTTACTTTATTTCTTTTATGATAACCTATTGTCCTTTCTTTTGCTAGTTTCCTCGCTTCATCTACTGGAGGATAAAAATTTTGTTTGTTTATATGCGGTTCATAAGGTAATACTCCGAAGAGTAAGTAAGCTGGCGTAAACTGAGTCACAGAGTGTGGGGTATGATTGTATTCATTTATTACTTTATTTAATACGGTAGTCAAAGGAATTTTACTTGAGGAATTATTAACTTTGCATCTTAATCTAGTTACTATCGTTTGGTTTACTCTCTCAACTTTTCCATTTGTTTGAGGGTGATGAGCAGAAGTGAGCAACTGCTTAATATCATGGTGTTCTAAAAACCTTCTAAATCTTGATGAAGTAAAAGCTGCATTCCTATCCGTTAATATTTTCCTAGGGGTTTGAACTTGGAAGATCTGTTTTAGACAATTAGTATAAGTTTCTGTTGTTATACTTTTGGATGTAACGCGTAGCATGGTCAATGACTAAATATAAGTACTTTTTTGTTGAATTGTAATAGTTAAATCCTCCCACGGTGTCTAAACTTAAGCACTCAAAAGGTTGGTCTGTCGGAGGAACCTCTTGCAATAATCCAAACCTTTTCTGTCTTTTTTTCTTATTAATTTGACACGTATGACAATGTTTAATGTAGTTAGAAATATCTGATGTAATATTTCGCCAATAATAGACAGGAGTAAGTAGATTAATAGTTTTTTGAATACCGGGATGGCCGAATTTTTCATGCGCGATTTGGAGAAGCTTCAATCGTAACGAAAACGGAACAACTATCTTAGTAAAGCCTTTTTTACGGAGACATAGAATATTATTAATTTCAATGTAATTTCCTAATAAATTGTCTTTTATTTGAGCTTCTTGAATTTCAGCTAATGCTAAAAGGTGCGAAACATGATTTAAACTACTTTTACTGCCTTTAACATCAGTTTCAACTGCATCTCTAGATAACATATCAGCCTCGACATTTGTGGAACCTTTTTGGTATTTAATATCATACTCATACATACTTAATTGCAAAGACCAGCGGAACAAACGACCTTTTAAATTTTTTACATTTTTGAGCCACATCAACGCCGCATGATCTGTATGTATGGTAAATTTTTGTCCGAAAAGATAATGGTGAAACTTATTTAATGTATCCACGATAGCCAGACATTCAAGTTCAGTAATGGCATAATTTCTTTCATAATCTTTTAATGAGCGGGAATGAAAAGCTATCGGATGTAAGGCACCAGAAATATCAGGCTGTTTCAAAACTCCTCCTACACCATTTAAACTTGCATCAACAAAAAGATGAATTTCCTTTTTAGGATCAAAAATTTTCAAGACTGGTTTACAAATTAATAAATTTTTCAAAGTTACAAAAGCATTCTGGCATTCTTCAGTCCATTGCCATGGAATTTCTTTCTTCAACAACATATTTAATGGAGTACGAATTTTTGCATACTGGTTAATAAATTTATGATATACATTAATTGAACCTAGAAAACGTTGCAAAGCTTTAACATTGGTAGGTGGTTTTAAATTTTTTATTACTTCAAGATTGTGATTATCTAGAGAGACAGTCCCGTTGGAAATCTCATATCCCAAGAAGTTAATTTTAGTTTGCAAAAATGAACATTTAGATGATTTTAATTTAATGTTTTCTTTCCTGCAAATTTCGAAAATTTCTTGAAGATGTTCTAAATGTTTACTATAACTTTCTGAAAATATGATTATGTCATCGAAATAGTTAGCAACAAAGTTAATCTTATGTTTTGCTAGAATTCTACGGATGGTTCTTTGAAAGATGCTAGGGGCGTTTTTCCACCCGAAAGGCAGACGTTGCCACTCATACAGACCACTGCTATGAGTCCCGAACGCAAGTTTTTCTGTGTCATCTGGATGAATAGGTATATGCCAATAACCCGAGGCCATATCTAATTTTGAAAAATATTGACTTTGAACCAACTTGTCTATTAGGGTTTCAATGAGGGGCAAAGGTTCTGCATCTGATTTAGTAATTTGATTCAACTTTCTGAAATCTATACACAATCTATTTTTCTTATTTTCATCTTTTTTGAAAACCAATGTAACTGGGGCGCAATAAGGTGATGAACTCTCTTTAATTATATTAGCATTCAATAATTCTTTAATTTGATTGTCTATTTCCTCCTGCTGTTTTGGTGAGGTCTTATACGGTCTTAACGAAATTGGCAAGTCCGACGTTAACCTTACGCGTTGCGGTTCTATCCTAATTTTTCCTACATCATATTTACTGGTAGCAAAAATATCTTTGTAGTTTCCTAATATTTCTTTTAACTCGCCTTGTGTCTTAGTCTCTGAAATTTCATAACTTTCCTCAACCTGATCTTGACAATGTGTGCACCCATCACCAAGATCCGTCTCAGAAGAACTGAAAAATTCAGGCTTTTTACTTTTCTTTTTATCAAATTTACATTTCTGTTTACTTTCTTTACTCGCAATTTTTTCTTTGTTTACCTGTATCTTAACTCTACTTTCTTTTCCCTTAACACTTTCTTTTATATTTTTTCCTTTACTTATTGTATTTATTTTTTCTAAGTGACTATTATTTGGCTCAACAGGATTTTCAGGCATAATATGCAACGACAAATTGTTGCAATCAGATTTCGAAAAGGTGATCAGGCTTTTCTTTCTCTGCACAACAACCTGTTTTGCACAATTTATTTCCAAAGCAAAATCAATGCAACTTTTTAAACCTAGAAGGGCATATGGTAAATCGGTGTCAAGTACAAGAAACTTTGCCGGTTTAACTATGTTGCCCACCTTAAGATGAAGATTGCATGTTTTGTTAAGCTTTATTAGTCCCTTAGTTTGTTTTATTTGTATGTTTTCCATTTCCTCAATAAGAACATTTAAACTTTCCGCAATTTTACTCGGAATTATATTCACCGTTGACCCCGTGTCTATGTTTAACAATATTTTCGTATTTCTACTCGAGTTTTCTTTGTTTCGCAGTTTTGTTTTATTTTGTACGTACGTTTTATTTTCGATGTATCCGGATACAATTAATTGTCATTTTTCAGTTCGTTGTTTGGGTTCCAAATTTTCAGACACAGATGGTCTGTTTATACAAGAATAACCCCAATGAAAAGCGTTCATGATACCCACTTGGGCGCAGAATTTGCATCTGTTGGGTGGTAAATCCTGAACAGCATGTGTCACTTTTCCTAATTTTGTGTTACTTTGAAATAGAGGTTTAGGCCTATTATTTTTTAACAGACACTCAAAACTTTTGTGGCCTAATTTACCACAGTTAAAGCAATTAACCCGTTTAGTTTTTTGGGTACAATGTTTTGATAAGTGTCCTTTAAGACCACAAGAAAAACAATTATTATTCCTTATAGGCTGTTTACTATCAGCAAAAATATCATGCCTCTGCTTCATGTCATATGCCTTCGTCTGAGATTTTACACAATCGGTCTTCATATTTTCATATAATTTAATTTTCTCTCGAAACTCTCTTAAGTCTTTACACCCGTATAAAATACTTTTGTTTTCCGGTTTATCTTTAATCCCGTTGATAATATAATGCATCAAAGCCGCATCATCAATTAAACCGTTTCCTATTTCACGCATGTGTAGAAAATATTCAAACACACTCTCACTGTCTTTTATTTGTCGCCTGCTAAGCAATTCGTGCAACCTAGCAGAATTCGAATCGGTGGTAAACTCATTGAGGAGCGAGACTTTTAACTTTTCCCACGAGTCAACATTTACTTCCGTTTTTATGTACAGTAAAGCATTTCCTGTCAAAGAACGTTTTGCAAAAATAAACTTTTGCAGTTCGTTGAGGTTTAACATTTTAGCTACGTTTTCAAACTGTTGAACCCAGACATTAACATTTTCGAAAGAATTGGCACTAAATTTAGAGATTATATTCTCAACATCATTAAAGTTTATATTAATACATTGACTATTGTTTGAGAGAGATAATGATTCTTTAATATTTTTACATAGGTCTGATAATTTGTTCTGTTCTATGGAATTACTTTCGCTAGTAACGTTATTTGTAGCAGACAATTCGATAATTTCAGTGTTGACAACATTTTCGTTTTTCTGAACTGCATCAACTTCTTTAAGGGACATTTTGGTTTTGATATAAACAGATACA
>CM063504.1:108534771-108569771 GCA_032207245.1 Pardosa pseudoannulata
TATATAATAATGGATAATATATTAATAAGAAAATATTATATTAATAAGTCTGCATAATTTTGCATAGATTTAAGCAACAAGTATTATAAAATATTAAAAGCAGATTCAATAGTACATTGAATACGTTTAGACTGCGCAATTAAATAAGAATTTTCACGCTATAATTATAAATTTTCTTATGAAAGTCCTTTAAAAACCTTTTCTCTTGTGAATCCATAAAAAATACCTGAGTGCTAACTAACGACTTAAATAAGTCATCTAGAATAGATTGTGTAATACCACTAAGAAATTAAGGAAATGGGTGTTTTTTTCTGTAAGAAAAAAAAGCTGAATAATTGCCTGCTTACTTCTAAAAATTTTTTTCAAGTTGTTTTTACATTCCTTGCATGTAAAAAATCAGAAAACGTGGTTGCCACACTCAGAAAGGTGAAGCTTTTTATTGTGAGTGCTTAATAATTGAGCATTTTGAGAGTGCTTAAAATAATCCTTCAAGTAAATATGCTTAAACATAACGTATGTGTCGAAAAATACAAGGAAAGAGATGAATTAAAAAGAGGGGGTTAAAACACATATGGAAATATGTGAATACGAAATGAAACAGGATTTACAGTTATAATATTTTTATGCTTAGATATAGTGTCACGAAGATTTGAATGAACACACCGTTTAACTTAACAGAACAATTTATTGAACCTAAGTAGCAACTCGCAACTTTACAGGATCGAGAAGTTGCCTACAACTAGTGGGTATCAGCTTTTATACCCGAACAGAATATTCGAGAAATAACT
Source organism: Pardosa pseudoannulata (assembly GCA_032207245.1). Classification (NCBI taxonomy): domain Eukaryota; kingdom Metazoa; phylum Arthropoda; class Arachnida; order Araneae; family Lycosidae; genus Pardosa; species Pardosa pseudoannulata. The sequence goes on from CM063504.1 coordinate 108,535,560, forward strand.
AATTTACATATTAAAGAAAGATCTAGAATAATCAAGAACATAAGGAAACAATAAGCAACATTTTAAAATTAAAAATCCGTACTTTGGATAAACTGCCATGTCAAGCATCGAACCCACAATCTCCGGGTCTGGATCGCGTGCTTTGACCATTCGGCCACTGAGATAGTTGGCTAAGCTTCTTTATGCGGCAATATTGGTCTGGATTATACTGATACTAATAGTCTGGAAACACAGTACAGAAAGGATATTAAATGATGAGTTGAAGCATATCTGAATGAAATACGTTCTCTTTTACTTTTTATTTTTACTAACTTTTATTTTTTTTATTAATTTTAATTTACGTGTCGTAAATAATTTTGTGCACACATTATGCGTGTAGCTTGACCCTCTATTTTACGGTGAATTCAAATTTAATACAAAATTTTTTCGCATAGCAGCTGAGCCGTCAGAAGAACATTTATATTCTTCCTCTCTACTTCTTTTCACATATCGGAGTGTGCAAGAAAGAATTCATATTAAAATTTCTATTTTAAACTGGTCTTTTGTGCTACGTGGAAGTTTCAAAAATTTTAAGGGAAAAAATAATACATTTTTTTCAATCTATTTACAAATTTTTCTTAATAGTTTATGGGTTTATTTTAATTTATTTAAAGTTAAATATATAATTATAGGTATTCAATGTTAAAAAAATCAACTAATTTTTCCCATTTTCAAGAATTATCTGGTAAAAAAAAATAAAGGAAGGAATGGAACTTGAGAACGATTTGAGTGAAAAAGATTTCTACTCTATTATTATTTTCTTATTTTTTTAAGCAATGAATAAAAAAATTAAAATTACAGCTAGTTTAAAATTAGGTTTTGTAAGCAGTCTTTAACGTTTTTGATTTGTTTCATTAAAGTAAATTTCCTTGCAAGAGTAAGTACGTTTAAACACACTCTTTTTCTTAACTAAGTTGTGTAACATTATTTTCATTGAAATAACATAAGTTGTGTATTTCCATGTGAAAATATTCCCAATGCTGCGCTCAAAAAGATAACTGTAATACAGAGGATAAAAAATCATATAAATATATATTTAATATTTAAATATTAATATATTAATGTTTAAAATTATATTAATATTTAAAAAATCTAGTAACATGCTGATATCACATCAAAATAAGAACAAACTTTTAACATTCAGCATTAATTTCTTTTATTTGGATATTTTAAGGCATAGCAAATTTAAAATGTGATTTTTGCAGTAGTTGTAAAATATTATCCCTTTAATATTTTAAGCGTGATAGTATTTATAAAAATATAAAAATCTGATAAACAAATCAACCACTTACAACAGAAATATGTAGAGGAGACAGGGGCACCCTGGGATACTTTTCAGTTAAACATTTTTATGAATTTTTTTTAAAGATAATTGAAAAAAATAAGTATGCATGCATATATTGTCATCATATCTGCTTCTAATAAACATTAAACCTACTTAATATCTCATTTAGTTAAAGAGTAATAAAAGAAATAAAATACCTTTCCAATGTCCCAACCTGCCCCACTGTATGGGGTAAGTTGGGACACTAAACAACAAAGACAAAATACTGTTCAAATTATTTTTATTAAATGTTATAAAAGAGAAAAAGCTGAAAATTGCTCAAGTTAATACATTTTTTAACAATTCTTATATTTGTAGCTGATTCAAGCATATTAGCATTTACAGCAGAATATTTTCTGTTTGTTTTTCTTGTTCTCACCATTTTTTTTTCTGAAAAAAATATTAATAAATTAATATTTTGACATGTTAAATCAATTAAAAAAAATTAATCACCAAAATATTAATTATTTTGCTTGAATTGATATTTGTTTACAGTTTTTAAATTATCCCAAGGTGCCCCATGTATGTGCGTTCCAACCTACCCCATTTTACATAGTATCTTTTGGTAACTACTATACAGTTAGGCTCAACAAAACAATTTATTTATTAGCATAGAAATAATAATAAATGAATTTTCTTTCATACCAATACGCTTTTTTTAAAAAATATTTTAATTTTATTTTCAAAAAAATTACTTTTTAAAATGTAATTTTGGGTTATTCAAAGCAAAGAAAATGAAGTTGTTCCTTACCTATAAGCACTATTTTTTATCAAAATTCTTTGAGAAGTGAAGAGGAAGGCCATCTATCAATACACATGAGAACTAATTCCTGGTTACAAATTAAAACCTGAAATTAAAGGTGTCCCAAGGTGGGCTATGTACCAAGGTGCCCCACTCTCCCCTACTGCTTAACTTAATATTTAAAAATTACTCAATAACGATAATTGCGAAAATGAATTTCTTTATTTAAATTTTAGTATTTAAAATTTATTATTTTAATTTAAGTAAAATTACAGATCCTTTAAATAACACATATTCTAAAAGATGCTAACTTAATTTCCCTTAAAACATTTTATGATATTAAAAATATGTTATAATTGAAATAGTTTTATTTAGCATTTAAATAAGGTTAAATTTTTCAGTAAATTAAATGTGTCATACCCCTAAGTAACATTTTGTCCGTAATAGTATCTATAAGGATGCAAAAATTGGATTATCAGCAAAAAATATTTACAAATTAAATTTTCTAGAAAAATAAATTATTACTCAATTATTTTATGCTACAAAAACTGCTTAAGTGGGAAATAAAAATGAAATCTCACTCTTCCTCTAATGCGAATGAAATAATTTTTCAAAAGGTTATCATTACCTTCAAATAACATACCTGGCACGTTAATTAATTTTCGAGAAAATGTGTCATTGATAAAGCTATCAATATCAGAAACACCTTGTAATTAATAAGTGACCTCTAAATGCAAGAGGGTATCGAGAATATTGATTTCTGATGCTGTTGACATGTTCATAATCCATGTAACATTCTATCAAGAAATCTCTTAATAGTTTGCTAAAATAATACCCGGAGAGGATTTCCGGCAATTTATATCATATTTAATGTATGGATCTATCTGCTGATCATATTCTATCTATTGATTGTCAACTTCCATGCATAGATATATACATGAATTTATAAATACTTTATCAAAAGTTTGAAATATTTATAAAAAATAGAAAAATTATAACTCTTATTCCTTGGTTTTTAATTAACTGTATATAAAAAAATCTAATTGAAAATCCTTTTGTGAAACCAGCTACATATCATACTGTATGTATTACATATCATTCAAGAAATATCATTAAAAATCCTTTTGTAAACCCAGCTACATATCATACTGTTATTAATTATTAAATATTTTCTCAAAAGTTTAAAATATTTAAAAAATAAAAAAATATATATATAACTCTTATATCTTGGTAGTTAATTAACTGCATATAAAAATATCATTAAAAATCCTTTTGTAAAACCAGCTATATATCATACTGTATGTATTACATATCATACAAAAAATATCATTAAAAATCCTTTTGTAAAACCAGCTACATATCATACTGTATGTATTACTAACGGATTGTTCAAAGGGATATATTACCTTTTGAAATAAAAAGTTCTCATTAGCAGAACCTATTTTTAATTTAATGTTCTCGTTTGTTGATAAATAAATTTTTATTAGATCATCAGCAAATATCTAACATAAAAAAATTGTGTTTCATTATATGAAGATATAATTGAAAAACACACACAAAAACAATATATAAATAAGTAATAAAATAAAATTTACTTAAACGCAAAGTAACTTTTGAAATTTATGAATTAAAAACTAATTTTTGTATCAAATAGAAGGGATTTATCATTTCTATTTTGTTAGCTTAAAATACATTATTGCAAGCGATATATTTTGTATATAAAGATAAACAAAATATTTTAAAAAGTCTTTCACAGTTTCATAGCATTTTTGAAATGTTTTTTTAAGTTTTAATATGTTATATACCTTGGAGAATTTTAGGTTCATAAGATGAAAAACATATTTGTCTTCAATTTTATGTAAAACTTAGTTTCTAGTACACATATATTTCAAAAGATGCCTAACTGGTAACTGCTGATTTACTTTTGCCCTTTAGTGTATTTTTTATGTTATTTAAAATAATATACTGCTTCAAATAATAAAACTAAATATATATTTTAAGCTGATGTGTTATTAAATAATACAGTTTAAATTTAAAAGGAATAGAACATTTATATTTATGATGAACATAAAAAGAGTTGTTAGAAGGAAGGTTTCAATTTTAGAAAATACTATGTCCCCTTAAGATGTTTAAGCTTCTTGAATTTTCAAAACAAAATTAATAATTTTTTTTCCTATAATTAAACTTAAATTTAAGAATACGCTTTAAAAAAACTTTTTTAGAGCACAAATTAGACATCGCTTTATAGAATGCATTAAATGTGGCACGTGTTATAATGCATTAAATGTGGCAATAAAATTTACGGACATTTTTTAAACTATGAATTTTACAAATATCCGTAAATTTAAAATATTTAATAAATAAATCAGTTTGAAATTTTCATATTGTAGTATATACATTTTGTCTATAGAATGAACTAATGGAATGAAGATATTTTAAATTTTTCAGTACTTTTTTAAAATTAAAATGATTTACACACTTTACTTCTTTGCTTTTTTAAATTTCGAATTATTTTTTATAATGAGTCATTGACGATACATTTTTAAATAAATGCAATCGGTAGACTACATCCTTGTTTTCTAATACGGAACATTTTAAACAGGTTTATTCTTTAGATTTTTTTATCCTTGTATATGATGATGAAAATATTATTTTTGGAAAAAAAATTTTAAACTCCAACAATCCGTAAGTTACATAAGTAATACATTTTGTAAATCTGTTTGGAAATCAGGTTCTAGCTGGAGTTTTTTAATGCAGTTTTTTATGTGTTGAGGAGACACTTGAAGAAATACGATATTCTTTTTTTTTCTTTATATAAATTTTGAAAACCTATGAGACGCCTTAATTATCAGGGCTTTTTTTTCTCCAACTATAAATTTTACCATTGACTGTAAGACTTAAAAATGTCTAATACAGAATTATTGAATGTATATAAAATGTAACATCAACAAATTCCTAATAATTGATTTTAAGGTATTTGTTGATTATTTTTGTTGTTTTAATGATAATAAGGCATTTTAGTAAGAAATAAATAAACAGTTTTAAATTCATTCTGAAGATAGATTACAATCTGATATTCCAATACGGAAAAATATTTATTCAATTTTGTTTATAGTAGATGAAAATTATAGTTTAAAAAAAGTCTTGCAGTGTTATTATCTAAAACGTAAGATGCATACAAAATTTACCCTAAAATTTGGTCGATGATTTACTCTCTCTCTCTCTCTCTCTCTCTCTCTCTCTCTCTCTATATATATATATATATATATATATATATATATATATATATATATATATATATATATATATATATATATGTATATGTATATATATATGTATATGTAGAAATATATATATATATATATATATATATATATATATGTATATATATGTATATGTAGAAATAAATAAATATATATATATATATATATGTATATGTAGAAATAAATAAATTTATATATATATATATATATATATATATATATATATATATATATATAAAGAGAGAGATTGAGGGAGGGGGACTACTTAAAAAATTGTCTATATCTTATATGTACATTTATTTTCGTTTCGATTGAAATAGTTTGAATTGAAAACATATATTTTCTTCTAAAATTTTGAATATTAAAAAAAAAACATACTTTGAAGACTAAACTGGTAATAAATATATATATATATATATATATATATATATATATATATATATATATATATATATATATATATCTGAAAGAGTTACAATATCTTCTGTATGTATTTCAAATAAATCTAGTCTTACTAAATATTTATAAAAAAATTAATATTGCATTTTCTAGGACTATGTGTAATTCTGCTCTGAGAAATTTATTGAACTTTAAGATAAATTTACGAGTTTTGAATGGAATTAGAATGGAATTCTTGTGTTGATAGTTAATGTTCCTTAAATAATAATAGAGATAAAATCTTATTAGAATTTTCCCGATTCGACTAAATAGCTTCAGAATTTTATGGCATGAAGACATTTTCTGTTCGAATTGAGAAGGTATTGTTTCCTTTATGAAATAGCTTTGACTGTTTTGCTTTAAAATGGAGTCAATATAAATCCCCACTGATCAAATTAGTATATTCTAAATGGATTTACATTTAGATATTGGTGCATTGTAAGTCTCAAAGATGTGATGTTGTATGTATGTACCGTTTCAAAATACATCTAAGATCATACATTTCAGTTTCCCAGGGAAATATTGCTGTAGAGGTCATTGACAATACATAAATTTGTAAATTGTAGGCAAAATAAGGTCGCATATCTACGGAATGTTTGTTTATTCAGTGAAGAGGTCTTCTATTAATTCATGAGGATGCGGAAGTAAACAAATTTATCCTATTACCATTGTTTTTTTCTTTATTGTGATATAAACACATATTATATGTGGTTATGACTAAACAGATCAGTTTAAAGTTTACTTTTTATTGAATAAATCTTTGTAATTGTTATCATATTTTTAGATATCTGGATTTATAAATGTATGCACTGATTACAGATTTTTTCAATCCGTTCCTAAACCACATCTAAGTGAATTTACATTTAGTTAATGCTTTAACCTAGATTCTAAAGTTGTAATATTGGTTTTTGCATGTTTTTGAATGTGTATTAAGGACAATAGATTCTACAATTTCAGGCACCGGACGATAGCCGATTGGTACAGCGCTGCTCTTTGGAACCTCAATTCGCGGGTTCGAATCCCGCTGCGAGCATGGATGCTTGTAGCAGTTCGGAAGCGGCTTTAAGCTGTAGGTCCCGGTCTCTGTTCCCTAAGCCCTCTGTGCAAAACAGTAGACCTTAACCCTCGAAACCAAACCAATGTACCATTTTATGTAAAGAAACGACTATAATCTTGCAGCAATTGTTCAAGAAGAAACGTAGGTCTGTTTATCAGTTTTAAGCAAATTAATGACATGTAATTTGCAGAACGATTGACTATATAAAACGCATAATTTCTGAAACAATGAAGTAAATGCATTTTTCATACTTCCTGGGTTCCTGGGTAGTATTTTGAAGTAAGCATTTTCGTTTCTGTTTTTTATCATTACAAATAAAATAGTCAATTTTGTTTACTGATTAAACTTTTATTTCTGCTATTGTATTTTGAGACATTTAGCTTTTCATAAATCAACTTTTCCTAATTTCATTATAATGTCCTTAAAAGTTCTGAAATTAAATTCAAAGATTGTATAGTCTTCCAGGTTTGAACTCGAATATTTTAATGGTGTTTGATTTAAACAATACAAACATATCCGAGATTTTAAAAATCCAAGATTGAAAAATTAAAAAAATAGCATTTTTTAAAATTTAACGATGTTTTATCCCTTTAATATATATATCAGGAAGATATTTTTCATGCTAAATATATTTTTCAAATTTAAATTAAACTTATATTAAATGTATTTTTCAGACTTGTTCGGTCAAATATTATTTCTAAGTAAGCACATTTTTTTCTGATTTTGCGGCATTCCAAATAAAATAAACAGTTTTAGTTTACTAGTTAAATCTTTATTTCTGTTATTGTATTTTGAGACATTTGGCTTTTCATAACTAAACTTTTCATGTTTTTTTTATAATGTCCTCAAAAGCAATGAATTCAAACATTGTATAGATTTGCAAGTTTAGGTTTTTTATGGTGTTACAACAAATGTTAACTGAATAACAACAAATGTTAAATGAAAAACAACAATGTTCACTGAGCATTACAGACATATCCAAGATTTTGCAGAACATATTTTTTTTAAATAGAATTTTTGGAGTTTTAAAGGTGATTTGTCTCCTTAATATATAAATCAAGATTATATTTTATTCAGTATAAATGCATTTTTAATTTAAATAAAACATGTATTTCTTATTATTTATAAGATAATAAGTAATTTAACAGAATGAAATTAACGCCCAAAAAATTAACGTAAGAAAAGTTTTGTTGATATGTTTCAGAGTATAAACGTATTCGAAATCAGAATAATAAATTGGAAAAGGTATTTATCTATGCGTTATACAAAATACAACTTAATATTTATATAAAATAAAAGCGAAATGTATAAAGTGTTAGGTATTTAGCTCCTGAAATTCTCTACTTCACGATCGATACTCGACAATATTTATTGAAATGTTCAGGTAGAATGCCTTTCCTACGTTAATGTTGCAATAAACATTTCTTTTGTACGGACAAGTGTAACGAAAAAAAAAAACCTTTTGATTCATAGAAAGTAATGTAAGTCACCTCGGTTGCCGAAGAAAATTTGTCAAGCCTTCTCAAGGTTCGATTACCGTCCATGTATTTTATGGTCAATATCATTCATCAATGCCTTTCGTAAAGATTTAAGAGTTATCACAAATTTTCTGTTTGAGTTACAACTTTTACTATTTTCAGGTATAAGATCGGTGAAATTCGAATAGACTTTAGTTTGTTACATGTAATATAATATGCCTCGATGTAATGTACGCAATTTTATTGAATATTAGGGTTATGTAAAGTACCCGGCTTTGAACAGGTTTTTAAAATTTCTTCTTCGTGTTGTACCGATGCACTTTTCCACGATAGTCAGCACATGCATACAAAACTGAGTAATAAATTTCCAAGAAAAATTTAGGTGCAGCTGTTGACTTCGAGATTTAGTGGGGACCCCTGCGGAGGAGTTATAAATCACGGAGTGGCACAAGTGTAATGGTCACCCCAGACATGGATGTAGTATTGAAAAATGAGGCCAGAGGCTAAGCAATAATGTTAACTCTCACCAAAGGGGCTATTTTAAGGAGCCCACCCGAAGGGGTGTAGATGTTAAAAAATTTCACCGATAAATGATTGGCAAAGTATAAAAAGGAGCATTGAACCGAGTTGTAAAGTTTGAAAGAAAGTGGGAAAAAGCAGTCGATGTCGGAATTCTAGAGTTTTTGGACATCGAAACCCTGTGATCCAGTCAGAGAGATTGGGCCCAGAATTTATTCCCCAACCCACACGCCCGTACCGATGACAATCAAAATAACGACAATACCAACGTCCTGTACACCCGCACCGACGTCCAGCCTGTTGACAGCCATAACCTGCTCCACTGTAATTACTCGAGGTAAACTTAATAATATTCATAATTATTACCTTTGTATCTTTTGATTAAGGAATAACGTATAAAAAAAGAAAATCGTAATGAATGGTTGTACATTGATGAATGTTGAGTAATGAATATCACATATTGATCAAGAAATAATATCTGTAAATAATTAGTACACATAATAAATGTTTTAGTTCAAATATAAGGTATTATATTTTTACTGTGCTTCCTTTTACAGAACGAACACTGGTGTTTATGTTTCAAGTTCATTAATACACCAGTATTCATGAAACTCTTATAGTAATCATACAAATAAGTGACTATTACAAAATTTGTAATAATTTACACTTAAACCTGTTATAGAAGTTTTTAGAATTTTAACAAATGTTTACTGAACATTTTAAATTATGCAATATATGTCTTTAACTGAGTGGTCCAAAATGTGTACATTTTAGAAACGTATCAGACGAGTTTTTGGAATTCTTGTTAATTTTTAATTATATTGGATAAACTTAGATAAAATTTTGAATGTTCTTATTCTTAAAGCACGATACATGTATATCTGTTTGTGAATGTATATATACTTACAGACGAATATATGAAATATGTTTATTAAATCTTTTTAGTAATAGATGTTTTCCATAATCCGAAAAAAAAAATCTTCATTTTTTCTAAATTTTAGCAAGGAATAAATTTATTATTTCAACTTTCATATTTTTCAATATTTTGTCATCTAATTTTAAACTAACTTAAACAAATTTCATATGTAACCTCTAATGAAAATTAAAAATGTCGTAATTCAAATAAATAATCATAGTACTCCCAAACATAACAAATGCATTATGCATGTTAAGTTTGGTTTTGGAACGCTTCAATCTATTATTTTGTTATGCGAGTGCTAATGAGATCGGCTGCACCAACGAGGACGCTCTACCTTAAAACAAAAGTTTAAGATGTTTTGAGCGTCGCCGAGTGTACATACACAGCAGCTCATAATATACAATGCAGTATAAATACAGTAAAAATATTACCAACACACACAAAGTTATGCGAGTGCTAATGAGATCGGCTGCACCAACGAGGACGCTCTACCTTAAAGGTTTAAGATGTTTTGAGCTTCGCCGAGTGTACATACACAGCAGCTCATAATGTATAATGCAGTATAAATACAGTAAAAATATTACCAATACACACAAAGTTATGCGAGTGCTAATGAGATCGGCTGCACCAACGAGGACGCTCTCTACCTTAAAGGTTTAAGATGTTTTGAGCTTCGCCGAATGTACCTACACAGCAGCTCATAATATACAATGCAGTATAAATACAGTAAAAATATTACCAACACACACAAAGTTATGCGAGTGCTAATGAGATCGGCTGCACCAACGAGGACGCTCTACCTTAAAGGTTTAAGATGTTTTGAGCTTCGCCGAATGTACCTACACAGCAGCTCATAATATACAATGCAATATAAATACAGTAAAAATATTACCAACACACACAAAGTTATGCGAGTGCTAATGAGATCAGCTGCACCAACGAGGACGCTCTACCTTAAAGGTTTAAGATGTTTTGAGCTTCGCCGAGTGTACATACACAGCAGCTCATAATATACAATGCAGTATAAACACAGTAAAAATATTACAAACACACACAAAGTTATGCGAGTGCTAATGAGATCGGCTGCACCAACGAGGACGCTCTACCTTAAAACAAAGGTTTAAGATGTTTTGAGCGTCGCCGAGTGTACATACACAGCAGCTCATAATATACAATGCAGTATAAATACAGTAAAAATATTACCAACACACACAAAGTTATGCGAGTGCTAATGAGATCGGCTGCACCAACGAGGACGCTCTACCTTAAAGGTTTAAGATGTTTTGAGCTTCGCCGAGTGTACATACACAGCAGCTCATAATATACAATGCAGTATAAATACAGTAAAAATATTACCAACACACACAAAGTTATGCGAGTGCTAATGAGATCGGTTGCACCAACGAGGACACTCTACCTTAAAACAAAGGTTTAAGATGTTTTGAGTGTCACAGGGTGTACATACACAGCAGCTCATAATATACATTGCAGTTTAAATACAGTAAATATATTACCAACACACACAAAGTTATGCGAGTGCTAATGAGATCGGCTGCACCAACAAGGACACTCTACCTTAAAACAAAGGTTTAAGATGTTTTGAGTGTCACCGGGTGTACATACACAGCAGCTCATAATATACAATGCAGTATAAATACAGTAAAAATATTACCAACACACACAAAGTTATGCGAGTGCTAATGAGATCGGTTGCACCAACGAGGACACTCTACCTTAAAACAAAGGTTTAAGATGTTTTGAGTGTCACCGGGTGTACATACACAGCAGCTCATAATATACAATGCAGTATAAATACAGTAAAAATATTACCAACACACACAAATACAAAACAGACAAAATAACACTTAGAAATACAAAAAATAGTAATAATAATAAAATTTAAAAAAAAATTTAATTAAATAACAATAATAATAATTTCAAGATAATTGCTAGAAAATAAATACAATAGTGCATTACACTGAAAGTTACGTATTCGGAATCAGTGGCGTACGCAGAATGTTTTCAACAGTTCATAATTTTCAAGGGGGGTTCATAACGCTAAAAAATAATAGAGCCCATTATTTCTACTATAATTTTTATTTTTGCCATTTTGCCTGAGCTCAAGAGGAGTTTAAACCCCCTACCCCCCCTTGAGTACGCCCCTGTTTGGAATCAGCCTTGTTACGAGGTCTGTAAGTTTTTCGAATTTTCCATTAGCCAAACTATTATCCAATAGCTTGCATAGTTTGGATGAGAGAGTTTTGTTACAATTTTGCAGATCAACCCAAGCAACCTCCAGGCCTGCTCTGGGTCGCTTGAAATGCCAATCCCTAGTGAGGGAGCGGTCAAAAAGGTAGTGGTCGGGCACACCTGGGCCACCGCAAACACATCTCGGACTAATGTGATCGGGACCTACAGATTAAAGCCGCATCGAATAGATTTCGAACATTCATGGGATTAGCAAGTTTCATTCTGCGCTAGCGAAAGGCAGCCCCTAGCTATGCTTTCACCATTCAGCAATATTTTGTACATCATAGGGTGCACGGAGTAGTTTTTTTTGTTTGTTTGACTAGATTCCATTCAGAAGTATTTTTCCTAAGGATAATACGCAAATAGATTAATATGTCTATCATCTTTATCTCCATATATATTTGCTCCTATATGTCTGCATACTTCTGTCAGACCATTGTTCCTAATCTAATGGAAGAGTGGGATGTCTTTTTTTGTGGAATTCTTTATTATAAGAAGTAGCAATGGTCCTATTGGATGTTTTATCTACAAATGCTTTATTTCTTATACAAGTCTTATGTCTTATGTCATATTCTATATATGTCTTGTATAGAAATACATGTAGGGCAGTCGAAGATAGTGTTAAATATTGTAGTTTAATTATATTTTTTAGTTATAGAAAGCCATTGATATTTTAAAGTGTATTTATAATTATATAATTAATAATAAGAAACATAAACATAAAGTAAGTAGTAAAAACACAAAATATGTATATCTATCATTTTTTCCACTATATATTAAAACCTTTTTTGTGAGTAGAGTTTTCTTGTTTAAGAAAAGTAAATATTTTTTCAAATAAAACTGTTTAACTACTACAACTTAAGGATATCTTATTAATTTTAATAAGTTAATGCATTGCTTTGACTTTTAATGCTAAAAATATTCTTATATTTATTTGTCTAATTAGAATTATAGAACGCACGCTTAGTGAGAAGGTTTCAGATTCTTCAAGGCATTGAATTCAAATGGCCACCAAATCGTTGATAATTGATTTTATGTTCTGCTATAATATATTTCTAAGTAAAAATTTAAAATAATCTTTAGTCCAATTAAAAAAGTTTTTGTCTGCATGGAATGTTTACTTCACATAGAAAATTCGTTGATACAATATTTAAGATAGAAATTTTATTAATCAGAATAAAATTAATCAAAGATAAGAGGTATTTGATTATTTTATATTATATTAGAAAAAGTATTAATGAACATAACAATTAATCAAAGGAAAAATAAATAATAAAAAATAAACAATGTAAAGATATGAAATATTTTATAGATTCGCGATGTGTACAAAATATATTTAAGTGAAAAGTTTCCTATTTTAGAAAAAATAAAAAAAACGGATTTAAAAGTAATAAATAAGTTAAATATTTCTGGAAATTATGGCATAGTACTAAAAATGTAAAAAAAACATTATTGTACTTAAAGTAATTTGCGATCCGTGATGTCAATTGCAAAACTAGAAATACGTTTGCTCGCTATGTTATTTTTGACTTATAATAGACTAATAAAATGCTTGTTACTCATTGTGAAAAAAAATTTTGAAGTACAAGAAAATAAAAGTGTTAATTTAAGTTTGAAAAATTGCTCATATTTGTAAAAAAATGACTGCGAGAATAAGAGAATCGTTTAGAAAGGAGTTAAAAAAATGTTTCCCATAAAAATAAGTCAGATAAGTGATAATATTCACTCAAAAAACATCAAATGCTTGAAGTTTGTCCGAATCCATCAAAAATTGTGGTAATTTTTGAATAAGGTATAAAGAAATAGTTTAACACATGCATATATATATATATGTATATGTATATATATATGTATATGTATATGTATATGTATATGTATATGTATATGTATATCTATATCTATATATATATATATATATGTAATATTAAAATCCCTTATTTGAGCATTTTAATACTAATTTAATAACTTTTGTTCATAAAGTGAGTTCGGGGTTTGCGCGGTAATTCTGATTTTTTCCTCCAGACATGCTATAGACTTAATTCAGCCTCTGTCTGTACTACTTTAGCCAATAGTTAGAGCGTTTTCTTTAAACATGGGTATTTTTTATCACGTGATCAATTGTGCTTAGGGATTATTCGTAGTCTTTTTACCTTAGGAATCCCTACTTGAAAAGTGTATGTGCAGGATCACATTGTCTGTATGCACGAAGTTATAAAGGTGTTTGCCGGTTGTACGGATTTCATGTTTCTTACCAGAAATAAACTGTGGTGTGGTTTTGAATGAGTCTCGCCCATATTACATATATATACACACACATATATATATATATACATGCATACATATATTTATATATACATACATACATATATATATATATATACATATATATATACATATATATACATATATATATATATATATATATATATATATATATATATATATATATATATATATATATATACATACATATATATATATATACATACATATATATATATATATATACATATATATATATATATATATATATATATATATATATATATATATATATATATATATATATATATATATACATACATATATATATATATATATATACATATATATATATATACATATATACATATATATATATATATATATATATATATATATATATATATATATATATATATATATATATATATATATATTAAGAGAGAGGGGCATATACATATATTTAGACTAAAAGTATCGTAGAACTTTCTGCCAAAGAAAGCTTAAGCTTGCCAACAATAAGGGATATGATGTGCTGTAAATTACCTACTCAAAACTGAAGTATCTTCCCATGAATTGCTTGCCTTCACATCCAACAGCTCTTAATGGCTGTATTCAGGAATACATCCTTGTTTGGGTCCCGAAGGCTTAAAATAGCATATTAAATTATTAAATAATAATAGCACATTGAAAACATAAAACAATTTAGTCAAC
Organism: Pardosa pseudoannulata; assembly: GCA_032207245.1. Classification (NCBI taxonomy): domain Eukaryota; kingdom Metazoa; phylum Arthropoda; class Arachnida; order Araneae; family Lycosidae; genus Pardosa; species Pardosa pseudoannulata. The sequence continues at coordinate 108,550,565 of CM063504.1, forward strand.
TTTTACTAAACATCTTACTACTTTTTTTCACGTGTATAACAAATTATGATTCTTTTCTGACAGCCACTATTAACAATAAAAAAGTTTCTAAGTGGTGTTTGTAGTGATTTGTGTGAAACGATGACTCACTATGGTATCACGTGTAGTCGGGGAACTTATAAGAGCTTCTGTGTTGGGGCTTTTAAGACTTTTGTGGCTGAGGAAACAGACCCGAGGTGGGAAATTTCTATAGTTGGAAAAGGAGGCATCGATGACTCTCTGAGAGCTATTCCTTCCAAGCCATTTTCTCTTCAGCTCAAATTATCGGGTCTCTTTGGGAACCCCTGAACTAAAGTACATCATAACCCGGGCTTCTGTGTCACTGAGTCTTATCATCATGCCTATTTACTGGGATGTGCTTGCTTTTTCTGACACAAATTATTGAAATCCAACTCTCTATGTAGATGTTATCTGTAGTCCAATTTCCTCTTCTACATTAAGAATGGTCAAATATTTTCTTCCTGTTGATACATATGAGGGAAGTGATTTCCACATATGAGGTCAACAGAAGAGAAAATTTGTATTTTTTTTAAAAAAGACATTAAAACAATAATGGATGTGCTGTTATCATTTTGTTAACATCACAACCATGAACTGAATATTACAGTTAAGACAGTACAGAATGTTAAACTCTTACACGAAACCATGTTTCACAGAGCTCAAGAGATTACATGTAGCTTATAGATTTAATGGTTAATTACAGCTTATGTTGCATTTGTTTCCTTTGTCTCAAAAATATATTCCCAATACACTCCCAATACACATGGTTCTATGAAACCCAATTTAAAATCAGTGACCTATAAAAACGCTTTTAACACATTGTGTGTGGGTACATTTCACAGCGGAACTGTACCAGGTTCGGGCGTTTTGCTCGTAAATTTAGTTATTCAGTTAAATCTCAATAGATCGAAAATTATTTAATTTTTTAACCAACTTTTCGTATTTTATATTGAAATATAAAAACAAATATATAAATAGATATATATAAATAACAATCATAAGATTTTTGCAAACAAAATATATATTTTTTTTAGATGATAAATTTATAATAGTATCATAAATATGAAAAATCAAATAGAAATAGTAGTATATAGTTTTAATTTTTTTCGAATTATGTTATATATAAACATTTTTGAATTCCACATTCTATGTAGTAGACAAGAACATTTGGCTTCGTTATCCTATATATACCGTTATTTTTGTACCCACAAATAAACCATGTTCTACACTAACCCGTACTAGTACGTGACGAGAGCTCAAGTATCAATCGTGAAAAACGTACTAGTACGTGTCCGGCAAACAATGTGTTAAAATACAAAAATTAAAATATGCCTTAAATTGTGTCACACCTAAATTATAATTTCAATATTTACTAATTTACACATTTCTTGTTATTGACATATCATCAGGGTTAATCCATTTTTAATTAAAATGTTATTCCATAAAAATGACTTCCGAAGAGCTAAATCTTCCAATCACATTTTGTGTGCTATAATGGGTAATAATTACCATCATTATTTTGTGACTTTTTATGAACCAAACCTAATTTGCCAATATTCCATTCGAAACAATTGTTTAATACTCATTCATTTACCCCAGTTTTACAAAAGATTAAATGGTAATGACTTCAACTTTTTGTTACATTGTTCTTGATTGAAGAGAATGCTATTGTTGTAAGAAATATGCTGATTTCTTTGTTCATGAAGAATAAAAAATCTTTCAAATGAATTTATATTAGCACAAATAGCTTTAAAATATGTACTTTTGAAATTATAAAACTGATTTAAATCGTATTTTGAAGAAGAAATATAACATCTAAAAATGTATTATTGGTATCTGGATACAAATACTCTATACGATAACTTTAATTACAATAAAAAAAACCTTACAAAAGCACTTCCTAGTAGTGGAAATTTCTGAAACATTTTGCTTTATGTTTTATATTTTTTGAGATAAAAAGAAAATATTTCACCATACTATTTTGAATGCAATTTATAGCTTGGATTATATCTATAAAATCATAATAATAAAATTAAGTTTGATATGATACGAAATATAATTAAATCATTTTGAAATTTTCTAAAAATCTCTTAATAAAATCTTATGTTTTTTTATAAAATAATTAATTTTGAGACTTAAAACTATTACGAATATATTAATGCGTGTTACCGTTTTTGATATGAATTAATTACATTTCTATAATTAATAAAGCACTTTATTTAAAAACACCTCTGAAATCCGTACAAAAATGTACTAAAAATGTGTTATGGTTATAAACTAAGAGTATCTAGTTTCAAATACTCTGACGAATGGTTAGGGTGCTGGGCTTTATAACCAGAGTTCGTGGGTACGAATCCCACTGTGGCATGAATGTTCGTAGTCGTTCGGAATCGGCTTTAAGTAGTAGGTCCCAGTCTCATTAGACCTCGTTGTGCAAAACGTAGACCGTAGTGCTCCAAATCAAACCAAACCATAAACCTGATAGATTTTGTTTTTAATTTCATAGCGTACTATTTTACATGCTTCTAAGCAATCTATAGCTTTGATTATGCCTATAATATCATATTAACAAGAGTAAAGTTTTGATATGATATGAAATGTAATTAAATCATTGTGAAAATTTCTTAAAAATCTCTTAATAAAAATCGTATTTTTTCACAAATTAATTAATTTTGAAACCTAAAATTATTACGAATATATTAATGTGTGTTGACTTTTGCGATGTGAATTAATTATTCATTGTAATGGATAAGCTAACTTTATTTAAAATCTCTTCTGAAATCCTTACAAAAATTTACTAAAAATATGTTATTGATATTTGGTTACAAATAGTCTGTACGGTATCTTGAATTACAATTAAAAACACTTTCAAAAGCACTTCATACTATTTGACATTTCTGAAAGATTTTGTTTTGAATTTCATAGCTTTTTTAATTAAAAAAATATTTCACAATACAATTTTGCATTCTTCTGAGCAATCTATAGCTTTTTTTATGACTATAATATCATAATAACAAGAGTAAAGTTTTGATATGATATGAAATGTGATTAAACCATTTTGAAAATTTCTTAAAAATCTCTTAATAAAAATCGTATTTTTTCACAAATTAATTAATTTTGAAACCTAAAATTATTAAGAATATATTAATGCGTGTTACTGTTTCCAATATGAATTAATTACACGTTGTAATGAATAAGCTAACTTTATTTAAAAACATCTCTGAAATAAATACAAAAATATACTTAAAATGTATTATTGGTATCTGTTTACAAATACTCTGTATGGTATTTTGAATTACAATAAAAAAAACCTTACAAAAGCACTTCCTAGTATTTGACATTTCTGAACGATTATGTTTTGAATTTCGTAGCTTTTTTAGTTAAAAAAATATTTCACAATATAAATTTATATGCTTCTGAGCAATCTATAGCTTTTATTATGACTATAATATCATAATAAAAAGAGTAAAGTTTTGATATGATATGAAATGAGATTAAATCCTTTTGAAAATTTCTAAAAATTCTCTTAATAAAAATTTTATTTTTTCACAAAATAATCAATTTTGAGACCTAAAATTATTACAAATATATTAATGTGTGTTTGCCGTTTGTGTACGTTTGTGCCGTTTGGGCAATTACATGTCGTAATGAACAAGAAACTTTATTTAAAAACACCTCTGAAATCCGTAGAAAAATGTATGATAAATGTATTACTGGTATCTGGTTACGAACACTCTGTATGGTATTTGAAATTACAATAAAAAATATCATTCAAAAGCACTTCCTAGTATTAAACATTTCTCAAAGATTTTTTTTTAATTTCATGGCTTTTTTAGTAAAACAAATCACCATATTATTTTGCATGATTCCGCACAAATTGTACCTTTGATTATGCTTATAATATCATATTAACAAGAGTAAAGTTTTGATATGATGCGAAATATGGTTAAATCATTTTGAAAATTTTTTAAAAATCTCTTAATCTTATTTCTTCACAAAACAAATAATTTTAAGACCACAAATTATTACGACAATATTATTAATGCGTATTACCGTTTCCGTTATGCATGAACTACATGTCTTAATGAATAAGTAACTTTATTTAAAAACACCTCTGAAATACCTACACAAAAATGTACTACAAATGCATTATTGCTAGCTGGTAAAAAAAATACTCTGTATGGTATTTTGAATTACAATAAAAAATCCTTACAAAAGCACTTAAAAGTATTCAACATTGCTGATAGATTTTGGAACGATCGCCGAATGGTTAGGGTGCTATCCTTCGGAACAGGCATTTTTGGGTTCGAATCCCACTATGGCATGGATGTTCGTAGTGGTTCGGAATAGGCTTTAAGCAGTAGGTCCCGATCTCAATAGCTCTCGTGTTGCAAAAAGTAGACCGTAGCACTCCAAACCATAAAACTGAAAAATTTCTTTTTTTTTATTTCATAGCTTTTTTAGTAAAAAAAATTACCATATTATTTTGAATACTTCTAAGGAATCTATAGCTTTGATTGTGCCTGCAATATCATAATAACAAGAGTAACGTTTTGATATTATATGAAATATGATTAAATCGTTTTGAAATTTCCTAAAAATCTCTTAATAAAAATCTTATTTTTTCACAAATTAATCAATTTTGAGACCTAACATTATTACAAATATATTAATGTGTGTTACTGTTTCCGACATTTATTCATTACACTTCTTAATCAATAAGTTAACTTTATTTAAAAACACCGCTGAAATCCGTACAACAGTTCCAAAAATTCTGGAATAGTCATCTTCCAAATAAATATTTTGCTGTTAGTCTTGTAGCTCATAAATATTGTTATATTTTGGTACGAAACTGCTGTGATCCATGATACAATGGATATATTTGCGGATACCTATAAGAAGGTCTTCGATTCGAACATTCGTGAGAGTGAAAGTAATCAGTTTTTTTTTCTTCGATTTCTTGTATATTCTAGATAGCTCTATTATATGCCAATTTTCTTTAATATTTGGATCTTTCTGGAATTTTTCTAACCTCTAAAAGCATGTGTTGAAAATGTGTGGGACAAGTCTTAAATTATAAACCTTAGATCTAGTTGTCCCCCTGATTAATAAATGTTATTCCTTGTTTATAAAGGATTCCTTATTGTATTCAATAGACATTTCATATCTATGTTACGATTCTAGATAAATATACTGTGTTAAACTGGTGATAACTATCAATCGCAATGAAATTTATTTCAGAGTGGAATCTGTACTATCTCGCAGCTCGATCTAGACTAGCGGTTACTAACTTTTTCTATTATATGTTTCATCAAATTGATCAGTTTTATTTTCCATGTGCGTTCAATCTCATATCTTACATTCTTCCTATTGCCTTAATCTGTTTCACCAATTACAAATTTAAAATCTTCAACATTTAAATAAATAAGTGGTATATTTCTTCATTATATAGTTTTACAAGTAAGCAAAAGAGCGAAGCATAAAGGCTGTCACAATAAAATGTTTAAAAATATTTTGGTTTTTATTTTATGTAAAAAGATTTGAAACATAAACCAGTATTCCAGTATTTATTTTCGGTATTAAAAGCAGTATACATCATCACTAAATTACACAATATTATTACTCCCAACAGAGTTACAAAAAAGAAATGCCGCCTATTAAACCTTAAAAGTCAAAAGTGCGTCTCACTTTATCTCAGCTGTTTCATATGGAATAAAACTTTGTTCCAGCGGAAAACCTACTTTAACCATTTACAAATTTCTAAACCAGCAAATGGCATCATAAGTCTGATATAAAGTAATTACACAGCGTCACTTCTGAGATAATACCGACTGGGTATTCATAATCACAATTAAAAATTAATTATGCGCCACTCCATGCGATTCGCTAGACATATCTACGCTTTACAAGCGGAGTTTCTTCTGCACAAAGAAGAACTAGCAGTCTGAGAGCTATAATAGTTATTTTCCGGCTGTTTTCTCCCGGTAATTTATTTAATCCCATTATTTCTTATCTCCTTACATAAAACATTTCAAAATGTAGCATGTTAACTGATGGGCTTCATACATTATCTGTTGCATCTGCTTCATGTTAAACGCTGTTATGTACCTGAAATTATTAGATTGATGGAAGGACTGTTTATCTTTAAAATATTATGAACCTTAGACATAAAAAATGACTATTTTTGCTATTTTGTTAATTTTTTCCTTTGCAAAAACAAGAAGAGTATATCAATTTTTTATATGGGGATGGAAAATGAATGAAGAAAAAGTAACGATCAGGTTGAACAAAAAATTAATAATATCAAAAGACATATGCGATGTAAAAAAAAGGTCTGAAAATACTAATATATCAAGATTTTAATATGTAAGTAAACGTTAAAAGACTTTCTTTCATTTATCTTCTCACAGACTCTTTTGTTACTACCTTATGAATTTAAATTCTGAATAAATATATGACTTGATAAAAATGTATCAAGAAAGTAATGAGTTAAGAGAAAGATGTGTTACAACTGAACAAGGGTTTTAAAATATATATAAAAGGAAGGTGAACTTTCTAACAAAATGCTAATTAATTGTCTTTAAATATATATTTTAAACTATTCAGTTAGATGGTTGGTTGGTTGGTTGAGGTTTTTTGGCACAAGATCCAGGCAAGGATATGCTGTGCCATACGAAAGAGTAAGATTCTAAAGCATAAAAAAATATAATTTAAAAGAGGACACTATCAAGTGCTAAAAAAACAAATACTAGTAAAAAACGATGTAAAGGGTCAAATTAAAACTCTTCTTTTTAAGTTAAACAAGGTTAAAAATATCAGAAATTCAAGAAGTTCACTCAGACTGGGATGAAAGGTTTTAAAAAATATATGCTGTAAAATAGTGTAAAAGCCGCACATGAAGTTAAAGTGTGATGAACAATGAGATGAGTGTGACAGGAAGAACATTGTTGAGCAGGCTCAGCCAAAAGTAAATGTTTATGAGTGAGTCTTGTATGACCAATGCGAAGACGTGTTAAAATGACATCTAATTTGCGATTTGGGAAACATCTATTCAGTTAGAAGGATGACAGAATGATACAGCTCTGCTGCTCTTTGGATTCGAGTTCGTGTGTTCGAATCCCGCTGCTTTCATGGATGCTCGTCCATTCAGAATTGACTTTAAACAATAGATCCCTTTCTCATTAGCACCTCGAGAGCAAAGCTGTAGACATTAGCAATTCAAACCAAACCAAACTATTTAGCTCACTAAAATGCGTAGCATTATTAAAACATGCATTTAAAATTTTATTTAAATCTGATATATTTTGCAAGTATAATGGTTAAAAATATAATCTATATATATATAAATGAATTTGTGTGTGTCTGTCTGTCTGTATATATGTACTCAATAGACTCAAAAACCATGCATCCAATCGCCGTGAAAATTTGGGTAATGTTTAGGTATATCCCTGGGAAGGTTTTTGTAAATTTTTAACGTTCGAAATCCATTCCTTCCCCCTTTTTCGAGCATTTCATGTCACTATTCCAAACATTATTTTCCCCGGTTAAAAGCAAACGATTAAATTTTTAATTTATCGCGTGATAACTAAGCGAAAGAAGCATTATTTTTAGCAATGTGACGTTATCCCAAATAATTGTTTTAAACGCAGTTTTCCTCGGTTAAAAGTAGAAGACTAAAAGTTTTAATTTATTACATAATTCATAGGTGAAAATGATATTTTTCTATCATTATGACGTCATTTCTTTAAATATTTCATTTATTTATTTCTTATTTTATAATCATCTGCGTAGTATCAATTCGATTTGATCTGGAAATTGAGATATAAAGTGATTCACTTTCATTTCTATGTGACGCAAATTATAGCATTTTTATATGAGAACTAATTTGAAATTTAATTATTTGTTCATTTTTACGTTACAATGAAATGCTTATCAACAATATTGTAAGTAAAAAAAGTACAAATTTCAGCGACTCTCATGGGCAAATAAAAACTTATCATTTTATATATTTATCTTCATATTCATATGGTTGTCAATATGAGTGTGTGTTTCTGTTTCATACAAAACCATGTGATTTGTCATAAATTTCCTTAAGTTTGGAAAACATTTATTACTACCAACAAAATTAGTACTGTTGCTGTCAAAACCTCTGCTTCCTATTCTACCACGTAATATGGGAAGGTATATTAACGTTGCTAATCAACGTACAGTAGTAATACAGTAATGCAATTTAGGGTTAAAATTATATTTTGCCATAAAAAAGTTTGAGCAAATTTAATAAAAACACAAATTTGATGCAGATTTAATCGTTAGCATGTAAGCATATATTTTATTTTTATTAATTGATATTATAAACAGTTTTTATTTTTATGTTTTTTTATACAAATCTACCCGATAAGTAATGCACTTACTGGACATTCAGCTATTAATAAACTGTTATAATCGTCAACAATCTGAAACATACGAGATTTATTCAGCATTTCTATTAATACATCATATTATCTTTAACAGTGGTTCTAAATCTTTCATCGAAATATTTTAAAACCCAGACCGAAGGCTGGGTGCGAAGCAGCTAGTATTTTATATAATCAATGCACAAAGTTATTATGTGTGAATCCTCTGTATAATAATATTCTAATTTATCTGTGCGTCTGTCCTTGAATTTCTGAAGTGCCTGGAACTGGAATGGATAGAGGCATCCATATATTGGATTCTTGATGAGTTAGGGTTAGGAAAATTCGAAGTGAATAAAATTTATCTTCTCCTAAACTATCAATCCGAATCTTAAATAAATTGGTATAAATATTCTTTATATCACAGCAAAAAATACTGTCTTCTTTAAAACGCTCGAAATCCACCCCTTCTCTCCCTTTGTGTGCATTTAATGCCATTATTTCAAGCCCTATTTTCCTTAGTTAAGATCAGCCGATTAAATTTATCAATATATCACATAATAATTAGGTAAAAATAAGCATTATTTCTAGCATTATAACGTCATTTCTTTAACCATCTCATTTAATATTAAATTTTCAAATTAATTTTATCAAAAATTCATTATTTAGACGATTTTTAAATTTTTTTAAATACATTTTTCTCAAAATAAAATTTTTACAAATTTTGGAAGTCTTAAAGACTTTGAGAAATATGCATTTACATTTATACTATTTGACATATTTTAATCTTTATTTAAAATTTAAGAAATGTGGAAATATAATTTTATGTATAAATGCAACATTTTTTAGGAATTAAAAATATAAGAATTTTTAAGATTTTTTTTTTCAAAATTGACCATATAACAAGAATTTTTTTTTCTAAATACTCAGAGTTCTTTTTAAAATACATTCTCCTTAGATTCTAATAGTATATTATAAATACTTAAGTTATGAGAAATATAGAAAGTTTAAAGAAGTCATTTTAAAAATATGAAAACTTTTGTAAGAAAAGTATCTCAGTAAAAAAAAAAAAAAAAAAAAAAAAAAAAAAAACACTTCGGTAAAAAAAATTATTTTTTTGTTAATTTTTTTTTATTAAAATACATTATCCTTAGACTCTATATCCTTAGGATATTATAAATACTTAAGTTATAAGAAATATAGAAAGTTTAAAAAAAGTAGTCATTTTAAAAATAAGACTACTGTTTTTTTTTTTACAAAATTATTTTTGTCAAAATTAGCCATATAACAAGTAATTTTTTTTTCTAAAAACTCAGAGTTCTTTTTAAAATTCGTTCTCCTTAGACTCTATTAGGATGTTATAAATATACTTAAGTTATAAAAAAATATAGAAATTAAAAAAAAAAACAGTAGTCATTTTAAAAAATATGAAAACTTTTCTAAGGAATGCAGCTCAATTAAAATAAAAACACTTCGATACAGAAAATTGTTTTTTGGTTAATTGGGATTTATCTATAGCCAAATTTATATAAAAACGATTTTACTTTAAAGCCAAAAATAAAAATTTTATTTTTGTGACATGTCTACCTTAATGAAGATTTTTCAGTGTTTTTAATACACTATTCTATTACCTATAGAAATGAAAAATTTTTGGTTTTTGAATGTATTTAATCTCTTAATACTCAATTAATCAACTTAATTACCCAATGTAGCAACACCCCAATGAAATTTTAATCTTTCAGGGTATTTCGTAATGTAATTCTAAAATATAGGATTGTACACTATCGTATTAAAATATTGCTTTAATAAACAGTTAGTTAGCTTAAAACTGATAGGATATGTAAGTTCAATTTTTTTAACTAGCAAAAATTATTTAATTCATATTAAAGAATTTTTACTTCTCTTTTGAATACTGATCAACTCAAATACAATAATTCAATGAGAATGCAATGTATTCTCATAGTAAAACTACTGATAATGTCTTTGAATTTAGAATTGGTTATTAGTGATGTAATGTTTAAATAAATGTACCAGTCTTGAAGTAGCGTTAGCTTAAACTAAATATTTCGTAAATGCTAACTCATATTTTTAAGTTTTCTAAAGTTATTCGACTCATATTAGAAGAATCTCCAATCATTGCATAACAAAATGACTATTTTGCCCTATTAATTTCATCCAGAATATTTTCTCCACCCAAAGCAAAAATTGATCTCATGCTCCTCTTTTACCAACTCAGTGTTAATTATTGATAATCTCGGATTGTTGTTTGCAACCCTCGAGAAAATTTTCAGAAAGTAGTTTCAGAAACTGTATTATGCTAATCAAAGGTTGTAAACCGGGCTGGATTTGAATTTCAACGATGAAAGTTATTTTATAGCTGTTTAAAGAATGCGTGTGTAGCAAATCTTAAAAATTCTAAAGGAAGCAAATGATTATTTGAACAGAGTTTAAATTTCCCACAACAGTTAATTAGGGTTTGCTTTCATTAAATTACGGGTCTAAACTTAAACCGTATATTTGAAACTTCATTTTCCTATGAAGCTTTCGAAGAAATATTTTGTCTTTTATATGTTAGTTGTCTTTGTGTACTTTGTACTTCTGAATGTACGAAACAAATGGTCTATATAGTTTAAACATTTCCAGATGTTCAATTCTCGCAGCTCTTGCAACTTTATTCTATCTAAAATTTAGAACAGTTAGATTATTCATGGAAAAAATTATATTAATGTGTTTAAGTAATCATTTATTGTGTGTAATATTTTAGGGGAAAGTACATTTAAATTTTAAAAATTTTCATTGAAAACTTTGCATATGTATGTAATATAAAATGTAATATAAATATTAGGCTCTGCTAGGAATAATTGTTTTGAAATTTATTAATTGGAAAATGCAGAAAAACCTTGAATCTCAAAGTCACCCTTAACCAAGATTTTTCTTAATTTACCCGGTATTATTTTATAAATTATATATATATATATATATATATATATATATATATATATATATATGTGTGTGTGTGTATATGTATATATATATTTACATGTATATATATATGTATATATATGTGTATATATATATATATATATGTATATATATGTATATATATATATGTATATATACGTATATATATGTATATATATGTGTGTATATATATATATATATATATATATATATATATATATATATATATATATATATATATATATATATATATATATATATATATATATATATATATATACATATATATATATATATATATATATAATATTTATATACATTTATATATGTATATATATGTATGTATATACATATATATATATGTATATATGTATATATATGTATATATGTATATATATATGTATATATGTATGTATATATATATGTATATATGTATGTATATATATGTATATATGTATATATATATATATATATATATATATATATATATATATATATATATATATATATATATATTATATATATATATATAATACATATAATATATACTATGATATTTACATCTATAATATGTTACATATGTGTATACTACGCCTAATACATTTATGCTAGATATGTATATACTATGCGTAATACGTGTATGCTAGATGTATGGATACTAGGATAGTTACGTGTAAGCATGTGATCATGTAGTCTTGACATGTGTAAAGTATGCATGTGTATACGTATATAGTTTGCGTAATACTAGTATGTTTTAAGCACTTACAGCATTCTAAAATATTTGGAACAAATAAACAATATTAAGCTGATAGTTCTTTTGTTCCTCCAGCACTATCGTGATCAGGCAGGCTATCATAGAAATTCTGGACCGATGCAAATTAAACAAATTAATTTATGCTTAAATAATACATTTTTACTTAATAATGAATAATATATTTTCTTGAAATTTTTATTTCATTTTTGAAATACATCTCTCAGTATTTAACTTCGTATAGTTAATAAATTATAAATTTGAAACTTTAAAATCGCTTTTATTTAACAAATAAAACGAAAAAATGCATTAAAAAATAAAACTTTTGCTTGAGTTTTTAATTATGCCAGTTGCAAATAGATGGCGATACTTGTTTAAAATCGCTATATTTCGTATTCCAAATACACCGAACAGGTTTTTGCATTTACTAAACTGATTCTATATTTTTCCTCCAATCTGCCTCGTTGCGGCTTTAGAAAAAATGTCATTTAGCCTCCAGATTGAAGCATCGTTTTTTAAAAAAATTATATTATGTATTAATTATTTATTTTGTAGTTGAGTAAGTTTTAAATATATAATCTTATGAGCTAACCGATGTTTGTGTTTTATTTCTTTAAAATATTCTTTGTAACAAATCTTTTTTTTTTATATAATTTTAGATTTGCTAGTCAGGAAAGTATTTAAAATTGATTTCAAAATATCAATTGACACACAAGTAAAGTTAAAAAACGTTAAAAAAACTATAAAATTTCACTAAATGCATTTTAAAAAAATTCACAATTCCTATTAATTTATATCTGTATTATTCGAGGTACGAGGCTGGTTCCAATTACCCCGAATAATCGAAGTTCTACTGTAATTCGAGGATTACTCTGAAATTTTTGAGATACGGGCCGAAGAGAATTTACAAAATAAAAATAACAGATTAATTTTAAAATACAAAGTAATTTAACTGTAGACGATTTTTTACTGACTTACTTCAACTTAGTAACTTACTTCCTCTTCAATCGGAGGATATCACCCGTATGGATTGGCTAGCATACTCACCGGACTTGAATCCAATAGAGCATGTGTGGGACATGCTTGGCCGACGAATTGCAGCCCGTCAACCCCCTCCCAACTGTCTATCTGAACTTCGGAGGGCATTGCTTGATGAGTGGTGTAATTTTCCGCAAGATCAGATTGATAATCTGATACTCAGCATGCGTAGGCGTTGTTACGCTTGTATTGCATCGTCCTGGAGACATACTCCGTATTAACCATCATACTATAACCATGTTATACTGTTTTCTGTAAATAGGTTCTTTTTTGAAATTTGCTCCAGGGAGTAAAAATCGCAATGTTTATTAATTATATCAAACATATAGCATCTTCTTTGCTCTTTACCTTTTGTTTAATAAATAGACTTTACAAATAAGTCAAATTTGTTTTGCTTTTGTCTCTTTCATTGCCTGAACTTCATTATCCTTAATTTATGGACATGAGTGTATTTAGCATAGAATAAACTTTAAACAGAAGAGAAAATAGAGTTGACTCGAGAACATTTTCGCGCTCTTATTTTCTAAGATTTTAAAGCAGCTTTAAATATCGGAGAATGCTTTCAACCGTTACAATTGGAATTTGGTGATGAATCTCCATCTTATGACACTGCATTCAAACGGTTTAAAGAAATTAGCAGAGGTTGCAATTTTCTTCAGTATGATGAATTCACAGGAAGGCTACCGTCCGCAGTAATTCCGGATGTGTCTGTAAAAAGAAAAATGTTAATGGGTAATAATCGTTGTACCTATCAAATTATACAGAAGGAACTTAAGACTGGATCCACAGCCATATACAAAATTATTAATGAAGAATTACATATGAAAAAAGTTGTTTGCAGTAGTTTAGGTTCCTCATAGTCTAACTGACCACTAAAAAGGGGAACGTGTCAGAATAAGTAAAGAAACTCTTAAATTGCTAAATGATGGTGGCTACCGCATCATTTCTAAAATTGCAAACGGATGATGAAAAGTACATACCGTCAAGAAAGCAAAGTATGGGTGTTTGAAGATTATCATACGCCTAGAATGATGAAAAGACAATGCACACTGAAAACAGTGATGTATGCCGTTTTCTTCAGAAGTACGGGATCGGTCAAAGGCATCAAGTTGAAAGGACAGAAGATAGTTACAGGTAACTGGTATACCACTAAATGTCTTCCACAATTTCTACAAGAAGTGAATGTTAGGGGAATAATGCTTCACCATGACAATGCATCTTCACATACATTCGGATTAACAGCTGAGTTTCTCAAACAAAAACAAATTAAAGTGATAAAACATCCACCTTATTCACCTGATCTAGCTATGTGTGAGTTTTGGTTAATCTTTAATCTAAGAAAGAACTTACGTGGAAGCCGTTTTCATTCAGAAGAAGAGATTGATGTGGCTATAAATGCATTTTTTCATCTATTCCAAGAAATGAATGGCTTGAAGCATTTAATCTGTGGAAAATTCGTTTACAAAAATGCATTGCTGCTGGAGTAGACTATTTGACCACACCTATAATTTTGTAAGTATAACTTTAAAAACCTAGTTGTATCTCAAAAATTTCAGAGTGACCCTCATATTATTATTTTTTAGTACCTGAAAGTGTACATTAAAAACATACGTTAGACCGAAAAAGATTCAATCAGCAGCAAAATAAGCTTTGAAATTTGTAAATTAGAAGTTTATTTTTATATCCAGGAGAAATAAATTAATGTTTTATATTTTCTCGACCTCCATAACATTGATACGAGTAATTAATTTTATTTTATAGTTTGAAAAAGACACGCTTAAAATTTTCTTTTTCTTAATGATTGTTAATTAAAACAAAATAAAATACTAAATACCTTTAAAATTAGTATTTACAGACTAAATCGGATTTATAACTTAATGTTATGTAAGTTTATTTTTTAATATATAAATTTTAAAAGTTATTTCTCAGAGTAAGTGATTTTTTTTATATAGTGTGTATTTTTTTTGCTATTATATAAAATATACTACTTCAAATATCTATACTAAAAAACTGAACTTTTTTTCTGTGTTCTGTAAGAAGGTTTTAATTGGTTATAATACTTTTTAAACAAAGTGAAGAAATAGAAATAGATATTCATATAAAATATGCATTTTTAAGTTTTTTTCCTTTATATTACACCTATTTTATCGAAAGTCAAATTTGGTTAATTCGTAACTTTTTTTTTTTACCTATTCAGGTCAAATGATTTTCTCTTTCACATTTCAATCACACACTGTTCGTAATACAGATGTGTGTAAAAATGTTTATCTTCTCTATACATATAATCTGTATTTGTGTGTGTATTCAGGTTCTTATTAAGACCTAAGAAGCCAAAAGCACTTGCACTACTATATATGATCTTCTAAAAATGTAAAAGAAAATACAACGTGAAATAATATTTTATAGATATACAAAAAATTTTTTTGCAATAATTTTTAAATATTTTTTGTCACAATTTCACTCTCTTTAAACTTAAAAAATTAGATCTTTGGTATCTGACTACTAATATAATTAGAATAGAAAAAAAATCATTTTTTTATGAAATACCATTATTGTTTCACAAAACAATTTAAAGTTATTAAAACATGGCGCCATCTATTGGAGTACAATATGAAATAGAACTGAAATTTCTAAAGCATTCAAATTTTAATCCTCACAACATTTGTCTTAAAAAAATAAGTAAATAAAATTACAAACTCTAAAGAATAACATGAACTAATCAATGTGATTAAGATTTTTAAATAAACAGTGATATATTAAACTGAAAGTAAATATATAACAGAAATAATGAAGGGAAATAAATTTAAATCACTCTCCTTCTGAATAAACACGAATAATTAACATTATAATGTATCTGTCTATATTGCTTATATTGAAAAAAGGATCAGCTTTATGGTGAAAACAATAAGTACTTTTTAAAAACACCAGTATTAAACAATGTTTTGATTTATGAAAATGCATTAAAAATATTCAAATACTGTTCTTTCTGCATTTGAATTGCAGAACTTTAAACTTTTTCCTTTAGTATACGTACTGATACTGTATTACCTCTAAAAATTTCGTTAGTAATTTATACTTTATTTTATGCATGCGATAAATTTCCAAATGCTTCATTTCTTTTCAAAGTAATTATTGAGAAATTGTTTACATGATGCAAAAAGTTAAATTAAGTTTTCAGAACATTATGTTTCTAAACTTATACATAAAAAAGATTTAAAAATACTACATTCTTTGAATATAAGATTTCAAATTTTTTTCCTTAAAGACTACTTCATTTTTTATCTTTTACAATTATAAATTTTTTAACTAAAAAATGTTTAGTTGTATGCATTATAATGCTATCTCATATATCTAGATGTTTCTTAAACACTTTTAATCGTTTTAAATCTTGTGTAGTGCTGCCATCTATTTTCACAAATAGAAACGAATTGAGCATATCTGAATTCATTTATGATTTGTACATTTTCGTCCGTCACAGCACAAATAAGTGAAATAATACATTACACATATTAGAAATAATAAATTACACACATTAAAAATGTTTTACACAAATTAGTGAGGTGTTTTTTTTACCAAAATTATTATCAGATGTTTCTACTTAAATAACTTTTTTAATTGTATTTTAAATTTGTAAGTGATATATTATAATACATTAAATAATGACTTATCTTTTCAAAGGAGAATTTAAAAATAATTATGTCTGTCTAAAATATTTAAAAATTATTTTACCGTTTAACTATTCTGTATTTGAATAGTATCTCCATGTACATATGAGTTATATATATCACTATCTGTAGTTTTATTTAACTATTTATATGAAAAAATTAATTTACGAAAACATTGTTAGTAATGAAATTCATGTTTTTTTTAATATTTTTTTTGACTTTTCATCTATTTATTTCTATTAGCACTAACGCTCTTTTGTTATTATTTTTATTTCTTTTATATTTATTTCTTGTGTTTTCTATACCGATATTTAACTTTCAAAAACTGTTTATTATATTTTTTAACATTTGCTTAAAATGTATTCCATTATTAATACAATTTTGATATATGCTTTATAACGCATAACTAGCTATATGAAACTACTTTCTTTGCACGGGTTTATAAAAACTATTAAGAAAGTGCGGTAGTACAATTTTTGTCATCGTCGGCAACCAACATTATTGGGTTGCCGACCTTTTCTAAACCAAAGAATTTTAAATTTAAAAAAAATTAAAAATATAAGTTAAAAGAACTATGTAAAGTTTGAAAATATTAGGAACATTCAGTTGAATTTAAACAGTAATAGTAATAAAGAATTTCGGGAAGTTCTATTATTGAAAAGCAAAATTTACATTTTTACGAGTTCACAACAAAAACCAGTGTTCTCTAAAAAGAAGAACTCAGAATCTAACATATTCCTGTGACGCATGGTTTTGCTGTAAATCTATTTTTGAGATTCTGGGAATCAAAACGTATTTTCGTGTGTTGTGTTTATTTATAAATTGCACCCCTGCACAGCCGGTTGTGACGCTATTTCTTTGGAAACAGGAAGAGTATTTGAATTATAATTTCGTAAAAATTTCAATTTTTACTCTTGACAAAATTTCAAATATTTATTTCCAATTTTGAGTCCCACGATAGAACTACAGTTATCTACCTTGGTAACTGGAGTTATTCTTTTTAAAGCCGGGAAAATAGTTTCGTAACTCAGCACTATAAGAAAATTTCCTGTGATGAGCGAACAGACAGAAACTAAGTTATTTTTTTATATACAGACTAGCCCGTTATATGACGGGATCAGTAAAATTTTTAGTTTTCCAGAATTGCAAAGTACCCTAAGAGGAAGGTGAAAAAAGGGATTGTTTTTGACTGAGAATTACCTGGCACACGCTGAATAATTTCTCTGTCTTCATACTCTTCTAGTCTCCTGGTACTGGGAATGTAGTTTAGAATCCCATTGAATTAATTTAGAAAGTTTTCTTAGCTACGTTGGAATTATCGTTATGTTCTTTCCAATTTTTTTTTCAACAGTAATTAAGGGAAATAAAGAAATGAAACTTTCATTTCCACTACACCCTGGAGGTAGATAGAATTTGTTGTTAATACCGGTGATAAAATTTTCATGGCAACAAATAATAATCGATGATTCAATTTAAATTTCCCTAACCTAATCTGTTATTTAAGCCAAATAGAAAAGAAAATCATTGACGTCATATCTAAGTTCACTGATAACTGACTGATAACAAAACAAATTGTTATTTTTATGGATCTGGAAAAATTATACCTCAGGATGTTGTTCAGTGAGGAATTTTTTTTATGAAATTTTTAAAAACAAAAATATATTAAATAAATCAAAGTCTTATTATAAATTGAATTATTGGTAAATTATTAGCATTCAAACTTTTCTTAAAATCCATTAGTATTTTTGAACAATTCCTATTTTATGGAAATAAAATTTTAAAATGCCTAATTTGCTGCCTAAATTTTCACCGATCGCTGTATATTGTTTAACTCTCCTAATATACATTATACATCGAGGCATAGCATACAAATGAATTTAAATCAACTACTATCAAAAAAGTTTTCTAAACTCTATTGTCACTTTAAGAGTTTGTTCTAGAAGGGGTCAAGTACATTTACTATTTTTCTTTAAAACTTATTTAAAACACTCCCTTATTTTTAATGCATTTTTATATCTTTAATTCCAACATCCTCAGTAATGATGTGTTCAGAAAGCTTTTACCTTTTGTGTAAAGTTTGTGTCTAGACTGATAACAAAACAAATTGTCATTTTTATGTATCTAGAAACTTATACTTCTGGATGTTGTTCAGTGAGGTTATTTTTTATGAAATATTTAAAAAGAAAAATATTTTAAATAAATCAAAGTCTCATTATAAATTGAATTGTAGGTAAATTATTAACATTCAAACTTTTCTTAAAATCCATTAGTATTTTTGAACAATTCCTATTTTATGGAAATAAAATTGTAATATGCCTAATTTGATGCCTAATTTTTCACCGATTCCTGCATATTATCTA
>CM063504.1:108574771-108622271 GCA_032207245.1 Pardosa pseudoannulata
GTATGAAAATATATATATATTATATATATTTTATATATAAATCATATTTTTTATGCTTAAATAATATAACAAAAAAATTTGTATACAGCGAGTATTATTGCTGTGTATTAATAGAACAGTATATGATATTGATTTATTTATATGTCGATGTAACAATGCTTTTAAAACAGGTGAAACAGTATCTTTGAATTTTTTTTCTGCATGGAGAAAAGGCAATATTGCAACCTCAAAAACTTTTGATACTTAATAAATAACCAATGTAACAAAAATTTGTATACAGCGAGTATTAATGCTGTGTATTATAAACAGTATATGATATTGATTTATTTATATGTCGATGTAACAATGCTTTTAAAACAGTTGAAACAATATTCTTAAATTTTTTTTTCTGCACGGAGAAAAGGCAATATTGTAACCTCGAAAACTTTTGATGCTTAATAAATAACCGATGTAACAAAAATTTGTATACAGCGAGAATTATTGCTGTGTATTAATAGAACAGTATATGATATTGATTTAATTATATGTCGATGTAACAATGCTTTTAAAACAGTTGAAACAATATTCTTATTCCATTTCTGCATGGAGTAAAGGCAATATTGTAATATCTTAAACTTTTGATGCTTAATAAATAACCGATGTAACAAAAATTTGTATACAGCGAGTATTAATGCTGTGTATTAATAGAACAGTATATGATATTGATTTATTTATATGTCGATGTAACAATGCTTTTAAAACAGTTGAAACAATATTCTTAAATTTCATTTCTACACGGAGTAAAGGAAATATTACAATCTCGAAAACATTTGATGCTTAATAAATAACCGATGTAACAAAAATTTGTACACAGCGAGTATTAATGCTTTATACTAAAACAGTATATGATATTGATTTAATTATATGTCGATGTAACAATGCTTTTAAAATAGTTGAAACAATATTCTTAAATTGAATTTCTGCATGGAGTAAAAGCAATATTGTAATATCAAAAATTTTTGATGCTTAATAAAAAACCGATGTAACAAATATCTGTATACAGTATTAATGCTGTGTATTAATAGAACAGTATATGATATTGATTTATTTATATGTCGATGTAACAATGCTTTTAAAACAGTTGAAACAATATTCTTAAATTTCATTGCTGCACGGAGTAAAGGCAATATTGCAATCTTGAAAACATTTGATGCTTAATAAATAACCGATGTAACAAAAATTTGTATACAGTGAGTATTATTGCTGTGTATTAATAGAACAGTATATGATATTGATTTAATTATATGTCGATGTAGCAATGCTTTTAAAACAGTTGAAACAATATTCTTAAATTCCATTTCTGCATGGAGTAAAGGCAATATTGCAATCTCGAAAACTTTCGATGCTTAATAAATAGCCGCTGTAAAAAAAAAAAATTTTTATACAGCGAGTAATAATGCTGTGTATTAATAGAACAGTATATGATATTGATTTAATTATATGTCGATGTAACAATGCTTTTAAAACAGTAGAAACAATATTTTTAACTTCTATTTCTTTACGGAGTAAAGGCAATATTGAAATCTCGAAAATTTTTGATGCTTAATAAATAACCGATGCAACAAAAAATTTTATACAGCGAGTATTAATGCTTTATACTAATATAACAGTATATGCTATTGATATATTTTAATGTCTATGTAACAATGCTTTTAAAATAGTTGAAACAATATTCTTAAATTTCATTTCTGCATGGAGTAAAGGCAATATTGCAATCTCGAAAATTTTTTATGCTTAATAAATAACCGATGTAATAGAAATCTGTATACAGTGACTATTAATGCTGTGTATTAATAGAACAGTATATGATATTGATTTATTTATATGTCGATGTAACAATGCTTTTGAAACAGTTGAATCAATATTCTTAAATTTCATTTCTGCATGGAATAAAGGCAATATTGAAATCTCGAAAGATTTTGATGCTTAATAAATAACCGATGTAACAAAAATTTGTATACAGCGAGTAATAATGCTGTGTATTAATATAACAGTATATGCTGTTGATTTATTTATATGTCAATGCAACAATTCTTTTAAAATATTTGAAACTATATTTTTAATTTCCATTTCTGTAGGAAGTAAAGGCAATAGGGCAATCTCGAAAACATTCGATGCATATTAAATAGACGATGTAAGGAAAAATTTCGTGTAGCAAATATTAATGTCGCAGTTTGCAGCATTGCAGCAGTACTTGAGCTGCAATCCGACAACGCCTTTTACCGCAGATACAAAACTGAATTTCAGTCTGAAGTGTCCTCGAGGCAATGGGAAACATTTTCCTTGTGGGCACGATTAACAACCAACCAACTTAAAATGTATTCTCAAATGATAATTGTTTAAAGAATCCTGCATTAATATATAGAAAAAAAATTATAATAACTTAAACAATTCATCCAACGAAATAATAACTGAAATACCAGATTATGATTGCAGTGGCGTGCTAGTTTTAAGCAGTTTAAGTCAACAATAATAGCAATACCTCTTATCACTTCCAACGAATTTATGTATTCTATGTTGTGTTTGTGACATAAAATTTAAATGTAAAATAAAAATGTGTTTTATACTGTATTGTTAATTAATGAAAAAATTGCAACAATAGCGCCCACTAACTAATTATTTTTCTTTTCAAGGTAATAATTTTTTTTATCGTTTCAGAGCAGGAGATACCTTTATCTTCGCAGATTTCTGTTACTTTACCTCCTTAAAACCAGCACATTTATAATTTACTCCTTCTCTAAATTCTTGCCGAACGATGGACAAATGGTTAGCGCACTGACCTTCGGAATCGGAGTTCGTGGATTCGAGTTCCACTGTGGCATGGATGTTCGTAGCTGTTCGGATTCGGCTTTAAAAAGCAGGTCCAGGTCTTATTATCCCTCGTCTTGCAAAAATGTAGACCGTAGTGCTCCATATCAAACCTCAAACCTCTTTAAATTCTTAAATTTAATTATACTAAAAGAGTATACCTTAATTAATTTCAACCTTAGGATGGGGAAAAAAGCAGTCTGTTTAAGCATCAACACAACGGACTGATTATTCGGGAGGAGGTGCAAATGATAATTTTGAGGACGCACCATACAGCCACAATCAAGAATTGTGTATACTCTAAAGTGTGAACAAAGTCATGTGATGTTCACATCATGTTTTCTTTTGCTTTTAGAATATTATATTATAGACAAGGGCTCTCCAACCTTTTTGTCCTCAAGACTCTTAACATTCGAAATTTTCAAATTTCCAAAAAAATGAATGTTGTTGTCTTATGCCACTTGGTCAAACCAAGCACGATTGAGCTAGAGAATATTCGTATTAAGGCCAAGGGGTGTGTCTTTCGTTTGACGAGCAAGAAGGGTGAAAATGCGACTTATACTCAAGTGGGTCCTTATAATTTAGTAGCAGGGACCATGCAGAAGATCCATAGTCTTTGCCTGCTACCCTCATAGATATTAATTGAGAACTTGGAAGACAATGTGACCACGAACCTATTTTATGTGCCTCAGTCACCTTTAACGAACACGGTGAGTCTTAGGCCGTCTCGGGCTCCGAATCCGCAACACTCCAGTACTAGAGCGTTGCTTTTGCTGACTGAGTTACCGCGGTAGAAAAGTATATGTTATAGATTGACATGTTCTACTCAATTTTTAAAAAAAGGGCATAAAAATGTCCACTTAGTTTAAAAGTTATGATTAAAAATATAAAAGGCACTCTAGTGATTTCTGTGATTAGCAGTTATTTACTTATTACTTTAATTTATTTTTTCTCAAGATGAAAATTTTTAATATTGAGCGCAATATTTCTCAAAATCTATTTAATATTTTTCATGAAATTTTCAAATTTCAATACAATGATGTTTTCATGTAATTGAACTAAAATTATTGCTATGAGAGTAGTATTTTTTTGTTTTAGAGAAGTAAGTACATGTCAAAACCATGAGACACATATTTAAGAGTCCCGAAATCCCTTAACCCATTGAACGGACGCGTCGACGGGGGTCCGACAGCGAATTCCTGTTCGAAAACGGGCCTGTCGACCCCTCCTCGTTCGCACTCGTATAACACACTTTTGAGAAAAAAAAATTATTGGAAAGCGATAATAAATGAAAGAAACTAATTTTGAGTAACTGAACTCCTTTACCTTGCAGGGAAAATAATTTAAAAGTAGCCTGACAACTTTTAAACCGGCAACTCTATTATGGTACGGTAAGTTCCGTTTGGAATTTACGAAAAGGGTGACTGTTTTAAAGGGAAAAAGGTGGGAAGAGTGGTCGGTGGATGGGTTAAGAGCAAGCACATTCTAAAATATCTGTTGGACGGTGAGCAGCATTTATTTCCTAAGGTAATTTATAGTTGAATAGAGTTTATAATACATGCACACAATCTACATAAAATATTTAATTACAAAAAAGATAACTGTATTGAACACAATTTTATTTTCGTTAAACATGAGAAAACTTTCACAATGCTTTTTTTTTTTTTTTTTTTTTAACGAAAACATTTTTATGCTGATCGCACTGCTGCGGTCATATGTTAAACGATTGGTGGGCGCCATGATGACCGCAGGTCTAGTGCTAGGAAGCCCTATTATAGAGAGAAAAATTAAGGTGTTAATTAAAACGAAATGAAGCAAATCAGTAGCTCATTTAAACCATTTTAGCTGAAATCATACACTAATTAGAAACATTTCGTTAGACAGATCACACTAAGTTCAAACTTCATAAATTTTTTTTCAGAAAAAATGATAAAATGAATAAAGTAATAGAATTTATCAAATTTGAAGTCATAGTAAACCAGCGTTGATAATATTAAACAGCTTTTATTGCATTCTTACAAATTTTATAGAGTATTTTCAAAGCTTATTTTGCAGTATTCTTTGTTTCCGTACAGTAAATGGATTCTATTAAATGTTTCTATTTATTACTAAGAATTCTATTTAACGTTTAAACTTTTATTTTATATTAAAAGAATCAGAAACATTTGGAGTATGGAATAAGGACAGAACAACTATTAAAATTTTTGTTTTAGGTTTTAGAAATAGATAACTTAATTTATTCTTAATTTAAATTTGTTTTACTCTAATAATTCATTATGAAATTAAAACCAGTATGGTTAAAAATGTGAAAATTGAAAAAAAAATCAAAATTTCACATGATTTTTTAAAATATTTCCAGATAATAATGAAGATTATAGTTTTTAAGTAAAATGCCAATATAGTAACCAAAATTGACACAATTAATATAATCTAGTTCTCAGTCTATAATTTACTATCAATAAGCCTTTATTCAGTGTTATTCTCTATAACATGTTGAGAATCAATGACAAAAATAATTTATATAATTAAAAAAATTATAACTTTTATAAATTATTGTGGCCTCAAAAGTGCTTGGAATTTAAATTAAAATACAATTAGCTTTTAAATATTTTAAATGTAATTAATTATTTCCCATAAAGATCATTATGCGCTTTTTGAATAAAATGTTCATAGGTATCTCACTTTGATTTATTTAATATAATAATTTATTTCATTTTTTATAATTTATTATTTAATTTTAATTAATATAATAATTTATTTTATTTTATTTTTTAATTATTTAATTATAATAAAAAAATAGGCATAATTTATTCAATTTTTAGCGGTTAAAATCATTAGGAGCTCCTAAATGCTCGGAGTTAAAACAAGTATAATTATCTTTATTATACTTAAAATATAAATAATGATTTCAAATAAAAATATTTGAAAATATTTATTAAGTCTCTTTGAATAAAATATTCTCAGATTTAAAACTTTGATTTAACTATTTGATTAAAATGTTAACAACAGCACGTTTCTCGTAAGGAATGATATTACTTACTGACTGTCAATAGTTTCCGATTTTCTGATATATTAAATTAGTCTGGAATTAAGCAAATTTATTTTTCTGTCGTCTATTTTGACATAAAATACAAAACTGTTGACTATTGACATTTTTCAAGATTTTTTTTTCTCTTTGAGTTTAATTAAACTGAGCGATAGTTTTTCTCAAAATGAGAAAATGGAAAGTAAACATTCAATATTCTGCTTAAAAGAATCTCGCAAGAAATTTCTGCTTTCTACTCTCTGCGAGAAATCCATTACGCGTATCGAATCGGCCAATATGTTTCATCGCTGATTAAAATGTGAAAAATTGAAAAAAAAAGAAAGAAACTTTTCTCTATTTCACATTTTGGTACATAGGATTCTGTCACGGTCTTAAACATATATGAAAAGAGGAGACAGTTCTAGTGCAGGAATAAATTTAATATCACCGAAATAAATATATCAAGAACGAAAAAAAAATATTCGTAAATGTGTTTGGATGTTAAATATTATAAAAAAAACGAAAAGAAAATCAATGAAATCGAAAATTTCACTTAGGAGATATGCAAATGAAGAAATCTGTTAAGTTTGGAAATGTTTCGTTTATGAAACTCAGTTGCAAACACTTTCTAGAAATTTGCTGGGATAAATCTAAAAGTTTTATTTGGGTGAGAATCGCTGCTGTTGTATTGCCAACATTTCTGGATAAATTAAAGCTTAAAAATATTTAATGTCTCTAAAAGGGAATATTACCTTTATTGAGGAAAAGATTTTTTATATAACAGACTATTTTTATGCTTTTAAAAGTTAAAAAAATCTGTTCTGTTTAGAGTGATTTCTTTCAAAATTTTACCCTAGAATTAAAAATTTAAGTTTATAAAAATATTTGTTTCTTTTATAGAAAGTTATATTAATAAAATTATATACATATATATATATATATATATATATATATATATATATATATATATATATATATATATATATATATATATATATATATATATATATATATATGAATATATATGTACATATATATATATATATATATATATATATATATATATATATATATATATACATGTATATATGTATATATATATAGATATATACGTACATATATATATGTACACACACACACACACACACACACACACACACACACACATATATATGTATGTATGTATGTATGTATGTATCTATATATATATATATATATGTGAGTGTTTAATGCCATTATATAAACCCCTATTTAAGAACAGGCGATTCCTTTTAGCTATTTATCCCATAATAAATAGGTAAAAATAACATTTTTTCTCTTATTATGACGTCATTCGATCTCATTTATTTCTTTCCTATTTAAAAATTACTTAAATATCTTCTGCATTATTTTCATACTTTTTATTACTGAACTTAGATGTTATGTGAATAATTTCCTATTTCATATGTGATAATTTAAAATTTAATAATTGATTATTTATATATTATAATTACAAGAATATCAGTGTGAAAGACGATAATGTCACAATTTAGACTATGATTGCAAACATGGTCATTTATGAAGTTGTTTCTCTGTTGGTAATAAAGCGAAATGAAAAAATAAAGTGTCTCTAATTGTAAACTATGTGAGTATTTCAAAATTAGGTTCTCATTGTTTTCTGTATTTTTGCGAACAAGAGATGTAATATTTCTTTGTTGTTTCTCAGTTCTTAGCTAAACTCTGAGCGAGTGTGAAGATAAAGAGCTAACTTGAGAGAAAATTCATAAAAAAAGGTTTTAAATTGAATTTTATTTGTTAAACATGCTTATAAACTTACGGAAAAGAATCCTTGATAGAATGCTTTTCCGGGGTTACTTGCAACGTAAACGGTTTGAAAAAGAGTCCAGACTCCCAGACTTGGAAAACGAAAGGGGACAAATCATCAATGAAATGGACTCGAATGTACTTCACGGGCAGGAAATATTTCGCCGCCTCCAGTTATACGACGAAGATCCTTCTGCCAATTTGAGACGCCATCAGTTGCTTCGGGTGCAGCAAAGAATGGCCGAATATGCCTAGGATCGAGTAGTGGACGAAAAGGTCCGGCTTAAAATTATGGATGAGTACATGATTCCCCTTAATGAACATTGTCGATTCTGGCACTGATTCCCCGAAGACTTAAAAGACGAAGTCCTGTCTTGGATGGATGATGTCAACTTGGTGGCCTCCGATATTCACTGTTACATGATGAAGTTGAAGGCCGAGCGTCGAAGAGGCCTTTTCACTCGCTGCCTCCAGCCGTGAGGAACTCTCTAAAACAGAGACTGAAACTTTTACCCGACTGTGACTATTTATTACCGGAATTGACTTCATATAACCGTAAGGTGGCGTTTCTACCATCCATTTCTTCTGCCACCAACTTATGACTTTTATTACATGGACTTGACTTTATACTAGATCATCGTGACGTGAACAACATCACACACTCTTCTCTTCTGCTAATGCTGACTTTTTTGCCTCTCATATCTCTTCCAACTAGCCATTTTTGTAACCTCAATAGCAATAGTAAAA
Source organism: Pardosa pseudoannulata (assembly GCA_032207245.1). Classification (NCBI taxonomy): domain Eukaryota; kingdom Metazoa; phylum Arthropoda; class Arachnida; order Araneae; family Lycosidae; genus Pardosa; species Pardosa pseudoannulata. The sequence goes on from CM063504.1 coordinate 108,583,194, forward strand.
GCTTAATAAATAAAGATCAATAGTTTCAATAGTTACTCTTTGTATTTTTGACTCAAATTACTAATTTTATAGCACATTTTATAACTTTATACATACAAGAGCTATACATACAAGAAAAAAGTAAGTAAGAAAGTAATTTAATTTTAATAAGCATTAACCTCTAGGATCTTTTACATCGAATAAAGATTTAAGTTTCCTTTCCTTTGCTTTTGAATGGGTTGCATAAGAAATTGTCATTATTTAATTTGCAATAATTATTTAGCAATAAGTTAGTAGCTTTTTTTTTACAATTTAAATAATACTTCGGAAGAATAGTTTGATCGTTTAATTTTGGCTGTTCAATCTGTTTTAACATCCTATTCTCACTTTCATCACAAAAATATTCTTTTGGGCGTCTTATATCATGTTTAGCAAAATGAAGTTCACATACTTAAAATTAATCAGATTACCGCTGATTATTAAATTTATCAAAATATAATAATAATATACTTTGTAATGGTTACAATAAACTAGTACTTCTAAGATCAGTCAATTTCTGACAAAAAGTTACAATTTATATATAAGTTAGACAGTTCTAGTGAAATGTGATTTGGAGCATTCATACTTTTATAACGCCAGCAAAAGAAAATTATTGGTTTTAAGCTATTGAAAGTAATATGTCATTCCTAGAAGTAATTTGTTTACTTTTCTTTGTTGTTTTGATTATGAAAGAATTATTTTTTCTACAAAACTTTATCTTCGCTATATTGCTGTTTTCATACCTCCAAAATGAAAAATTTTAAATCTTGAATGTTTGTGTATATATTTTTACAGTAATTATATATATATATATATATATATATATATATATATATATATATATATATATGTATATATATATATATATATATATATATATATATATATATATATATATATATACATATATGTATACATATATATATACATATATATATCTATACATATATATATATATATATATATACATATATATACATATATATACATATATATACATATATATATATACTATATATATATGTATATATATATATATATATATATATATATATATATATATATATATATATATATACATACATATATATGTATATACTCAAATCTCAAATGTATACTTAATACTAATCTTGCCTGATAGTGGGGTAGGCGAAGACGTCAATGATACAGGCTAGACAACCGTTTACTCTGAACTAAAAACTTTATTCGAGTGAATAATTATGTACAGCTATGTACAGGTTTCAGTAGATAACTAAATCTTCTGAGATCTCGTGCTGAGATAACGTTAACACAATTACAATGCATGGGTACAGTGAAGCTAGTTTTTCTCGAACACTAGAACAGTTCGCTAATTAATGCCGGTACAAAAGGCGGACACTATAACCTCCGGGCTGATGATCAGCACACTCGGTTTCCACACTGAGGTTCAAACGCCCAGAGTACGTATCACGCTGGAGTTCGTTCAGGAAACTCAGGATGCAAGACGATGGAAAATGAGAGTAAGGGTCACTCTCGGCGACCTACGTCTATGCATAAAGTAGAAAAAAATATTAAGACAACTGGGATGAGATCCCAAAGTCGAAAGTCGATTTCTTAGCAAAAGCAGGGTATATATATATATATATATATATATATATATATATATATATATATATATATTATATATATATATATATATATATATATATATATATATATATATATATATATATATATATATATATATATATATATATATATATATATATATATATATATATATATATATATGTATATGTATATATATATATGTATATATATACATATATATATATATATATATATATATATATATATATGTATGTATATATATATATATATATACATATATATACATATAATGTATTATGTATGTATGTATATATATATCTATATATATATATGTATATACAAGCTAAAGTGGATAAAATTTCAACATAAAAATTCATTATTTTATAAAGTATTAATTATTATTTATAAATTTTTATTAAGTTTATGAAAGTCTAATAAACATATTAGGCAATTGCATTTTATTAAATCATATTTAGATTATAATGGGCCTCAAAATAGATGTGGATTACATTTTTTTTCCTCACAAAATCTTTCATAGGGTGAAAAACATTATTTTTTGTCATTTCTATCAAAAGTCATTTCCAGAAATAATTTTCTTCGAAAACGCGCGGAAGTATATTACGAAAAAGTTTCTTTTCATGAACTGAATGATGTAATTTGAAATTCATAAATATGAAAAAAAGGAAAAGAAATTCGAAGAAAATCCATATGTACTTGGAATAGGGAATGTTAAAATATAACAATAACAACTGACAGAAGTTTCTTTCAGTCATAAAGGGATTTCCAGTCTGACAACCCTTGCTTAAACTTTAATGTGGAAGAAATATGAAAAAACCAATCAATGTTCATATAGTTGAACTATACGATAAAATTCCCAGCTCATACCTTAATTTTTTTATTTATTTTTATAACATAGAAAACTCAAGACTATGGGAAAGCAATATTATTTATATTTTTCTTGGGTTTTAAAATAAAATATGCTCATTTTAAAAGGAAAAAAAATAATTATATAATATAAAATCATTCCTTACGTATGATATCATTTACATTAAATTTAAGGTATAAATTATCTTACGAACTCCATATTTACATCATACTTGTTCTTTTTTAGTCATCATAAAAATAAGTTCTGCACATAAACTCCTTACTTATCACGTTAATTTAGACAAAATTAGTAAAAAAAAAATACCTATCTAATTGGTTTTTTAATAATTTGTTTTTCAACTTATATAGTTTTAAATACAATAAACACGACGCTTTTCATTAAATGATACGGTTTTATGAATAAATATAATTTCATCTTAGCTTTATGTTACCACACATTCAGATTTTCTAGCACATCCAAAATATGCAAAACATTATGATGAAATATTTAAGCTAGATATGTAATTTTTGGACATATAAATGTATGTATGATTTAACGTAATGTACAATAAACACCACGCTTTTCACTAAATGATACGGTTTTATCAATAAATATAATTTCATCTTAACTTTATGTTACCTCACATTCAAATTTTCTAACACATCCAAAATATGCAAAAATTATGATGGAAGTATTTAAGCTAGATATGTAATTTTTGGACATAAAAAATGTATGTATGATTAAAGGTAATGTACAATAAACACCACGCTTTTCATTAAATGATATGGTTTTATGAATAAATATAATTTATTCTTATCTTTATGTTAACTTACATTCAGATTTTCTAACACACCCAAAATGTGAAAAAAGTTATGATGGAAGTATTTAAGCTAGGTATGCAATTTTTGGACTTAAAAAATGTATGTATGATTAAAGGTAATGTACAATAAACACCACGCTTTTCACTAAATGATACGGTTTTATGAATAAATATAATTTATTCTTAGCTTTATGTTACCTTACATTCAGATATTCTAACACATCCAAAATATGCAAAAAGTTATGATGGAAGTATTTAAGCTAGATATGTAATTTTTGGGCATATAAAATGTATGTAAGATTAAAGGTAATGTACAATAAACACCACACTTTTCCTTAAATGATACGGTTTTATGAATAAATATAATTTCTTCTTACCTTTATGTTACCTTACATTCAGATATTCTAAAACATCCAAAATGTGCAAAAATTATGATGTAAGTATTTAAGCTAGATATGGAATTTTTGGACATACAAAATGTATGTATGATTTAAGGTAATGTACAATAAACACCACGCTTTTCATTAAATGATACGGTTTTATGAATAAATATAATTTCATCTTAGCTTTATGTTACCTTACATTCAAATTTTCAAACACATCCAAAATATGCAAAAAGTTATGATGGAAGTATTTAAGCTAGATATGCAATTTTTGGACAGATAAAAATATGTATGATTAAAGGTAATGTACACCATTGTCCTTATAATAAGTCATCATGTTGGATTGTGTTCAAATTTGCAAGTCGTCATCTTGAATATGGTAGATATAATGCTAATGGAAAACGAAGATTTTGTCCCCTGTATAATATTAGCATAAGTTATCTGTCAGTCTGTGCTTGAATTTATGAAGCGGTTGTACATGGAATGGATAGAGACATCCATGTTGGATTCTTGATGAGTTATTGTTAACAAGTTCGAAATCCACCCCTTACCCTCTTTTCTAGTTTTAATGCCATTATTTCGAGCCCCTTTTCCCCCGGTTGAGAACATTCGATTAAATTATTAATTTATCACATAATAAGGAGATAAAAATAGTACTTTTTTCTAGCACTATGATGTCATTCGTTTAGTCATCTCATTTAATCATTTCTAATTTTAAATTATTTAAATATCGTCTACATTATTTTGAGACTTTTTATCACTGATCATAGATATTACGTAAATTATTTTCTTTTATATTTGGCTTAAATAATAGATTAGGTACATACATATGTGATAATTTTAAATTTAATCCTCGATTATTTTTTGTTGCAATGAAAGTTTTATCACCGGTATTAACAACAATTTTTATCTACCTCCATGTTGTAGTGGAAATGATAGTTTCATTCCTTTACTTCCATTAATTACTGTGGGAAAAAAATTGGGAAGAACTTAACGATAATTTTGACGTAGCTAAGAAAACTTGAATTACCTTTTTCGATGGATTCAACGTGATTCTAAACTGCATTCACAGTATCGGGAGAATTCAGAGGAGTATTAAGAGAAACAAATTGTTGAGCGTATACAAGATAGTTTTCATCCAAAAAACAAACCATTTTTTTTATCTGCCTCACAGGGCACTTTATAATTCTGGAAAATTAAAAACTTTACTGATAACGTCATATGACGGGCTATATGCTAGTTGAAATGATAATTAGGATGAAATCTTTTTAAATGAATAAAATTATAAACCTTTAAATACAGAAAAATGCCTATATTTATGAAATTATATGCTTTCGGGAATAAATATATATTTTTCTTAGTTTTATGTTATAATTTGCATTCTGATTTCTTCACACCAAACTATTAAAAAAAGTTTTGATGCAGGTATAAAAGTAAGAAATGTAATTTTTATGAGAGATAAAACCTACGTATGCCTTAAAGTAATTTACAATGCTGTTCTTAAATTAAGTCTTAAATCATGATGTTGGATTGTTTTCAAATTGGAAGTCATCATGGGATAGTAGAAATGCTGTTTTAACAAAGAAGATTGCAAAATACTCAGTTATAATATTCATTATAAAACACGATGATTTTTCAGGTATTTCATAAGAAATAGGAACCCAAGGCTATCATCAGATACAGTAGCTTACACTTCTCCCTTTCACTCAGCTTCCTCCCTCCCGTCTGAGCTTTCTGCACTTCCTTTTCTGTCCATCACCCCTTTTCCGTGGACAGAGGTAATGGTTGGTTGACATTATGTGCTATAAAAAATTAGTTTTTCGTGTCTGATTTTGTCGTTAATCTGGCTAAAACATCAGTTAACCTATGTACTATATCAAATTCTTGAAGGAACGAGGACCTATTATAAAAGAGGAAATTTTAACGTTAATCTGGCTAAAACATCAGTTAACCTATGTACTATATCAACTTGGTGAAGGAACGTGGACCCATTGTAAAAGAGGAAATTTTGTCGTTAATCTGGCTAAAACATCCGCTAACTTATGTACTATATCAACTTGGTGAAGGAAAGCGGACCCATTGTAAAAGAGGAAATTTTGTCGTTAATCTGGCTAAAACATCAGTTAACCTATGTACTATATCAAATTGGTGAAGGAACGCAGACCCATTGTACAAAAGGAAAATTTGTCGTTAATCTAGCTAAAACATCAGTTAACCTATGTACCATATCAACTTGGTGAAGGAACGTGAACTCATTGCAAAAGAGGACATTTTGTCATTAATCTGGCTAAAGCGTCAGTTAACCTATGTACTATATCAAATTCGTGAAGGAACGCGGACCCATTGTAAAAGAAGAAATTTTGTAGTTAATCTGGCTAAAACATCAGTTAACCTATGTACTATATCAACTTGGTGTAGTAACTCGGACCCATTGTAAAAGAGGAAATTTTGTCGTTAATCTAGCTAAAAATCAGTTAACCTATGTGCTATATCAACTTGATGTAGGAACGCGGACCCATTGTAAAAGAGGAAATTTTGTCGTTAATCTGGCTAAAACATCAGTTAACATATGTACTATATCAACTTGGTGAAAGAACGCGGACCCACTGTAAAAGAGGAAATTTTGTCGTTAATCTGGCTAAAACGTCAGTTAACCTATGTACTATATCAAATTCGTGAAGGAACGCGGGCCCATTGTAAAAGAGGAAATTTAGTCGTTAATATGGCTAAAACATCAGTTAACTTGTGTACTATATCAGCTTGGTGAAGGAACGTGGACCCATTGTAAAAGAGGAAATTTTGTCGTTAATCTGGCTAAAACATCAGTTAACCTATGTACTATATCAAATTGGTGAAGGAACGCGGACCCATTGTACAAGAGGAAAGTTTGTCGTTAATCTGGCTAAAACTTCAGTTAACCTATGTACTATTACAAATTGGTGAATGAACGCGGGCCTATTGTAAAAGAGAAAAGTTTGTCGTTAATATGGCTAAAACATCAGTTAAATTAATGTAAAATATAAACATTTTTAAAATTCGACTAAATATAACACAGTAAAATCAATTTTTTAACGTTTATTAATCAATTTATAAAAATATTAATGAAAGATTTGAAGGAATGACAAATATGAAAAATTATCATGCAAATTATACGTTATACATATGTAATAGAACATTTTTATGGCTCAATATTTTTCAAGTTTATTCGTAAAAATAATGACTTGTTCAGAATTTTATTACCTAATACACAGACCTAATTTTCGTACAAAGTAATCCTGCTGCTTGGAATAATCCACCTGGTTTTACATTAGAATCAGCCTCTTGATTTCATTACGGTTTTAATAACAAATAAGGTTTCTCTCGTTAAAACCCTATGTAAATATCAGGGGTAAGTTTTTAAGTCAGACACTTCCATCCTCCTTAAATTTAAAGCTAATCCATAAGATTCTAAGATTCTCCTTTTTCAAAATGGAGTAACCCTGTTTTGCTTGACTCCTCTACCAATGATACAGGTTAAAGTATTAGAATGCATAGAAAATCTAAATTGCTTTAGAAGCTCTTTTGCTCCCTCCTCCTTCTTAAACAAGTGTGGGTGACAGTGATACAAGCTATACCATTAGATTGCGTAGAAAAACGAAATTGTTTCAGAAGCTCTTTTGCTCCCTCCTCCTTCTTAAACAAGTGTGGGTGACAGTGATACAGACTAAACCATTAAATTGCCTAGACAAACGAAATTGTTTCAGAAGCTCTTTTGCTCCCTTCTCCTTCTTAAAAAAGTGTGGGTGACAGTGATACAGGTTAAACCATTAGATTGCGTAGAAAAACGAAATTGTTTCAGAAGCTCTTTTGCTCCCTCCTCCTTTTTAAACAAGAGTGGGTGATAGTGATACAGGCTAAACCATTAAATTGGTTAAAAAAACGAAATTGTTTCAGAAGCTCTTTTTTTTCTAAACTTTGACAGTGATACAGGATAAACCATTAGATTGCGTAGAAAAACGAAATTGTTTCAGAAGCTCTTTTGCTCCCTCCTCCTTCTTAAACAAGTGTGGGTGACAGCCTTGGTTTCACATTGTAGTTCAACATGGGAAACAGTGTCTTCCAATGTAGCTTGTGTAAATGTAGTAATCGTATATAGCCATAAAATAAACACTATTTTATGGATTACTTTTATAGAAGTTTTGCATTCCTCGTGTACGGCAGATGGATGGTTGCTCTTCCTCGAATGTATACGTAGAACAAATCTTATGACCTGAAGCATTCAACAATATCAAGAATTCATGACACTTATAAAGCTTATAACTGATAATACCTTATGAATATTGTACATAAAAACTTACAATATAATTTTTCATTTGGTTTTTCTGGTAACTCATTTTAATTAACGAGTAAAAATATTTAATTACTGGTACACCAATTTTCAACTGGTTTTACAAACTCAGACTGTTCAGAATAGTTGAGTGATGACTTTAAGAGTTAATATACAAGCATTCCTCAGCGAAAGTGGTACAATTATGTTTATGTCAAATTTTGTGGAATAATCCCAACCACTTCCTTTCAGATATACTCGTGTCTAAGAAACAATATTATATACATGGTATACATCTCAACTGTTACAGGTAACACTACTAGAAATTCTTAAAAGTTATAGGCTATGAATAGATTGCACAATTCAAATATTGCACCAAAAACCTTATACTGCAAATTTATTATTTGGGATTCACTATTATTTTGTTTTTAATTTACCTGCTCTAATGCATAAGGATCTTGTGACATGTTTCAAATAGCATGGAAGGAAAAAGCAAGTCAATGATTTCATTCATGGATAACTTAGGTTGCTGCTCTCTAATCACTCATGGTCCTGCTTCCAGTATTAACGTTTTCATAAAACCACGGGATATAAACTAGTTTCTATTTAGAAAATCTTTAATGTAATATATGCATAACTTCCTTTTTATAATAAAAATCTTCCAGTCAAAACTTTTATAATAGCATGGAATGAAATAGCAAGTCAGAAATGCACGATATAAACTAGTTTCTATTCAGAAAATGTTTCATTTAATATATGTATAACTTGCTTTTTATAATAAAAATATTTCTGTTAAAATCTTTCAAATAGCATGGAATGAAAAAGCAAGTCATTGATCTTATTCATGGGAAACTTAGGTTGCTGCGCTCTAAGCACTCATTGTCCTGTTTCCATTACTACCGTTTCTTAAAAAAAAGGCACGATATAAACTAATTTCTATTCAGAAAATTTATAATGTAATATATGTATAACTTGTTTTTATAATCAAAATCTTTAAAATAGCATGGAATGAAATAGTAAGTCATTGATCTCATTCATGGGAAACTTAGGTTGCTGCGCTGTAAGCATTCATGGTCCTGTTTTCCTAACAGGACCATGAGTGCTCATTAAAGTTTTCATAAATCCACGGGATATAAACTAGTTTCTATTCAGAATTTTTTTATAACAAAAATCTTTCAATCAAAATATTTCAAATAGCATGGAATAAAATGGTAAGTCATTTACCTTATTCATGGGAAACAGGTTGCTACGCTTTAAGTATTCATGGTCCTGCTTTCAATACTAACGTTTTCATAAAACAGCGGGATATAAACTATTTTCTATTCAGAAAATTTTTAATGTAATATATGTATAACTTGTTTTTTATAATAAAAACATTTCAAATAGCATGGAATGAAATAGCAAGTCATTGATCTTATTCATGGGAAACTTAGGTTGCTGCTCTCTAAGCATTCATGGTCTTGTTTTCATTACTAACACTTTCATAAAACCGCGGGATATCAACTAGTTTCTATTCCGAACTTTATATAACAAAAATCTTTCAAGTAAAATATTTCAAATAGCATGGAATAAAATAGTAAGTCATTGACCTTATTCATGGGAAACTTAGGTTGCTTCCCTCTAAGCACTCATGGTCCTGTTTTCATTACTAACGCTATCATAAAACAGCGGGATATAACTAGTTTCTATTCAGAAAATTTTTTATGTAATGTAAGTATAGCTTGTTTGTTATAATATAAATATTTCAATCAAAATCTTTCAAATAGCATGGAATGAAATATCAAGTCATTGATTTTATTCATGGGAAAATTAGGTTGCTGCACTCTAAGCATTCATGGTCTTGTCTTCATTACTAACGTTTTCATAAAACCACGGGATATAAACTAGATTCTATTTAGAAAACTTTTAATGTAATATATATATAACTTGTTTTTATAATAAAAGTCCTTCAAAAATTTAAGTTACCATTTTTTCTCTCTTTATCCTCCGACATTTAAAGTAATTATGAATGCGTTCTTAGTATTTTTTGAAGCCTGAAAAAAACACATCTCAAAAGTGCTCTCAGCATGTGTAGCCATTTTTGCTTAACTGAAGAGATTCGGTATATCTCTCTGAATAAATTTGGTTCGAATATTATCTACACACAGATTGGTCTTGACAGGTTGAGAAAGCTCTTAAAAGCAGATCTAAAAGGAAATATAAAGCCTTTCATTTAAAAATAGAAACCGAAGTTTAGTCTACACAAAATTGTGAAGTAAAGTTCATTTTATCTTTGACATATTTTTACTTTGTACAAACTTTGGAAAAATTTAAATATTGCATTTAAAAGTTAAAGTAACAGAAAGTTAAGACTCTTAAAGATTTCTTTTGAGTGATATTTTAAGTACTCGTTTTACTGGTGTTTTAAAATACGCATATTAAACTGGAAAAAATGTACTAAAATAGCACGTAAAATAAAAGTGTATCTTTTGCCTATGTGTATTGTTTTTATGAGTTTTTTTCAGTGCATTTTTTAGGGTAAAGAATAAATAAACTTGGCACAAATATAGAAATGTCATATATATTTTTATACTGGTCCCGTTTTATTCTAAGTATAAAAAAAACATTTTTCTAAAACTATGCTGAATTTTTTTAGTGTGGATATTTTTTTTCTCTTTATGAGAGTAATAGTGATATCAAAAATATTTTATCCAGTTACAATTTAGATAAATTTAGTTATAAAACGTTTGCTATGTTCTTGATACGGATTAAATATTTTTTAAATGTCTGACAATAACTTCATATGTTTTTATATAAATATTTAGTAATTCTAGAATGGGATAAACTCTAACTTCTATATCAAGGATTGTATCAATGGAACTATTAAATTAATGTTAATTATCAAATATCTGCACCATGTTTAACTCATTATATGTTAACACCATTTATACATAAAAGATTAAAAATGAATTGAAGCGAATATTTAGTTTTTTTCGCATTGATTATCGAATATCTACATCATGTTTACCTCATCATTTCTTATAACTATTTATACAAAAAGGTTTAAAAATAAATTAATGTGAATATTTAGTTTTTTTTTCACATTGATTATTGAATATCTTCATCATGTTTACCTGATCATTTCTTAAAACAATTTATACAAAAAGTTTAAATATGAATTAATGTGAATATTTAGTTTTTTTTGCATTGATTATCGAATATCTGCATCATGTTTACCCCATCCTTTCTTATAACTATTTATATAAAAAAGTTTTAAAATGAATTAATGTTAATATTTAGTTTTTTTTTCACATTTATTATTGAATATCTTCATCATGTTTACCTCATCATTTCTTATAACTATTTATACAAAAAGGTTTAAAAATAAATTAAATTGAATATTTACTTTTTTTCACATTGATTATCGAATATCTGCATCATGTTTACTTCATCATTTCTTATAACTATTTATACAAAAAAGTTTAAAAGTGAATTAATGCGAATGTTTAGCTTTTTTCTCGCATTGATTATCGTATATCTGCATCATTTTTACCTCATGATTTCTTAAAACTATTTATACAAAACAGTTATAAAAATAATTAATGGCACTGTTTAGTTTTTTTCGCACTGATTATGGAATACCTGCACTATGTTTAACTCATCATTTCTTAAACTATTTATAAAAAAAGGTTTCAAAATGTATTAATGTGAATATTTAGTTATTTTTAGCATTTATTATGAAACATCTGCATCATGAACAAATTTAATACATCATTTGTTAAAAACATTTATACAAAAAAGTTTAAAAATGACTTAATGCAAATATATTTATTTATTCTTTTTTCGCATTGATTATCGAATATCTGCACCATGTTTAACTCATCATTTCTTAAAACTATTTATACAATAAAGTTTCAAAATGAATGAATGGTAATATTTGATTTTTTGTTTTTTTCCGCATTGATTATGCACTATGTTTAACTCATCATTTGTTAAAACCATTTATACAAAAAAGTTTTAAAAAGAATTAATCCGAATACTTAGTTTTGTTAGCATTCATTATGAAATATATGCACCATGCTTACCTCCTCATTTCTTATAACTATTTATACAGAAAAAGTTTAAAAATGAACTAATGTGAATATTTACTTTTTTTCACATTGATTATCGAATATCTGCATGTTTACCTCATCATTTCTTATAACTATTTATACAAAAAAGTTTAAAAATAAATTAATGTAAATATATAGTTTTTTCTTTTTTTCCCATTGATTATCGAATATCTGCATCATGTTTACTTCATCGTTTCTTATAACTGTTTATACAAAAAGTTTAAAAATGAATTAATGTGAATATTTAGTTTTTTTTTCACATTTATTATTGAATATCTTCATCATGTTTACCTCATCATATCTTATAACAATTTATACAAAAAAGTTTAAAAATGAATTAATGCGAATGTTTAGTTTTTTCTGGCATTGATTATCGTATATCTTACTCATTTTTACCGCATGATTTCTTAAAATTATTTATACAAAAAAATTTAAAAATTAATTAATGGTAATCTTCATTTTTTTCGTATTGATTATGGAATATCTGCATTATGTTTAATTCATCACTTGTTAAAACCATTTATACAAAATATTTCAAAATGCATTAATGCAAATATTTAGGTTTTTTAGCATTGATTAGGAAATACCTTCACCATATTTAACAGATCATTTGTTAAAACCATTTATACAAAAAAGTTTCAAAATAAATTAATGGGGATATATTTTTTGTTTTTCGTCTTCCTTGATTATGGAATATCTGCACTATGTTTAACTCATCACTATTTAAAACCATTTATACAAAAAAACAGTTTCAAAATGAATTAATGTGAATATTTAGTTTTTTTAACATTCATTATGAAATATCTGCACAATGTATAACACATCATTTCTTAAAACCATTTATACAAAAAAGTTTAAAAATGACTTCATGCGAATATTAATTTTTTCTTGTTTCGCATTGATTACGAATATCTGCATCATGTTTACCTCACCATTTCTTAAAACTATTTATACAAAAAAAATTAAAAATGTATTAATGAAAATATTTTTTTTTGCCGCATTGATTATGGAATATCTGAACTATGTTTAACTCATCACTTGTTAAAACCATTTGTATAAAAAATTTTCAAAATTAATTAATGCGAATATTTAGTTTTTTTTAGCATTGAATATGAAATACCTGCACCATGTTTAACTCATCATTTCTTAAAACTATTTATACAAAAAAGTTTCAAAATAATTTGATGGGAATATTTCTTTTTTTATTCCGGATTGATTAGGTAATATCTGCACTATGTTTAACTCATCACTTGTTAAAAACATTTATACAAAAAAGTTTTAAAAAGAATTAATGCGAATATTTAGTTTTTTTTTTTCGCATTGATTATGTATATCTGCACTATGTTTAACTCATCACTTGTTAAAAACATTTATACAAAAAAGTTTTAAAAAGAATTAATGCGAATATTTAGTTTTTTTTTTTCGCATTGATTATTGAATATCTGGACCATGTTTAACGCAGCATTGCTTAAAACTATTTATATAAAAAAGTTTCAAAATGAATTAATGCGATTATTTAATATTGTTTTCGCATTAATCTCTATTAATAAAAAATTAAATTTCGTTTGTTGAATGTATGTTCTTTGTAACCGTAGTTGTTAGTGATATTTTTACGTGCTTTAAAATATGGTATGTGTTTTAACATTCCTCCTAATTTTTTCTTTCCTTCAAATTTTATGAATTTCCAACATATTAAATTTTAATATTTTTAATTATTTATTTAGTCAAATTAATTACATCATATAAATCTTTATATTTAAAAAATATTTGAAACTGAAGCGGAATGTGTTTAATAAACTATAAACGCTACACTGTTTTAAATTTTTTAAATTAGCGTTTTACACATTTTATTATATATAATTTATACAGATTTTAATGGAGTTTCAGGAAATTCTTTCACTTTATACTTATTTCTTTTGTGACAAAACGTTAAAGGAGTGGAACATAAGAAACAGATTTTGGTTGAGGAAAGTACATTCTTTGAAAATGTAGAAATCCTTACCGGAAATGTAGTGCATCGAAACGGAAATTTAGGATTTAAATTCATGGCAAATTGGAATGGATTGGCAGGTATGGAAGCAGATAAACTAGTTTTAGAATTTTTTCTATTCAGTTTTCGAAAGTTTAACAATTTGAAATGGTGTATAGTTTTGTGACAAATAAAATAAATAGAAACTTTAATGCTATTTATTTTTCAGTTTATTAGGCATTTTCTAGATTAAAAGCTTGAGTAATCTAAAATGCATTTTAGAATGTGATATAAAGTTAAACTATAACAAAATTAAGGTTTTGGTTTGGAGCGCTACAGTCTACTTTTTGTAACACGAGCGCTAATAAGAGCGGGACCGACTGCCTAAAGCCGATTCCGAACGGTTACGAACATCCATGTCATAGTGGGTTTCGAACCCACGAACTCCAGAAGGCCAGCACCCTAATTATGGAGTAAAATTAAGGACTAAAATAAGGAGTCTAATGAGTCTTCCAATGTTGCAGAATGTTAAATTTTACATGTTACAAATTATTTTCTTCCTCCTCACTTAGTCATCAAGTTCTAATGAAATTTTTACCAGTAAATGCTTGATGTGTTCAAGTTATATATTTTTTTAGAAAAGGAAATTCTATATCATTATTATATCATAAGAGATAAATTTTACTAACAAAAAAATATTGATAAGTTTGATTCATATTTTAAAACTAGTATATAGCCCGTCATATGACGGCATCAGTAAAATTTTTAATTTTCCAGAATTTTAAAGCACCCTATGAGGTTGGTAAAATATGGTTTGTTTTTCGACTGAGAATTATCTGATACACGCTCAATAATTTGTTTATCTTCATACTCCTCTAAAGTCACCGGATACTGTGAATGCAGCATAGAATCACGTTGAATTCCTTTAGAAAGGTAATTCAAAGATTTCTTAGATACTTCAAAATTATTTTTAAGTTCTTCCCTTTTTTTTGCCACACCAATGAATAAAAATAAAGGAATGAAACTGTCATTTCCACTACATCCTGGAGGTAGATAGAATTTATTGTTAATACCGGTGATAAAATTTTCATTCCAACAAAAGATAATCGGTAATTCAATTTAAAATTATCACATATGTACCTAATCTGTTATTTAAGCCAAATAAAAAAAATATTAACGTAATATTTAAATTCAGTCATAAAAAGTGTGAAAGTAATGCATACGATATTTAAGTAATTTAAAATAAAAGATGGTTAAATTAGATATTTAAAGGAATGACGTCATAATGCTATAAGAAAATGTTATTTTCACCTATTTATAATGTAAAAATTGATAACTTTTACGACCTGTTCTTAACCGGGGAAAATAAGGCTTGAAATAATGGCATTAAATGCTAGAAAAGTGGGGCAGGGGTGGATTTTGAACGTTGCTAACCCTAACTCATCAATAATCCAATATGGATGCCTCTATCCATTCCAGGTACTGCAGCTTCATAAATTCGAGAACAGACGGGCAGATAACTTAGGCTATTATTATATAGGGGATTAAAAATTTTCTTTTATTTCTTGCGGTAATAACGAAATTGGTACCAAAAGAAAATTCTAATTGTTATGAAAATATATCTTATATCTTAAACTTATATCTCAAACTGAAGCATTTGACAACATCAATACTTTTTTTTATTGAATATAATTCAGATATTTAAAAAAAGTAATATTTTTTAATTATATGTAAATAAATATACAATTATTTAACGTGTCATTTAATTTGAGGTATAAGTTATTCTACATAACAAACTGAATATATCTACAAATTCAATCAAAATATTTCACATAGTTTTTGAAATACAGAATTTTAGAAAAAGAGAAAAATGCAATTACAGATAAAAATGCTTTCCTTTCGTCGTAAAAGAGTAATTATACATTTAACCATTTCTCCAGTTCTATTTGGAATTTCTTAAAAAAATATGGTACCAAAATGCACAAAAAAGATTGTAGTTTCATATCTTAAAAATGAAGATCAACATTTTTTAAATTTTAGAGTATTGGGATTCTTTATGCTTTTTTGTAATATAAGAGTGGGATTACAATGTCATACTAGCTGGGCCCATTGAGTCCCGTAAGGTTGGGGAACTATCTTTCAGTTTTTTAACTCATTGAAAATTTATATCTTATTTAACCGTTTAACCATCAATATTCGAATAATAGAACAGGATTTTAAAAAAAATTATCAATATGCTTTTACATACAATTGACCATGACATTATAAAGTATTTTTTTCCAATAAGTTTTATTTTTCTTAAATAATTATTTTTTTTACAATTTTTTTAATTTTACTATATTTTGTCAATTTTACTCTCTCTTACAATTGAATTTACGGAAATTCTAGTTTATATGGAAAAAACGCAATACTTTAAAATATATTATTAGATTACATATCCTAAGAAAATACAACAAAAGCAAAATTTTGTTTTTAAATTTTAAATTTACAATATGTCTATGTCCCAATATTGGAACATTGTTGTTTCAAGGGTTCAGTTTAAATTTATGTGTGTGTGAGTGACACGTATGCAAGCCATTTCGAGGTAGAGTTTCTCTGTAACCATCCAAAATGACCAAAAATGTCTTGTGCAAATACAGCCCGGTACATGAGAAGAAAGCGGTACAAAATGTTGACCACCTACCGGAAAGGGGTAAACGACGCTGAACGTCAAAATCGAATGACAAAGGGATTATTGAATAATCGATAATACTGGGGACTGGACAACTTATTAGGTGAAATGCATTTCAGTTTAATATGGGTACTACACAGTAAAAATGTATTTTTAAATAATTCGTCTGTATTTTCGGAGAAATAGACGATGCGCTCTTATGGAGCAGACTGTACCTGCAGAAATACAGTTTGAAATGGTTCATTTTTGAATTGAGTGTGGTAAAGAAGGGGGTGAGGGGTTCAGCATGAGAATCACTAGTAGGTTTTGGTCTTGTTAATAGGGGGATTTTTTATATTTAAATAATAATGAAAACGATACTTAACTTCGTTGCGACGAGAAAATTATCAAGATTTTTCATTTAATTTTTCCACTAAGCTTAAATCATTAAACCGATTATTAAAAAATCTTAACGGCTTGACTCTTCCAAAGAATGATATTTTTTATCTTAAATATTAAGAATTTCGAGATGTCTATAAATTATGATGGGTGTACCTGCCTTTTAATAAGTAAGAAATAACATACAGTTTGTCCCATAAGAGTGTGTCGCTCATAACTTCGTCAATAGATAGTGCGAAAATACGGGGTTAATTACACGTGTTCTTCAAACATTAAAGAAGAATGCTTTATGGTTATATTCTTTATTCTATTTGTTTTGCTGTGTTTAAATCAACAATTCCAAAATGAGTGACGTATGTGTGCCATTTTTAGGCAGTGTTTCTGTTTAACCATCCCAAAGGACCAAAAATGTCTTTTGCAGCTGCAGCTCGGTACATGAAAAATTCGGAGTCGTTCGTCAAGAAGTGGGTAGCACTTTAGGAAGCGTTATAAAGTGTTGACGATCTACCGGAACGGGGTAAACGCCGCTCAGCTTCGAAATCGAATGATAAAGGGATTCTTGAATAATCAATAATACTGGGGACTGGACAACTTATTAGGTGAAATGCATTTCAGTTTAATATGGTTACTACACAATACAAATGTATTTTTAAATAATTCGTCTGTATTTTCTTAGAAATAGACGATGCGCTCTTATGGAGCAGACTGTACCTGCAGAAATACAGTTTGAAATGGTTCATTTTTGAATTGAGTGTGGTAAAGAAGGGGGTGAGGGGTTCAGCATGAGAATCGCTAGTAGGTTTTGGACTTGTTAATAGGGGGATTTTTTATATTTAAATAATAATGTAAACGATACTTAACTAGAAAATTATCAAGATTTTTTTTCATGTAATTTTTCCACTAAGCTTAAATCATTAAACCGATTATTAAAAATTCATCAAAACAGAAAATGAAATGTGGTGGTGTGAAAATCTTAACTGCTTGACTCTTCCAAAGAATGATAATTTTTTTTTATCTTAAATATTAAGAATTTCGAGATGTCTATAAATTATGATGGGTGTACCTGCCTTTTAATAAGTAAGAAATAACATACAGTTTGTCCCATAAGAGCGTGTCGATCTTAACTTCGTCAATAGATAGCGCTCAGTTACCGGCTTAATTGCACGTGTTTGTCAAACATTAAAGAAGAATGTTTTAGGGTTATATTCTTTATTCTATTTGTTTTGCTGTGTTTATATCAACAATTCCAAAATGAGTGACGTATGTGTGCCATTTTTAGGCAGTGTTTCTGTTTAATCATCCCAAAGGACCAAAAATGTCTTGTGCAACTGCAGCCTGGTGCATGAGAAATTCGGAGTCGTTCGTCAAGAAGTGGGTAGCACTTTAGAAAGCAGTACAAAGTGTTGACGATCTACCGGAACGGGGTAAACGCCGCTCAGCTTCGAAATCGAATGATAAAGGAATTCTTGAATAATCGATAATGCTGGAGACTGGACAACTTGTTACGTGACATGCATTTCCGTTTAATATGGATACTACACTGTACAAATGTATTTTTAAATAATTCGTTTGTATTTTCAGAGAAATAGATGACACGCTATTATGGAGCAGACTGTACCTGCAGAAATACAGTTTGAAATGGTTCATTTTTGAATTGAGTGTGGTAAAGAAGGGCATGAGGGGTTCAGCATGAGAAGTGGTAGTAGGTTTTGGTCATGTTAATAGGGGTTTTTTTATATTTAAATAATAATGAAAACAATACTTAACTTCGTTGCGACGAGAAAATTATCAAGATTTTTTTTCATGTAATTTTTCCACTAAGCTTAAATCATTAAACCGATTATTAAAAATTCATCAAAATAATGTCTTAATCTTAACTGCTTGACTCTTCCAAAGAATGATAATTTTTTTTTATCTTAAATATTAAGAATTTCGAGATGTCTATAAATTATGATGGGTGTACCTGCCTTTTAATAAGTAAGAAATAACATACAGTTTGTCCCATAAGAGCGTGTCGATCTTAACTTCGTCAATAGATAGCGCGCAGTTACCGGCTTAATTGCACGTGTTTGTCAAACATTAAAGAAGAATGCTTTATGGTTATATTCTTTATTCTATTTGTTTTGCTGTGTTTAGATCAACAATTCCAAAATGAGTGACGTATGTGTGCAATTTTTAGGCAGTGTTTCTGTTTAACCATCCCAAAGGACCAAAAATGTCTTGTGCAGCTGCAGCCCGGTACATGAGAAATTCGGAGTCGTTCGTCAAGAAGTGGGTAGCACTTTAGGAAGCGGTACAAAGTGTTGACGATCTACTGGAACGGGGTAAACGCCGCTCAGCTTCGAAATCGAATGATAAATTGATTCTCGAATAATTGATAATACTGGGGACTGGACAACTTATTAGGTGAAATGCATTTCAGTTTAATATGGATACTACACGGTACAAAAGTATTTTAACTAATTCGTTTGTATTTTCAGAGAAATAGACTAAACGCTCTTATGGAGCAGACTGTACCTGCAGAAATACAGTTTGAAATGTTCATTTTTGAATTGAGTGTGGTAAAGAAGGGGGTGAGGGGTTCAGCATGAGAATCGCTAGTAGGTTTTGGACTTGTTAATAGGGGGAATTTTTATATTTAAATAATAATGAAACAATACTTAACTTCGTTGCGACGAGAAAATTATCAAGATTTTTTCATTTAATTTTTCCACTAAGCTTAAATCATTAAACTGATTATTAAAATCTTAACCTCTTGACTCTTCCAAAGAATGATATTTTTTTTATCTTAAATATTAAGAATTTCGAGATGTATAAATTATGATGGGTGTACCTGCCTTTTAATAAGTAAGAAATAACATACAGATTGTCCCATAAGAGCGTGTCGATCTTAACTTCGTCAATAGATAGTGCGCAGTTACCGGCTTAATTTCACGGGTTTGTCAAACATTAAAGAAGAATGCTTTATGGTTATATTCTTTATTCAATTTGTTTTGCTGTTGTCAAATCAACAATTCCAAAATGAGTGACGCTTATGCGAGCTGTTTGAGGCAGTGTTTCTGTGTAACCACCCAAAAAGTACCAAAAATGTCTTGTGCAGCTGCAGCCCGGTACATGAGAAAATCGGAGTCGTTCGTCAACAAGTGTGTAGCACTTTAGGAAGCGGTAGAAAATGTTGACGATCTACCGGAACGGGGTAAATGCCGCTCAACATCAAAATCGAATAATAAAGTGATTCTTGAATAATCGATAATACTGGGGACTGGACAACTTATTAGGTGAAATGCATTTCAGTTTAATATGGGTACTACACAGTAAAAATGTATTTTTAAATAATTCGTCTGTATTTTCGGAGAAATAGACGATGCGCTCTTATGGAGCAGACTGTACCTGCAGAAATACAGTTTGAAATGGTTCATTTTTGAATTGAGTGTGGTAAAGAAGGGGGTGAGGGGTTCAGCATGAGAATCACTAGTAGGTTTTGGTCTTGTTAATAGGGGGATTTTTTATATTTAAATAATAATGAAAACGATACTTAACTTCGTTGCGACGAGAAAATTATCAAGATTTTTTTTATTTAATTTTTCCACTAAGCTTAAATCATTAAACCGATTATTAAAATCTTAACGGCTTGACTCTTCCAAAGAATGATAATTTTTTTTATCTTAAATATTAAGAATTTCGAGATGTCTATAAATTATGTTGGGTGTACCTGCCTTTTAATAAGTAAGAAATAACATACAGTTTGTCCCATAAGAGCGTGTCGATCTTAACTTCGTCAATAGATAGCGCGCAATTACCGGCTTAATTGCACGTGTTTGTCAAACATTAAAGAAGAATGCTTTATGGTTATATTCTTTATTCTATTTGTTTTGCTGTGTTTAGATCAACAATTCCAAAATGAGTGACGTATGTGTGCCATTTTTAGGCAGTGTTTCTGTTTAACCATCCCAAAGGATCAAAAATGTCTTGTGCAGCTGCAGCCCGCTACATGAGAAATTCGGAGTCGTTTGTCAAGAAGTGGGTAGCATTTTAGGAAGCGGTATAAAGTGTTGACGATCTACCGGAACCGGGTAAACGCCGCTCAGCTTCGAAATCGAATGATAAAGGGATTCTTGAATAATCGATAATGCTGGAGACTGGACAACTTATTAGGTGAAATGCATTTCAGTTTAATATGGATACTACACTGTAAAAATGTATTTTTAAATAATTCGTTTGTATTTTCAGAGAAATAGACGACACGCTATTATGGAGCAGACTGTACCTGCAGAAATACAGGTTGAAATGGTTCATTTTTGAATTGAGTGTGGTAAAGAAGGGCGTGAGGGGTTCAGCATGAGAAGTGGTAGTGGGTTTTGGTCATGTTAATAGGGTTTTTTTTATATTTAAATAATAATGAAAACTATACTTAACTTCGTTGCGACGAGAAAATTATCAAGATTTTTTTTTCATTTAATTTTTCCACTAAGCTTAAATCATTAAACCGATTATTAAAAATTCATCAAAACAGAAAATGAAATGTCGTGTTGTAGAAATCTTAAAGGCTTGACTCTTCCAAAGAATGGTAATTTTTTTTAATTTTAAATATTAAGAATTTCGAGATGTCTATAAATTATGTTGGGTGTACCTGCCTTTTAATAAGTAAGAAATAAATGGGAACTTTTTATAAATTCTTAGAATTATTTTCGAAACGGCATGGGGAGAAAGAAAATTCTTTATTAACAGTTTTACTAATGGAAAATAGTGTTATGGAAATTAACTGGTTTTCAACTAGCAAATTATGAAAAATTATGCTGAAAATCATAACCAATTACCACTATGAATAACCTAAATACCATTATTTGATGAGAAAAAAGATTAAGTAAAAGTTACATTGAAATTAAGGAAGTTTTCATAGATTTCTTTAGTAAATGTCTTTTATTTGGACTATAAAACTTGACAATGTCAAATAAAAAGAAATGTCTCAATTACGCAAATGTCTGAAAAGTGATATTAACATTATTTTCAACTTTGTTAAGAACCAAACTTGTATGAACTCACTAATCAGGTAAAAATATTGGAATAAAATTAGAATTAGCATGCGTCTTAAGATACATATTTCGATATTTCTTATCTATTTATTAGAAATCAATGATGGTTTCGTCGAGGTCAGGCAGACTTTGCCAGAGCATTTATCATGCAAAAGAAGGTGGTACTAAGAGAAATAGTTGTAAAAATATTTTCTGACAAATTGACATCAAGGAGATATGTTCCAAGTCGTAAGCGTATAAGATTAACACTACCACTATTTTTATAGTAAGATGAGTTATGTATGCTTTGAAAGAAACATGTTTCTTTTATGCTTTTATATAATTCATTGGTGGGTATTCATAAATTATTTACGAAATGCCACTGGGATCAGGTATTTTTACTTTATACGCCCTTATACGCCTCAGATATTTTTACCTTACGTATTTTTACCTATTAACGCCCAGCGTCCTCATTTGAGGGTAGTCAAGAAATGATTTGTAGAGTTTTTGTTTTTTTGAAATGATTCTTCCTTTTTAAAAAAAATAGATATTAATCTTATGAATAATCTCCCAAGTTTTCAAAGATGATCTTATCTATAATTTTGTCATTTCGATCGGCATTTTATGATTTTCAAGCTTAGAATAGGAACGTATTATGACTGGTGTTCTAAACGTATACCGGTCAAAATCATGGCGAATAGCCATATCTGTAATAAGTTATCACTTTTCAGTATTTTTATCATATATGATAGCAAATAAATCTCTTATCATTAAGTTTCCCTTTTTTTTTAAAGACATTTTATGTTTTAAAATGACACCTCCTCACTAATGATGACTTGATGTCATATTTAAAGGTGTTTAAATTTCATATTTTGTTTTATTTCCAGGTGTCTATAATAGCTTCTAAGTTAGGTATTTACTAATATATAGTCATCAGAAATATCCTTGTTTTAATGGGTTAAGCTTCCTTAAAAAGAATAAATAATAATAATTAACTTTCCACGTTATTATAGTACGAATTTTATATAATCTTACATAAACATTTTAGAAAATTATTTAAAAATTTATTTTCAACGGAAAATATATCTAAACTATTAAGCAAAAAATTAACAGTTTATCCTTAAAAATCCGATACGGTTTTAAGCTCACATTTTTAGCGGAATCTTTTTTAATTCAAATTTTAATCTGTGAAACACTTGCCTATTAAGATAATTTCTTATAAAGTTTCAGCGAACTATTCAAAATACACTTTCAAAATTTTATTAGGGAATAAACTTCTTTTATTTTTAGCCTAACATTTTTTCAATCCTTTTAAAATTCATTACAAAACAAATCTTAATTCTTGATAAATATTAAGTAATATTTTTCATTAAAAACCAACAACAGCTTTAAGCTTTTATAAACTTTTAACAGTCTCATTTAGTCCAAAATTTCCTTTATAGTAATTATTAATCCATCTTCAAAAGATATTTTGTTGATTACTTAGTGATGTAAATCAAAATACAATTCGGAATTTTTTCAAAAGAATAAACTTTATATCATAAAATATTTTAGAGAAATGTCCATATTTTTTTCCACTGTTTGGAGGAAAAAAAAACTTTTTTTTATCACCCGAAAGTGAAATGTCTGCTTGAACTTCCAATAGGCGAATCACCGTATATTGTTTCTCCTTTCCAATTTCAGTGTCGAATTCTGTTGCATTTCCCCCAGATGGAAAAATGCAAGAGCTTGAAACAAAATTTTGGACATTTGTCAAAAGAAATTTCAAACTAAGCTTAAAACTGTGAAAAAGTGTTATCCTTAGAAATCAGAATCTTCAATAAAAATACATTTTGAAAAGGTATGTTTTTTGAATTTTCTGACTGTCTAAGTTTTATTCCTTTAAAATATTTGAAATGCTATGTTTAGTAGCTTTTCTTTCAGTTTTGTAGAAATTCATTTCTCAAATTTCATCTACACCATTTTTATTAAATATATCTAATATTATTAAAAACAATAAGGTATATTAAATGAAGTTACCTCACTACTAACTAATTTAAAAATTTAATACATATGTATTTGAAAACATGAAACATGTACTCTAGAGACGGTAACTTATTGTATTAAAAATATTATCTATTTCGAACTAATAAATATACTTAAAGTATTCGATTTTTATGAAAAGAAAAATACTGTAATGGTAATTGTAATCTAATTAGATTAGTAATCTTTATATATAAAATTCTTCTGTTGATGTGTTTGTAATAGAACTCCTTCTAAATGGCTGGGATGATTTTGATAAAATCTATGGTGTGATGAGGCGATTTAGATCTGTTATATAATTGATTCATTCATACAATAAGTAAAATGTTCGGGATCTAAATCTGACCTCATCACATCTTTGTAAAGAGATGGAGGACCATAAATTTCTATTCAACGGATATATTTGTCTTGTACGGTGGTCTCGGGTGGGGTTCCAGATTAGAATCCCGTCTCCGTACTTGACATTAAATAAGAATGTACCTTTGTAGAGTATTTACGAGTCCCTAAGGACAATGCCCAAATAGAAGAGATAAGGTTTGGCACTTTGACGGTCTCAAGGCGGGGTTGAAGCAGCCCAATGAAATCCTTACAAATATCCCGATTGGAAGACAAGAAGGAGGATGGGACAAGGTTGAAATAATAAAATATCAAAAATCTAAAAAGATGAGAGGATTCGGAGGTCCCAGAGAAGAGGTTCGGAGGTCCCAAAAGAAGGTGTTCGAAAGTCGGGAGTCTAGTTGGGTCCGACGGGCGTTGTGAGTCCAGAGGAGAAGGTGCTCGATAGTCCAGACTAGGAGAGACCAGCCAAGTCCGACGGGAAGTGTTCCTGCACCAAATAGTACGGCCGCACCCCAAAGACTCAGAAGGAAGCCCCTGACGAGACCAATGGATGATATATATATAGATTCCCTCTCCTGATCAGCCATAGATACTCTTCAACCAGAAGTGTTCCGGGCCCAGCATTTTAGACCCAGAAAGATACTCCAAATTTACATACATTTTTGAAGTTGAGGTTAGGTAATCTATCTATTTACAAAATTACTTGAATATATAAAAAATTTGTCAGAGCTAATTTCAAAAGATGTTAACAAAGCTTATTTTATGAAATTAGCATCAGTTTTTGTATGTAAATATATATATATATATATATATATATATATATATATATATTATATATATATATATATATATATATATTATAATAAATTTACTTTTTTTAATATTAAGATAGTCTCAGTTGCTGTAAATTTAGCTGTTAGTTTATTTTCAGATTTATGCCTGTAGTTTCTCAGAACCTGTGGTTAAATTTAGTACAAAAATACTTAACACAACGCAATTAAAAATAAATCACCACTATACATTTGATCACAGGTTGATGCTCAAATATAAACGAGGACTACATGACATATGGTTCATTTTACTCGAGAATGGTTTAGATTCACAATTTGATCCGATAGAAAATGTTTTTGTTAAAAATCCCGAATTGAGTGGTTATTGATATTAATATAATGCAGCTTGAAGACCTCCACTACCTACGTGTCTATGGCGCAATGGTCAGAGCAACGGGCTTCAGTACAAAAATTCACAGGATCAAATATAACGTTATTCAAATATTATTACGTATATTCAATAAACGTATATTCAAAATATTATTTTCCTTACTTTTCTATCAAAACGGCCGAATTAATATTTTTTTAAAAAAACCTTCTACAATTTTTTTTTATTTACAGCGTTAAAACAGAACAAAGTTTATCGAGTCGTCTAACATATTACAAAAATGTGTATAGGTTGATTCTATTCCTTAATTTTTTTTCATTAACCATTAACAAATATTTTATTTGATGCACTGACAATATAATTCAGTTTGTCTTTTAATCAACATGAATATTATTATCGAATTTTATCAATACGTACCTTACTTTTTTTTTAAATGAAAAAATAGATCACTGGGCGTTCGGAGGTATATTTATATACACAAAATCATTATACTTCAATAACGTGGTAAAATCGAACCAAATAGATAAAACTAATGCATTTTCTTTTAAAAAATTATTTATAAATTTCACAATATTACAGAATGTATATAAGTTTAATATTTTAAAATAATAAAAATTTCAATGTTTCTA
Source organism: Pardosa pseudoannulata (assembly GCA_032207245.1). NCBI lineage: Eukaryota > Metazoa > Arthropoda > Arachnida > Araneae > Lycosidae > Pardosa > Pardosa pseudoannulata. The sequence continues at coordinate 108,609,445 of CM063504.1, forward strand.
CAGTTTTAGTGTGGAATTTAAAAACACTTCTTGCATAAAGTTTCATGCACTTCACACAATATGTATTTTTATCAAGTAAGCGTCTTTTTCTTTGTTGCATAATATTTTTATAAAAGCGAACATCATGACTGAGATTAGCTTTTGAGGATGAAGGAAAACTGTAAGGTCGACCGTTCAAAACTTTTTTTCCGATTCTCAATTTAGATATTTTACAGCAACCATTTAAAATCTTACATGGGCATAAACCTTTCTGAACATTCTGTGCAGAATACTTGCATTAAAACAGCCATATCAATTATTCGAGTGAATAGACACCTGTACCATATTTTTACCTCTTATTCTCTCCAAAAGGAGTTTTATCTTGATTTGTCCTTCTTACGTTCATCTGCTTTTAATGGCTTGAAATGAATATATGACTTTATTTACGTAAGTATCTCTATTAAAAACCTGTACAAGACCTATCATTAAATCTTCTACATCACTCCAACAATATCTTTCACTTGAAAGAGTAAGATAGCCAAAATATATCAAAAATATAAATATCTTTATATCTTCTTTAGTGATAATTAAATCATGGTCATTTTTACATTTTTAGCATAGAGAATATCTCATACAATTACATTATATACTTCATCAGAAAAAAAGTTTTTCAAAGCAATGATGCAAGATGCATTTGCAAATTTTCCATTGCCAAAATTTATTATAAGTTTTAATTCCGACCATTTGGTATAATTTTTTTTTTCCAAAATATTTTTGGCTTTTCCGTTTTTAATGTTTTAGGCTTCCTCTCAAACGTTGAAGATAAATCTATTTAATCACACTCATCTTTTGATATTACTTCTATTTTACAACAATATCATTTACAAATGAGCATGTAACTTATCCTCTATTTTCTCTTCATCTGTTAGTTCAGAACATCCGTGGATATGGCAATAATATCCTCTTTAATTGTTCATAAAACAGATAATCAACTGCATCTGAAACTATTAAATACTTTTAACTCATATTTTCATCTAAAGTGAAAAAACGTAATATTACCAGGGTCAGGAAAAAAAACGCCCGAACGCCCAGTGATCTATTTCTAGATCAGATATTTTGACACTAATTTTTACTATTTATATTTGTTTTAAAGATAACATCTTATATTCTGATAGCTACATCTATGAAGATATTAAGACGCCAAAAAAAAATTAACTTTTGCTTATTACTTAGCTGTTTTCAGTGTTATGCTAAGAAACTAGAAAAACGGCGGAACGAAACGATACAAACTTTCTCTTATCGCTTTAGATCAATGATATGACAAAACAAGAAAAACACTTGTTGGTAAACAGGTGCATGCCTTGTCTTGTGTGCAGTATAGAATTTTTTTAAGGTCATCTAAAAGCGAGTTTACCAAGCCATGTTGAGCGATCTAAAAATAGATCACTGGCTAATGGGTTAAAACTTATTTATTCAATATATTTCAGTTTTCCTTCTAATTCATGAATACTGAATTGTGCATAGTTTATACAAATACTAATACAGCATTATTACAAAATTTAAATGAAGAAAAAGTGTTTTACAGCTTAAAAACTTTTATGTACAAGAAGGCAAATCTATATAACAATAAAATACAATTTAGGATAGCAATGTTTTCATCTAAAAAATTAATAAAACTTCATCAAAAACAATTATATAAGTATTAACCGTTGTTGGAATAAAAAAGACACAATAGCGGTGAAAAATTAAAAAAAGAATTTATCACATGTAAATTTTTCTGATTTTTTTTTTTATTTCATACATTAATATAAGTTCTTCACATGTAATAAGTAATTGATTGCGTCATTCAGATTTTCCCTCTAAGCAATTTTTGCTTCGAAAGCAAAATTTTATACTGTAATGGCAAAATATCCACGTTTTACGTTTCTCCCTAAAACCTTTTCGGTCAAAAACCTTTAAAGCAATCATTCAAAATGCCCATTAAATTCCCCTTCGGTTAAGTACTTGACATATGCTTTTAAGATTATTATTCAAAGTCAACTCAGTAATCATTAGGAAAATTGTAGAATAGAGTTCTATATAAATTGATGATTTAGTACTCTGTTTTGTTTCAGTACTGTTTAGATATACACGGAAAGGTATATATATATATAGAAATGATATCAATAGGCTAATTGAAGAAAAATCATGATTGTTGAGGTATACCTCTACGTTGAAAACGTCATTTTTTGACAAAAGTCATAATTTTTTTTTATTTCTCTAGTATATATCTCTTTTAGGTTTCAAAATCTTTTTTTGTTTTGTCTCTACGGCATCTTAAATAAAAGTTACAGCTGTTTAAGCATCAGTGATAGCTGTCAAAATAAACCGGAAGTAGCGGTTTCTTAACCGAAAGTTGTGAATTTAAAGCCTTTTAAAGAGCATTTTTTTAACAAAACTTTTTAAATTTTCATCAAGATTAGTTTAAACTATTTTCTAGTATTTTTAATATTTAGCAACTTGGCAATTAGAAGCTTTTGAAGCAAGAAAGTGTGGTTAACTTTGAATATGTATTTTAATTTTTTAATAATTAAAGTTGCTTTTATAAACTTCAAATGCGTTTTTCTCAGAACGGTATTTTTAATAGAATGTCGAAACTTGAAATGTGATTTCTCAAAAAGTTCTTAAAATATTTTGTTGAAAATTATTATGAATGCTTTTGATAAGTATTTACTAGTAAATGACCTAAAAGTTTTAAATTTGGATAATTTTTAACGATATTACACTCATAGTTAGATATAAAAGTAATGAAAATTCGTTAAAAATTCATTGTGTATGATTTTGCAGGTCCAAAACTTTTTACCAAATGTAAATTAAGCAAAGATTGTAGATGATTCACTAGTCCAGTGTATAAGAATTCTGTTGCGTCAACAAATATTGAAATAACTTTATTTATTAAAAAATTAGACCTTTTGAAAAAAACCCAATTTTTTTACTAAATTTTCTTCATTTATTAGAAATTTTATAAAAACTTCTCCAGGAATAAATTTTTAAGTGCTACTGTGTGATAATATAAAAAATAAATTTAAAAATGTAAAAATATGAACTAGTTTCTACGTTTAAAGAAAAAAGTAGATGGATACCTTAAAATATTTGAGATAGAAATCTACTCTAATTAAAATAAATTTTAATGAAGATCGATAAAAATGATGCTTTATATACTGGCTAGATATATATGAATAAAGCCACTACTTGCTAGTATACACCTGAAAATTAATATCTGAAAATTAATATAAGCATGTAAAATAATTGCTAAATGAAAAATATTCAAATAATTTAAAAACTAATAATTTATTTAATCTGTTATTTAGAAATTTTAAGCAAATTTTCAGAAACTGACTTTTTCAAAGTATGTAACATAGGGAACTAAAATAGTTTATTGAAGATTTAGGGTCTTTTAAATCAAAATAATTCAAAGAAATTATAAAGAAATGTATATAAAAATACAAAAACTAATTACATATCTCAGTAGAAAGAACTTTTGTGATATTGTCTAGATATTTTAATATACTTTTAAATAGTAAATGTTTTATCTGTATTGAAAATACATCTATATATCGCTCTGCATATTAAATTTTAATTTAAAAAATTCACAACTTTCAAACGGATTCAAATATTTATATATGTATATAAATGTCATCAAACGACCAAGCCTTTTAAAAAATTGAACATATTTAAATAAAAGTACACGCATACACACATACATACACATACATACATACATACATACATACATACATATATATATATATATATATATATATATATATATATATATCTATATATATATATATATATATATATTTATATATATATACATAGGGGCTCCCCTACTCTGCGGAATGGGGGGAAGAAAGTTCTCCTGCATTTTGCACCCCCAGATCTTTTCTTTTCTATGTGCTGTGTAATAATTAATACGTTTAATAAAATGTGTCATTATAAACCAACGTAATACTGAATGTGTATTTGCAAAAATTTCAATACAGGATTTTTTTACACAATTTTTACTATTTTGATGAGCCTAATATGACAGCAATTAACAGATATGGACATAGTTAGTATGCCTATGTTATATATGCGTATGTGTATAAGTAATGCAAAATATGTTGTAGGGAACTTGAAACACTCATACTTCGATCAACCGTAGAAAAGATGTATAGATAGCCCTATGGGATTCCTCCTTACCCTATTGGAGTAGAGATAGGAAATGTAATCTACCATACTTACCCAAGCCGTCTCCAAGGACATGGTTTGAAGGAGTATAGTACAACACTGTCGATATCAAGCGTAACACCCAGCGTTGAAGATTTTGGTCGTGATCAGAATTAGTTCATTTACCACTTCCAGATTATATGCAGTCCTACTAAGAGATAAACGGAACACGGCTTGTTCACTCTTTAATCACAAATATGAAACGATATGTTCCCAGGCTCTTTGTTATAAAAGTTGCTTTCCATGCACAACACAGTCCATGACTAACCATAACTCATTTGGTTAAAGGTGGAATACCATCTCAGAAAATCTGTTCTATTAGACAGAAATGTTTAGAACATTTCCCTAATTAAAGCCTCTTTCTACATAGTCTTACAACTTAAAGAAACGCTCATTTAGATAGGGTAGTTTAGACGCCCGTGATGTTCTAAATGACCTGGTAATCTAGCATCTGAAGATATTTTCGCGCTCTGGTAAAATCAGTTTTCTGATGACCTCTGATTTTGCAAAAATATGATTCTCGATTTCTTACATAGGTAGAGGAAATTGTAAATGTTAAGAAATAAGTGAATTGCCAACTCTGGAGTGACGTTTCATCCCCTAGTGGTTAGTGTATGAAGAAAATATTTTCGACTAAAATCAAAACTACATAATCGTGAAACTGGCTCAGATATTTTCCTTATAGACTCATGTAAAACCTGTTTTTAAATTTGGGTTACACCGTACATTCAGTAAAATTATTCAATGCAAAATTTATAAACAGTAATTAGTTCACATTGTGATTTACATAAAAGCTTTGATAGTAGTTTTAGTTTTCTAAGCTATGAATCTGGCAATCCTTTCCTTCAATTGAATCAGGCATGAGGTTCGCAATTGTAGAAATAAGATTAGTTTTAAATACTTTTGTCATAACGTACCATTTACTTAATTTTAATTCCGTTTCATTTAGTTCATTTTAATTCTACAAGCTTCCCTTAAAATACCCTATTTTTAACTTCCCTACCAATCTCCCAATTATCACGTTGGTGAGTCGAAAACCTAATTTTTTATCGCATAAGTCACTCTGTATTTTCAGTTAGATTACATCACGCATACCAGGAGTGTCACTTGGCATTTTCTTTGGCGAGCGCTGCATTGCAATAATTTTTATAAATTCACCCTTTTCATGATATGATATATCCTCACTCCACACATTGGAGTGTTTTTTAGAGCTGCGCTGGTGGTTTTCAACCGTGCCACCAGGCCATTGGAATTTCGATGAACTTGACAGACTTGAGGTTCTCATCTCGTCAGACAGGATGGAGGAGAGAGGGAGACCTGTATCCTGTGAAAAGAAGAGGAACTTGGAAATCCGTCCTCCATAATTGTCTTATTTTATAGTCCATTTTTTTCGTCTTTCTTTTTATTAATTTTTGTCATTTAATTAAAAAAAGAACTCAATCAATTTGCTTCTATTAATTTTTTAAATTTAATTTTAATATTAATAAAATCCAGTAATTCAGTAACTTCTCCTTTTTTTAATGCCTATTGTGTTTCTTTGTTACTTTAAGACTTAAACTTAGGTTGGCGAAAAACAAATTTAATTTAAATATGAAATATCGAGTTATGGACATAGCACGTACTTTCATTATACATCACCACTCATCAAATATGCTCTTTTATTGTCTTTTCTGTGGGTTTCTTTTTCATGTACCAACCTTTTTATGTTTTGCTCGACGCGTACATCCCCATAGAAACCCTCCTTCCTCCACAAGTTAAAAAAAAATCATTTTATTTTCAGTGACTTTCACACCTTTGCTCTTCAGTTTTATGCCTAACTCTGACATGTGGTTTCAAACTGAATTTATTTCTGGATAAGAGTTGGCACACAAGAGTGTGAAATTGAAATGTACAAATTTCATAATAAATCAATACCTAAACAAATGGCAAATAATTATAAAGTAAGTTTTCAGTGGAAAGTATCATTTATGTACAATATCTGTTTTGTCCAATTTACAGTCTTGCTTTCCAACATTTCATTCTCTTTTGAGGCTCTTAATTGGACAATGATTAAAATTTAATTTTTTACTTACTATAGAATACTATTTTAAGTATGTCATGTAATAAATGCTTTTTTATTGATTTGTATATAATAAGGGAAAGAGATTAAAACAATCATTTAATCGTAGTCACTTGTCTAAATTCGAATTCAGAATTCATTATATAGCTGAAGAAAATTACAACAATAATATCATTAGTTAAAACAAGTCAAGCACACGCAAATTTTTATTTACATTTTTCTTCCAACCTTTTAATTATATTCATTATAATCTGTCAAAGGTTTCTTAAAAATAGCAGAAATTATTTTCATTAGTTATCGAAAACCAATTACGTCAGTTTGAGTTTGTACTAGTTATATTTTAAAATGACAGCTTTACAAAAAAATATAGTTCCGGGAATCCTTTATGCATATAACCGTAACTCAGACTCGAAAATAGCCTCATATGATTCTACACTCTTAAATGATGAGAGGATAAATTAGAAAACATTAAGCTTGCATTACGTTGTCGTTGATAAATATTTTTCCAAGTTTTTAAGGCCCAAAAGAGATATGACAGAAGAGACAGTTATTATCTAAGTAATGAAGATATATTTTGAAAACTTTAAGTGGGTTTTCCCATCACACTAATGTCATTTAATTCCACCAAAAACATTTTAACTGACACTTATTGTGATTATATATTTTAAAGTTGCGAGTATGGTATTTCTCAGCACAGCCGTTCCTAAAAGCTTAAATTACTTTTGCAGCTTTTAAATATCATATAATGATACTGCATTTTAGCTTAAAACGCACTCTTGGGGAGTATAATAAATGAAATATTTAGCTGATATAAATGCAAAACCCACTATTATTTGCCAACAAAAGTCCGTAATTAAATTTCGGATTACTTTTACGTATGGTGTTATTTAATAAGCCAGCTAATAATATTTTATAAACCTAAAATATCCTGCAAATCATAAAACTTGTGTTTTTAGTACCGGAATTGCAGGAAAAGTATTTTGATTATGTACACAACTTTGATATTTTTTAAGATTTGAATCCTATATCAGTTTCCTTGTTTTAAGACTAAATTGCCGAACGATGGCCGAATGTTAACAACAGTCTAAACCCTCCCCTTATTCGGTTAGAGGGTTGACCTTTGGAACCGGAGTTCGTGGGCACGAATCCCATGGTGACATGAATGCTCATAGCTATTTGGAATTGGTTTAATAAGTAGGTCCCGTTCTCATTATCGCTCGTGTTTCAAAAAAGTAGACAGTAGTACTCCAAACCAATCAATATTTAACTCTTCAAAAGGCAAACATTCCCAAGAAGAAAGTTCCCCCAAAACATCTTTCGGTTTCAACACTCTAATCATTCGGTTAGAGTGTTGACCTTCTGAACCGGAGTTACTCGGTTAGAGGGTTGACCTTCGGAACCGGAGTACGTGGGTTCGAATCTCACTGTGACATGGATGTTCATAGCTATTTGCAATTGGTTTAAACAGTAGGTCCCGGTCTCATTATCCCTCGTGTTTAAAAAAAGTAGACAGTAGTGCTCCAAACCAAACCAATCAATATTAAACTCTTCAGAAGGCAAACATTCTCAAGAAGAATGTTCTCAACACTCTAAACCCTCCCCTAAAAACACCTCCGGTTCCGAAGGTCAACACTCTGACAATTCGGTTAGATTGTTGACACCGGAATTACTGTCTGACCATTCGGTTTGAGTGATGACCTTTGGAACCGGAGTGCGTTTGTTCGAATCTCACTGTGACATGGTGAACATTCTAACCAGTAGGTTAGAGGGTTGACCTTCGGAACCGGAGATCGTGGGTTCTAATATCATTGTGATATGGATGTTCATAGCCATTTGGAATTGGTTTAAACAGTAGGTCCCGGTCTCATTATCCCTCATTCAAAAAAGTAGACTATAGGGCTACAAATCATACCAATAAAGATTAAACTCTTCTGAAGGCAAACATTATGATTAGCCTGTAGCTTAAAGTTGATTTTCATACCAGACCGTAAGTTATGTATCCAAGAAAATGAGATACAATATTTTTTATTAAAATTTAAGTTAAAACATGTGGTTAATTATTATATAGATTGTCTCTGATCAGTAAATTTCAGATATAAAACATGTTCAACGATGGTTTTACGTGCAATAAAGTATAAGAAGTAAAGCAAAATTTCACATAAATTACAATGTATCTTAAATTTATCAGCAGTATGGGTTTATTATCTTAAATTTATCAGTATGGGTTTAGGAGATGATCATGCACCAGGGCTTAAATGACAATCTTTTACAACTGCTTAATTATTCATTGCAAAAGGTTTTAAATGTAGCAAATTTTAGGTAACATTTTGTTGTTTGTAAAAGTAATTAATAAAGAAAAGCAATCCTCTTTAGGATGGATGGCTAAACGCTTTCAGTTTTAGGCGTCATAGATTTAAAATAGAATACAAAGAAATGGAAAAAGAATTCTCTTTAATTCTTTCAACAATTAAAGCAATAATCGCAATACACAAATATACACTTAACAGTTATACCATTCTTTATTATTACGTATCACTATTTTTTACACTTATTTTACCCTTTTGTTACAGTGTATTTACATTTTTGTAAAATCTTCATTTATAAAGATTTTGCATATTTTGTCATTACTTTTTAGGCATCTTCTCATATTTCTAAATGTTAAAAATATATCTGAGTACTTTAACATGCCATATTCTAAAATAAGAGAACACCTCTCTCTTAAAACCTATTTGTATGAAAATACAGTCTTTTGAGATACCTTCGGTTTCCTAGCAGTCACGGAATATATATTTCTTTTCAAAAAATTTCAAAGCTATTTCGTTTAATCTACCCAGGTTTGGAATTTCATTTGAGGTTTGCGTGACTGCAGCACTTCATCTCTTTTCCATTAACAGGTTTTGCTTTTGAATTCACCCTGTTTTGATGAATAAAAATACGGAAAGTACATCTATTCTACTCGAATATTATCCAACATTCTCAAAGTATGCGTCATATTAACGGCTTTTCTGACACTTTGTTTTACATGAGGGCTTAATAGTGTTAAAGATATTAAAATCTACAGTTTTGACAGAACACTTTTAAAAATTTTAACATTTAATAGCGTAGAAGGAAAATATATGATGTATTTACTGCTCTTTAATAAGACTACAGTCAGTGATTTGAACTTTCAAAAATTATATCTGAAATAAATACCAAAATAAGGTAGGATAAAACTAATTATTGAAATAGAATATTGATTATCGAAAATGTCTGTTAAAATTTTGTGCTGTTGATTACAAAAAATGACTTATGTTTAGAAAAAAATTAATTCTTTGTGTGTACGGTGTATGATTCTTTGTGAATAATTTATTGATACAACAGAGACTGTGCAATATGGTGTTATATATAATGGAATAATGGTGTTATAATTACATGAATGTGCATTGTGGTGTTGTGCAATATGGTGTTATGAATGTATAATATGGTGTATTTAAACATTCTTGTCACATAATATATATTTTATTTTTAATGTGTTAATTAACCTGTTTGTCTCATAGTTCAAATTCCATTAAATTCTATTATTTTACTGTATTTTGTTCTTTTAAATTTTTTTATTTGGCTCCCAGTCATATTATATTTTTAGTACTAGTAAATAAATCAAATAAATTTAAGATGTTAAAGTTTCCTAAAACAACTGTTTTTTATATAACATTATCAATATTTAATTAAAATGTATATGTCTGAAAAAATATCTTTACTCTTTTTATATTTTCTTATGTTTTGCTGAATAATATTAAGTACAGTTCTTTAAAAGAGAATGAAAAACGATATAAGTAAATAAGTAGGCGTTAGTTTAAGTAGTTTGTGCTTAAAAAAACTAAAATAATCTTTCCTTTTAGTAATTTAATTTCCTAATGCTTATTTAATCTTGAAACTCGATAAAAATATAAGTTTGTTTTGCAATAAAATATATCGATTAAACACTATTTATAAGCATTAAGGAAAATGTAATATTATCTACATAAAATCTATTACAGTAGATTGAAAATATTTCTTACTTCTTATTTATTTATTTATTTTTTGTAAAACCAGATAATTTAGCTTAGTTATTACATTTCTAATTACTAAGTTGTTCATTTGTTATGTTGTATTGTCATTTGAGTATGTTTTGTTCATTTTATGTTTTGAAATGTTAAAAGGAAAATACGTGATTTTAATATATTTAAGAAAGCTAAGAACTCATGTCTCTAAAAATTGTATTTTTTGTTTTGTAAGTTTAAAAAAAATATTTCACACTTTTGTTATTCAAATAGTTTAAACCACATTATTCTACGATTAAGCACTATTCATAAAAAATAAGGAAAATGTAATATTATCTACATAAAATCTATTACAGTAGATGGAAAATATTTCTTACTTTTTATTTATTTATTTAGTTATTGTAAAACTAGAAAATTAATTTAGCTTAGTTATTACATTTCTTATTAAGAGTATGTTTTGTTCATTTTATGTTTTGAAATGTTAAAATGAAAATATGTGATTTTAATATATTTTAGAAGGTTAAGAACTCATGTCTCTAAAAATTGCATTTTATGTTTTGTAAGTTTTAAAAAAATATTTCACACTTTTGTTAATCAAATAGTTTAAACCACATTATTCTACGATTAAGCCCTATTTATAAAAAATAAGGAAAATGTAATATTATCTACATAAAATCTAGTACAGTAGATTGAAAATATTTCTTACTTTTTATTTATTTATTCATTTTTTGTAAAACCAGAAAATTAATTTAGCTTAGTTATTACATTTTTTATTAAGAGTATGTTTTGTTCATTTTATGTTTTGAAATGTTAAAATGAAAATACGGGATTTTAATATATTTAAGAAGGCTAAGAACGCTTGTCTCTTAAAATTTCATTTTCTGTTTTGTAAGTTTAAAAAAAATATTTCACACTTTTGTTATTCAAATAGTTTAAACCACATTATTCTACGATTAAGCACTATTCATAAAAATTAAGGAAAATGTAATATTATCTACATAAAATCTATTACAGTAGATGGAAAATATTTCTTACTTTTTATTTATTTATTTATTTATTGTAAAACCAGATAATTAATTTAGCTTAGTTATTACATTTCTTATTAAGAGTATGTTTTGAAATATTAAAATGAAAATACGTGATTTTAATATATTTTAGAAGGTTAAGAACTCATGTCTCTAAAAATTGCATTTTATGTTTTGTAAGTTTTAAAAAAATATTTCACACTTTTGTTATTCAAATAGTTAAAACCACATTATTCTACGATTAAGCACTATTTATAAAAATTAAGGAAAATGTAACATTATCTACATAAAATCTATTACAGTAGATTGAAAATGTTTCTTACTTCTTATTTATTTATTTAATTTTTGTAAAACCAGATAATTAATTTAGCTTAGTTTTTACATTTCTTATTAAGAGTATGTTTTGTTCATTTTATGTTTTGAAATGTTAAAATGAAAATATGTGATTTTAATATATTTTAGAAGGTTAAGAACTCATGTCTCTAAAAATTGCATTTTATGTTTTGTAAGTTTTAAAAAAATATTTCACACTTTTGTTATTCAAATATTTCAAACCATATTATTCTACGATAATTAGTCAAGGTTTTCCTTTCTTTTATTCATTAATGTTAGTCTAACCACGCTCTAAATGTCCTTGCAAAATGTTGACGTTTAAAATCCTTTTGGTGAAGAAAGGCCTAAACCAAGCCAAAATACTCTTCTGAACGAGAACATTACAAACATGTAACAATATGTTACATTTGGTTCAGCTCTTTTTATCTCTTCCCGTGAGCCATTGTCAAAGACATACCAGAACAGGACCGGTTTGAACTAGAAGGAAACTCCGGAATTCTCCCAACCAATAGAAGGGTCCGCTGGTCTGACCCTAATTTGTTCTGGAGTGGACCTCTGTTTTTTTCTCCGCGAGGCATTCTGATTCTTTTAGAGGAGAAGGTTGTGACCAGAGGAGAGTAGAAGGTGAACGCTGCTGGCATCCGCGGATTGAAGGATAGACCTTTTGAGAAAAATCCTCACCATATTGTTTTTTAGGGCTGTCGCCGACTCGAGAGCAGTCTTCGTTATCTACAAATGATAAGTTGATTACAGTTGTATTTGCTTAGGCATTTATTTAATTGTATAAATTCATTTGAACAATACTTATTTGTTCATATGTTTATTAATGGGTATTGATTTCTTCTTTCTCAAACACTAGGCCAACGTAACATTATTTTTTAGTAAACAGAATCTTGATCAGTCAACAACTGAATGTAACAAACAAACAATTCAAAAGATAAATAGGAAAAGAACAAATGCAATCAAGGGACCTTTTATTTCTTGCGTATAAGACAAACTACGTATGTGTCCATTGCGAATTTTTATGGAATTATGTGCATTGTCTTTCTTTATTTGTTGATATTCTGATATTAGCAACGAACTGTGTGCACAAATCTAGAAGCACAGTAACACTTTCTGCATTATCGAATTGAAGATTTCTAGGGTAATGATGTGCAACAA
>CM063504.1:108637271-108639771 GCA_032207245.1 Pardosa pseudoannulata
AAATATATATTGCACTCAAAAACCTGATATGTTGTTAGTTCAAAATTGGTTTTTCTTAATTTTAGTATTAGAAGAAATATATTTTTAAGGTACAAATTGTATATTACTAATTATTGCCTAAAAAAATGTAATGGATTTTCCTTTCACTTTTGAGATTAGATAGCTCGTTCTATTTTTCAGGGGAAAATTAATTCATATTTTAGAAATTATGAAAAATACTGAATGTGAGTTATTTATATTTTAAAGTTTCATGAAAGTGTGAAAATATTTAGAAAAGAAATAAAAGGTATTTTTTAATATATCTTGAAATGACAATTCAAATTCTCTATTAAATATATATATAAAACAAATTGAAATCTTGTAACTTCAGAATTTGTTTTTCCTAAATTTAGTATTATAAAAAATATATCTTTAAGTTAAAAATATTTATTACTATTGATTAACTAAAAATTATGAAATTTTGGACACATATAAATTGAATTATAAATTATCATTCCACATAAACATTTTCTAAATATTTTTAACTAACTCATTTTTTATGACAATTTTTGTCGCTTTTAAAAATTTTCTTTGCTACTTTTATTTTTTAAAGATTCCTACAAAAATGATTAAAGAAAACCTCCTACGTTTATTTAAACAAATTTGGATTTTCATTTCAAATTTAGAAAGTGTTTATATTAATGCATTTTAATTTAAATTTAGTATAGCCCAAATACATATTACATACTAATAACACTTAAGAATATATTTATATTTTAAAACTATGTGTTCCATTCAGATCGTTGAAATATTTTGAAGGAAAACTGAACGCACTATATGATTTAGTGTTACTAAATTATGGGAAAAATTAGACTTGTCATTAATTAATTACAAGAATCAAAGTAGAATTTATACTAATGATTTCATACTGGACATTGAAAATGACGAAATAATACTGAAAACCGTTTTTATTTATAATTACAGAATAACCGCAAAAAGGATTTACTATATATAGCTTCTATGTTAAGTCTATAATTAATTGAATTTAAAAGGGAAAAATATGAATTTAATTCCTCTTAAGGACGGTGATGAAAAACGTACTTACATTTAGATTCAGTAAAAGCTCTTTAGTGGTTGCCCATGAAAAGCACATTTCCTGAAGCCAAATTTCTTTATATATGTACCATTAACGAATTTTGACAGGTTTTCAAGATCCCATTAGCACCTGCCAAAGTCCGTCAGTTGTTTGAGAGCTTGAGAAATGCGAGTGTAATTAATGAAGATAGTTTAAAGTTTGTAGGAAAATTCGTGGTACTTGCCTCAGGTATATATATAATAAATCTAAACATATTTCAGTTAAATCAGTAAAGAGAAAAAAAACCCTGTTTAATTAAGTCTTTAATGAAACTGTAAGTAGCACGTCATCAAGAAATGAATTATTTTTGCTTTTGAAATTGAAAAAAATAATGTAATGGATTTTCCTTTCACTTTTGAGATTAATTAGCTTGTTCTTTTTTCAGGAGAAAATTAATTCATATTTTAGAAATTGTTAAAAATACTGAATGTGTGTTATTTATACTTTAGAGTTTCCTGAAAGTGTAAAATATTAAAAAAAAATAAAAGGTATTTTTAATATAGCTTGAAATACTAATTCATTTTCTCTATTAAATGTATATTGCACTCAAAAACGTGATATGTCGTTAGTTCAAAATTGGTTTTTCTGAATTTTAGTATTAGAAGAATATATTTTTGATTTACAAATTGTTTATTACTAATTATAGCCTAAAAAAATTTAATGGATTTTCCTTTCAGTTTTGATATTAATTAGCTCGTTCTTTTTTCGGGGGAAAAATTAATTCATATTTTAGAAATTGTTAAAAATACAGAATGTGAGTTATTTATATTTTAAATTTTCCTGAAAGTGTAAAAATATTCAGAATAGAAGTAAAAGGCATTTTTTAATATAGCTTAAAATGGAAATTCAATTTCTCTATTAAATATATATTGCCCTCAAAAAACTGATATCTTGTAAGTTCAAAATCTCCTTTACAAATTTTAGTATTATAGGAATCATATCTTTAAGTTACAAAATGTTTATTACTAATTATTGACTGAAAATTATGAAATTTTGGAAGCATATAAATTGAAATATTAATTATCAATTCACATGAACATTTTCTAAATATTTTTAACAAACTCATTCTTTATGACAATTCTTGTCACTTTTTAAAATTTTCGTTACTACTTTTATCTTTTAAAGATTCCTACGAAATGTTTAAATAACACCTCCTACATGTATTTAAACATATTTGGATTTCCATTTCAAATTCAGCGAGTGTTTGTATTAATGCAATTTAATTTAAATTTAGTATTTCAAATACATATTACATGCTAATAACTCTTGAGAATATATTTATATTTTAAAACTACGTGTTCCATTTAGATAGTTGAAATATTTTGAAGGAAAACTGAGAGCACTATATAATTTAGTGTTACTAAATTATGGGAAAATTAGACTTGT
>CM063504.1:108644771-108649771 GCA_032207245.1 Pardosa pseudoannulata
TTTCACTTAATTTTATATTTTTCTTACCGTTTCAAAGACAATATATAATATCGGAAATAATAAAAAACAAGACATTGCATTATGCAAGTGTTGTTAGTCTATGCATGTTTAACAATTAGAAATTTTTCTATTTTGCTTTTATATATAAGCACAAACACATATATGCAACAGTACACTCAAGAGCTTAGCAGGTGAATGAAATAAAAATATGTAAAAGGATATTTTTCTTGCAGTATTTACTTTTAGGTTACATTTCATTCCGCATTCAGCGCTATCACAATGTACACACATATCAAAATGAGAATTTTGAGATGTTGAATATATTTCTGTAACATGGTATTTTCCTTGATGTGTTTATTTTTATGCTAAATTCCCCTCCCCTCACATTTAAATCTCTTAAATTTTTTTATTCGAAAGAATATTTAATCGATGGCAAATTCTAAAAGTAGGGACAAGAACGTAATTTAAACCATATGTCTTTTTGATCTTTTAAGTTTTGAATTTAAAAATAGTTAAAATGATTTTACTTGATGAAGTAAAAGTTAACATTGGATTAAAGATAGTATTACTTATAAATGATTTGATTGTAGTATTTGCTGCTGTATCTCGATTATAATAATTCCAAAGGTGGTAAAAATTAAAAAATTACTTAGTTCATGTGCAGATAAATTTCAAAATTATTCGCCAGAAAATTTTTCAATAAGTACTTGCTATGAGAGCAGTAACTTTTCGTTAATTTTATTCTAGTTGTGAAAAGTTATCTTTAATTCCTTGAGGACCAGGACGTAAATGCTATGCCGTTGTGAAAACCGTTGCCATTAACGCCCACCAGGAATTAAATCTACTATTTAAAAATTAAAATAAAACTTTGTCTTCTCCAATTACGTATACGCGAAGCTGGTCTCTCAATATCAACCGAAGATCACATCGTGGAGTCTACGTTGGATTGATAAGAATGAAATCGCTGCTTCGCGTATACAAGACGTTGGTCGAGAAGGGGTTAAGGAACAACAAATTAGCAGTTCGATGAATGAATTCTGTACTTCAAAAATCCAAACTTTTGGTTTGAAATGTAATTTATACATTATTTTGCATTATTGCTTTAAAATACAATAGAAAATTCTGATTTCTAAACAATGGAACCTATTTATCATACCAATACTATACTGAGACATTTTGACCGATATATATATATATATATATATATATATAATATATATATATATATATATATATATATATATATATATATATATATATATATATATATATATATATATATATATATATATATATATATATACATAAAATTAATAGGCTCCGCATTAATTCGCTGAGTCAATTTCTTGTTCCTTGGGAAAATTTTTCCTGTCTTCGCTCTTGGGTGCAACTCTGTTTGAGCTGAGTGATTTTTGTGTCTTTTCCTTAGTCTGTCGTTGACTAGTAAACATATCCGTTTTAGCCTAATATAAATATTTAATTAAATTTTTGCCGCTCTCTTTCAATGGCCCGACTGCATCGATATTACTGTTAGCTGATTAGCTTTTTCCTTGTCCACCAGCTTTATAGTTATTGGATTACACACACACACACACACACAATATATATATATACACACACACACACACACATATATATATATATATATATATATATATATATATATTTCAATCATGCATATAAGTCATAGAGCCAATCATGTCTTGATGATGTCTTTACTCCTGTATATTGCACAGTTTAACACTCATCGATTAAACATGGCGGAACATGGCTAACATCCATAATCTAACAAAAGAACCCCACTTAACCAGGGTTCACTCAACAACCCTTTTTAAGACGCTCTCTATCAATTCTTAAGCGTCAAGTGCTCTTATACACTTTTTTATAAGATTCATGCTCCTGTATAATGATATAATTATACGTTAATTAGAATTTTACTTTTTCAAACCTGACTTATATACATATGCGCATGTATGTATGTATACACACACACACACGTGTAGCACCACTAAACCTTTGTTTATACTTCTAGATTTTATTTTATTCTCTTTTTTAGTTATTATCTTCTAATATATATATATATATACACTTATGTATTACTATACTAATATATGCCGAGGAATTATTAAAAATTAAATTATATATTGAGGGAAAAATTCGTTGAATTTTATAAATAAAGTGCATAGATACAAGTGACTGTTAGGAATACGTTAGTATGCTATTTCAAAACATATGCTGATCTTCATCAACCTTATATTTTATTTCTTGTTAAACATAAACTTTTCTAATCTATGTATACTACAATATAATTTTTATTCCTCCCTAACTCCAAAGAAGTTTGAATTTGTTCCTCTCTTTAACAAAGTTAACGCCCATTAAATCTTAAATCTTCATGATAACTGAAGTGTAGTCTTTAAACTGACTACAAACTGTTCCTCATACTAAACCCCGAAGTGGTTCAGGAAGTAGTTCGATAATGCTTTCCCCTTAGTTAATGACACTTTGGTAGATAATACTTCACTTACAAGTTCTACTAAATTAGAAGATTTCGTAGCAGTTCCTTGAGATATAGAAAATGATAAAGGACTTACAGGCAGTTTTGTAGTCAAAATCATTCGTCTAATATGTAGCAGATTTCTAATTTTGATGAAATAATTTAGAAATTCTTTTACTGGAAATGATAAAAATGATATTTAGAAACCATATCTTATTTAATTTTAACTATAGTTTTATTTGACGATGTAACAAATAGAAAAAAATTTAATCTTTATTGGGTGTTTTATTTTGGACATACTCTTCGTACTTTTAAATGCATAGGCGTACCCAGTTTGGTGATAAGAAACATATGCACCCCTCCTTTTTTTTAAATTGCAACTTCTTTTTTCAATCATTAAATGGTATTTTAGCAGTTTTCAATGATACCGGATTCTAGGAATTCTGGTAAGTAAAAAAATTGTTTCCATGCTATTTCTATTATTTTTCTTAAAGAGGAAAATTTTTCTAATTTTTATAACTTATTAAAATTTATATACCTTCATGAATAGCTTTACAACGGATAAAATAGATTGATATAATGTATTCTTTAGTTTTTACATAATGATAATACTAAATTAAAGAAGACTATTTTTTCATGGCAATTATATTCGCCTCTATGAGAGAATTAAGGGGGGAGGCTCAGATAAAAATGTGTGTATGCATGTGATGTACATTTCTTTATTTAAGTGTTAAATTTAGTTTAAAGAACTGACATTACAAAATTTTGAAGGGTAATGGAGTTTAAGTCCCTTCTGCACTTTTCATATGAGTGCCCTTGTGTATACAATATGCAATCTCCAAAATTAATTACTGGGTACTCTACTGTTTAAATGTGTTTTAATTTATCGAATTTATTCTCAAAGTACAAATCAAAATTTTTGGAGGGGGATTTCAGTTTTCTTTTGTTCAGTTCATTTCTCAAATTTATTCATCAAACATCTTTTGATAAACTACTAATCTTGTGAGTAATAATCTGTTTTCAAATGCGAATATTCCTCTGAAAAAAATGTATAACCTGCATTCGGTTATTACTTCGATGAATTAGTTCTCTGCTTATAACTGGAGATAATTAGTAAAACACACATCACATACACACACAAATAAACAAATAAAAGACTAAAAAATAGTTGGAACTGATTTTTAACTACATTTTAAACTTTCTGTAAATTATAATAAACGTCATTTTCCGTTTTCTGGTCTGCAAGAGATACTTTAGAAAAAGTGTAAAACTTATGATCACAGGTTTGTGAGTTCGAGGCTTGAGCTTCAAAGAAAGTGCAAAAAAAGGCTTATGACCACAATGACCTCTAAGTTGAAAGGAGATAGCAAGTCAAGCCAGGGATTCTTCTAAATCTCTGCTTCTAAAAGACCCAACTCGGGCATCGTCACTCGTGTCAGCAACATTCAGCTGCAAGTAATCCCCATTTGGCACTAAATAATTGGTTGGCAGCAGGATTTAGCACAAAGATATCTGCTTGTATAGGCAGCTGCATTGGGAAAAAATGGTCCATTTTTTAAAAGGAGAGCAAATTTTTTACCTATATAAAAGTGTATACATGCTTATATACTCAATTAATAATGTTATACAGAGGCTGTTCGAACATTTTTTAGATGATTAGGGTTAGTGGTATTAAAAATTCGTTTGTGGCAAATTAAATAATTGCAATTTTACTATGTTTTTAAAAGTCAAAATTATAATCTGCGGCTTGAGAGGCATGTTTTTATTCAAACTGGCAATTTTAACGAAGCAGTGGTTCCAAGGCTATATTTATGCTCTTTCCGAAGAGAAGTATTCATATTCCGTTATCCAAAAACGATGTGAGAGTCATGGTTTTGTGATATCTAAAGCGTCGATAAGTAATATTATCAAAAAGAAAGGGAAAAAAACGTCAAATTGGAGCCTCAAGTGGGACAAAAATTCCAAATAAATATCCAAGGAAGAAACGAACATATTTGACTATTGCAAAGGTACGTGGTATAAAGTTAAAAGTAAATCCCTGTAGTACAAGGAAAGTTGCAAAATCATTAAAATGCTCGGTATTAACTGTAAATAAAATAATAAACGTTGATTTAAATCTTAAGAAAGCAAAAAAAAAAAAAAAAATCTCGATATGCATCGTCTTTCTCTAAAGCACATCTCTTAACGCAGGACACGCTCCAGAATTCTGTATAAAATAAAGTTAGAAATAAAGAGAGTGGAAAAAAATGTCAAGATTAACTTCAAATATTATCAGGAACATATTGTATCGACAATATTTCAAAATGAAAATACCATCGCTTTACCAGCATTGGCATCAATCTGTTGAACTTCATCAAGACAATGCTAGCAGTCACACATCAAAACCCACTATAAATCTCCTAAAAGAAATGGAACAAAAACCGTTATCAAGGCCATACCCTTCACGTATATTCCTACTAAATCTGCTGATGTATTACCTATGGAATTTTATGCTTTTGGATTTTTA
>CM063504.1:108657271-108662271 GCA_032207245.1 Pardosa pseudoannulata
AAGCAAGTCTTTAAAACTTTCAAAATCCAAACCTTCCTCGCTTTTCAAGGATTTCATGCCATTATTTCAAGCCCTATTTTCCCCAGTTACGAGCAGGCAATTAAATTTATCTATGTTTCAAATAATAAATAATTAAATAACATTTTTTTTCTAGCATTATGACGTCATTCCTTTAAGAATTTCTTTTAATCATTTCTTATTTTAAATTAGTTAAATATCGTCAGCATTATTTTCATATGTTTTATCACTGAATTTAGATATTACTTAAATTATTTTCTTTTATATTTGGTTTAAGTAATAGGTTATTTAGATATGTGATAACTATAAATATAATCATCGATTATTTTTCTTTGCAATAAATAGTTTATCACCGGTATTACTAATAAATTATTTTTAATAAAAATTTAGGAGTTTAATTCACGGACTAATAAATATCTAGTGTTTAAGTTATATATCTTTGAAAATTAAGAAGTCTGTTCGTTGGTATGTTTGGGTTTTATACATAACTACACGGTTTGACTAAATGAATTCAATGCAATTCTATAGTCCATTCACAGTATCGATATACTTTAGAGAATAATGAAGATAAATAAATTATTGATCGTGTACCAGATAATTCTCAGAAAAAAAAAAAAAAAAAACATCTTTTTACCTGTCTCAGAGAGTATTTTACAATACTGGAAAAATTAAAAATGTTACTAATCCCGTCATATGACCTGCTATACACCACTTAAAGCAATAAAAATTAATCTTGTGAACCGACAAGTTAAAATTTTATTATAGATTGTGTAGTTTAAAAAAGCTTTATCAGAATCATCCTATATTTAAAATTCAGGACTTCTCATTTATGGCTTGGGGAAGGGTTATAAATGAATGCTTGAAATTGAACCAAATTTGTATTTCACATTTTTACAAAAATTTTGCATAACCGTTAATATTAATAAAGATCAAAATAATCAACATATTATTAAAAAATGTGAGATTGCAAAAATTAAACAGAAACAAATTGTCTTGTTTCTGTATTATTAATTTTTATAATGTCTGTTCAATTATGTTTTCAATTTTGTGCTACTAAGCTATTACTTGATATAAAGAATCAAATTTGAAATCACATGGTAAGTCTTGATTAAGTATAAAGTGTCACGTAAGATAGAAGTTTATAAAAAACTATCTAAAGCTATTTTAAATACTTGAACTAACCGTCTCATATGAGGGTCAAGTGATTTTGTTTTTGATCAGAGCACTAAGGTCTATGTCTACGAATAATTATACCAATAGTGTGATTTGAACCCATGAATTCCGGTACCGAAGTACAAAGTTTACGGTCAGAGCTAATTTACAGGGTCACATTTTGGTTGAATTATATAAGTACAGTGGACTTCGCTTAATGTGATCGAGGTTAATGTTATCAATCGCTTATTGTTATGGGAATCACTTGGTCCCGATTTTCTCTTTTCATTTGTATGTTAAAAATATCGCGATATGTGATCGTTATATCAGTTAATGGGATTAGTTTTCGAAATTCATTTTAACTGGCAGCGGAATATTCACGACAGATTCAGAAGGAACTCATTATTTTCTTTCTCTTCGGACTGGAACTCCTGGAATTTTTCAGAAATACTTCCACCCTGCTGGTGGTCAATGGTTGTCAGTTAAGCAGAAGGCAACATATTATTATAGGAACTGAGAACGAGCGTATTCACATTTTATGCTTTGTTCGGTTACATGCAGCTTGTCGATGTGGAAGCAAAAAGAAGAATGATTTAATATTAGAACAAAAGATCGGAATTTTAAACCGTTATGACAGGTTTATTATGATTACGAACAATTTATCAATGAGATTTTTAGAAAAAAATTGTAGCTAGTCAATAATTGATCACTTTTTTAATTATTTATACAATTCTTATGTTTTAAAGGATAATATATAGTACATAAATATACAGTATTTTTTTTCATTTTGTTTTGAAATTTAGTACGTGAGAATTAAAAGAGTTGGGTGAATTTATCTAATTTTGCATATCGTTTATTGTTATCAATCTGTAATTGGTGTCAAAATCACAGTGTACCAAACTGACCATATTAAGCGGAGTACTCTGGATCAGCAATTACTTTAGATTTCCAACCATATTTGGGGTCAATTCTTTTTTAAACTTTTCAAGTAAAAATTCATAAAGTTTTAAAGCTGATTTCCCAAAACCTTTAACATTTACAAATACTTCCAACAGCATGTTACAAAATATATAGCATTTAAAAATATTTTTATGAAGACAGTCATATTTTATTTTTAATAGAAAAATATTTATATACATAATGTTAAATTTAAAACAAACAAACAACAAAAGTACAAAAGCTATAAAAGTTTACAAAAGCTTTTCAAATGTTTACACATTTAAATATTTACATTTTATTGCTATATGCTTAAATATTATATGGCATTATATAAAGGTTATTTCACTGTTTTGAAAAATAGTTTAGCCCTGAGGATCATATTTCTGCTTGATGCAGACAATTTTATTCTCACTAGGATACCAGTTCAAATTAGATTCTGTAGATACTTCTTTAGGTTTATTCTTCTAAAATTATTTTGCAATGGACTTTTTTAATACATTAAGATCCCATCTGGCAGTGAAATCGAAAAGAACTTATGTGGTGACAGTGAAAGTAAAAACCCGTTAAAATTGGCAAAAGACTGGTGCATCTTTAAATTTAAGATATGGAGCAGCACTGTTGATATGTCCTTTTACGAAAATCTAGGATATGTTACAGATGTATGCAACTTTGTAGATCCTATTCAATATATTAATACAGTTGCATATTTGTAAATAATAATATTGCAAATAAAATAGTTTTTGAAGATAATGTATACTCTCAAATTTAAACGAAATTGTTTTAAAACAACATTCTAGATCAAAGCGTGAAAACTCGTGAAAATAAACTATGAACCTCTATTTTTCTAAGAAGATTTTTTTAAAGTAATAAATCTAAAACCCGTGAATGTTAGTTTTTGACTAAAACTGTTTTAACTTAAGTTTCATATTTTTTCTAGAATGAGAAAGAAACGATTTTCCCCCATTAAGAAATTCCTACATTTTTTTTTCTTGAAAACTATTTCCTTCCAGTTTTCATAATAAAAAAAAGAGTGAAGATTTAAACTTCACAAAATGGAGAGGACATTGTTTCACATTTAAGCACAAAAATGAAAAGTTTTGAATTGTTTGTATTGGAGATGAACATATTTCAGTTGCTGTATAGAATGTTATATAATGACTTATATCAAGTTTAGTACTCTCTTTTATCAATCAGTTTTATATATTCCTATGAAAAAACTTCTTACCGTTTATACACATTTATTTTTTAAAACAAAACTTTTGTGCTGGGAAAAGAAAACCTAAAATTATTTTGACAGATTTTAAATGCATGGTTCACGAATGGTATGAAAAATATAGTTTCTAAAGCACGAAAGTGGTTGCTACTTTGGAATGAGTAAAGAAAGTTAGGGTATCCGGGAAATGGGTTAAATTAAAAAAAAATTAAATTTCATCTACTATATATTAGGATCGAGATAAGAGATTTTATTGTGAATTTGACAACATTAATTGAATAGAAATTTAATTTAAAATAAATATGTTAATATTTTACAATTTAACTAAATATTTAAAATACATCGGTGTTTTAGAAAATTATTAATTAAAAGATTATAAAATATCCTACAGAAACAAATAGGTCTTAAAAGAAGATGTTAAACACACTACAACATTATATCGCTTAAAAAGTGAAACAAAAGCAAAATAGTACAAATAACTCGATTTCTAATGAAATTCCCCTTTCGACAAAATTTACCAACTTAAGACTGGATATTCAACCACAGCCAGTGTTTTGATATTAATTTGAAGTTGTATTATTTCTTCTGATATCTTAATAATAAAAAACTGACTATTTTAATATAACTATTATACCGTGTTGTGAGATAGGTTACAAAAGAATAACAGAACAATTACATGATACACAACACATGAAACAGGTATGTTGTAAAACAAGTAAAAAGGAGGTTAGATATAAATGAGAGAAAGCATAATCCAGTAGTTTGATGTTAATTTAAAATTGTATGATTCCTTCTGATATCATAATAATAAAAAACTATTTTAATATAATTATTATGCCGTGTTGTGAGATAGGTTACAAAAGAATAACAGAGCAATTACATGATACACAACACATGAACCAGGTCTGTTGTAAAACAAGTAAAATAGATGCAAGATATAAATGAGAGAAGACTTACAATATATACAATTTAGTTTAAAATTAAAATTAAAATTTTAATATTACAAACCTATTTATAATGTGTTGCATATTTAACTAATAGACGTAAGGTTATTTCTTGAATAAATAGTGAAAAGACAGCGTTAAATGGTTAGAGAAGATGATGGCCAGGAACAGCTAGAAATGCTGCAAATTGTCTCCTAATTCCTTTCTTTATATTTCATTTGACATGATGTCCTATTATTTCTTAGGAAAAAATAGGCCGGTAATTTTCATACCCTCTCATGGGGGATGGACGTGGTCAACTTGTTCTGTCCAGACAGGGTCAGAGCAAAATAAGACCTGAAATTGCTTCCAGTCTTCTCCCCAGTCAGCCTCTCCGTAGCTAGTCCAAATGGCAACTACGATGTTTATTGAAATAAATCAGTGTATTATTGAAGTAAATCGGGTGTTTCAATTTCATCAAGCTCTCGCTCATTTCTTCCAAAGCATAATATGTAATTTAATATAAAATATGGCACTTTTGCACACATTGTCGGATACTGTAAAGGTTTTGTGAAATTCAACTGAATATGAGGGGACATGGAATTCGTGATAGTTGATATACATAATAATATGTAATAGCCTATTATATTTATCGTGAAAGTTTTGTCATTTGATTTATTTTGCTATACTTTGAGCAAAATTATTGTAATTCATTAACATTTTCCATATATGTGACAATATTGAACTTAGTAGTT
>CM063504.1:108667271-108669771 GCA_032207245.1 Pardosa pseudoannulata
TCAATTTTTAGTGATCATTGTATTTTAGTGAGGTTTTAAATATATAATTATATCCTATTGTTAATTATTTAATTTTTTAATAAACAATATTGTTTTAAGTTGAAGACATCTAAACTACACCATATGTAAATATATATGTAATATATCAAAATTATTCCACTTTAATATCTCATAAAAATTCTCCTCTTTCCCATTCTTATTCTATCAAATCTATTTTCCCAGTCATAAAATATTGCAATTAAAGGAATGTTTACGACTTAAAATTATTTCAACCCCATTCCCAAAGCTTTCTTTGTAATAATAGCAATGTTTTTTGTTTACTCTCTATATTTTACAGTTGTCCGTTCACTTTTCACTGTTTTAAGTTCCTTTACTGGTGAGAGAGCTGATTAAGCTACTTTTTCTGGGAAATATTTTCTTCTCCGAGTCTTGCTTTGGGGTCCAACCCTGTTCAAGCTAGTGTTCTGATGGTCATTTCCTCGTCTGTCTTTGACTGTTAAACAACTCATTTTAGCAGCTCTTTAATAAAAGTTAAGTTCGACTTGGACTTGTGCTGCTCTTTTCAATGCGGAACGACTGCATATTACTTCAACAGTATAGCTGTCTAGGCATCGCCTTGTCCGGAGAGTTATCGCGGTGGCAGCCTTTTAGCTCAGGAAAATTTGACAAAGTTTGGGTGAAGATGAATCCCAATATAAACTTTCAGCTTTCTAGTTCTTGTCGACCAATGTGGCTCGACTACATGTTATTTCAATAGTCTAGCTGTCTAGGCATCTCCTTGCCCGGACAAATTAATACAGTACGGGATTAATTCAATGCGATCGGAGGATTCATTTTTGTTACACATGCATACATGTATATAGAAAAGTGTTAATATAGTTTATAAAGATAGAAAGAACAGAAGAGAATAAACTTTGTGTTTTACCTTAAACATATTTGCAATTCATTTTCAATTATATTGATCATTTTGTTTTTGTGTTCTGATGGTCATTTCCTCTTTTGTCTTTCACTGTTAAACATGTAATTCTAGCTGCTCTTCAATAAAAGTTAAGTTTGACTCGGACTTGTGCTGCTCTTTTCAATGTGACCCAACTGCATATTACTTCAATAGTCTAGCTGTCTAGACATCTCCTTGCCTGGATAGTTATATCAGCGACATCCTTTTAGTTCAGCAAAATTTGACTAAATTTGGGTGAAGATGATTCCCAATATGAACTTTCAGCTTTCTTGTTTTCGTCGATCAATGTGGTCCGACTACATATTACTTCAATACTCTAGCTGTCTTGGCATATCCTTGATTGGGCAAGTAAATACAGCAGGGGATTAATTCGCTGTGATCGGAGGATAGATTTTCGCCATGTTGCACACACATAAGCACATATATATAGAAGAGTGTTATTGTAGTTTATAAGTTAGAAAGAATAGAACATAATAAAATTTTTCGTTTTAACCTTAACCGTATTTCCAATTCGTTTTCAATTATATTGCTCATTTTCTTTTTGTCTTCTAATGGTCATTTCCTCTTCTGTCTTTCACTGTGAAACATGTCATTTTAGCTGCTCTTCAATAAAAGTTAAGTTCGACTCGGTCTTGTGCTGTTATTTTCAATGTGGCTCGACTGCATATTACATTAATTGTCTAGTTGTCTAGGCATCTCTTTGCCAATCAAGCCCGGGCAAGTAAATACAGTAAGGGATTATTTCGATGTGATCGGTGGATTAATTTTCGCCGTGTTACACACACACACACACACACACACACACACACACACACATATATATATATATATATATATATATATATATATATATATATATATATATATATATATATATATATATATATATATATATATATATATATATATACATATATATATATATATATATATATATATATATATATATATATATATATATATATATATATATATATATATATATATATATATATATATATATATATATATATATATATATATATATATATATATATATATACATATATATATATATATATATATATATATATATATATATATATATATATATATATATATATATATATATATATATATATATATATATTATATATATATATATATATATATATATATATATATATATATATATATATATATATATATATATATATATATATATATATATATAAGAGTGTTGATGTAGTTTATAAGTTGGAAAGAATATAACAGAATATATTTGTATTTTATTTTCAATTATATTGCTTATTTTATATTTTAGCAACTAAATTCCCTTAATGTATGCTATACCCTTAATATAAAATATTCTATTTGTTAAAAATAATCTTATTACAGAAAAATTTAATATTTTAGCGTGTTTGAAAAATATTAGATGTTACTTTATAGGATTGTATTCCCCACTTCTTACGATTCTTTTGAAGTGAACGCTTACGATCCTACCCTAAAATACCACCTAATTTAACTTAAAAATATTTATAGTACTGACTGGCAATACTTTAA
>CM063504.1:108672271-108699771 GCA_032207245.1 Pardosa pseudoannulata
GTCAAATGTAGGTAAAACATCTGCTATGTACTTCATTGATTTTACTAGGTATCAAATTTTTAATTTACCGGAATTATTTCCCGTATTCCAAAAATGTGTCTCTGAGTGACTCATTTAATCTATTCTTACTTTTAACTGTAATATTTTAAGTCTAAATTACTCTTATAACTCAGTGAAATAATATAACTTCGATTTGGAATAACTTGATGCATGTTTTTTCTCTTTATATTAAAACCATAAAAAAATAAAATGTTATTTAAAAAAATGCTTAGTAAAATATATGAGTTCAAACTGTGATATTATTTCAAAGCAAATTTCCTGAGGTTACATTTGATGTAAACATGATTTAATCTGTTCATTACCAGTATTACAACATAAGGAACGTTGTGTACAGTTACGTTTCTGTCATATAAGAAGCAATCTGTTATCTCGTAACTTTATACTTTCCGTAGAGACTAGTCTTACAATTTTATTAAGATCTCCGGCAACATGTCATCGTAGATCTGGCATCCCGACTCGCTTCGTGGCCCGATCAAATATGTCACACGGATATGTCTAAAAATTCATCGAGCTTTACCCTCGGTCACGACATAAAGAGCGTGTTCTGCCAGGGGATGCAATTTTGGCACACTCTCATATTTGTCTGATGTATTAATCCCGACTTCATGATATGATTTATCACTGTTGCATAAGATTATTTCGGACATCTTATGAAGAATGATAGCATACAAAGGGAAAACACACATGTTTTAACGTTTTCAGTCTTTAGTTAAGAAATATTATTGAAGAATAATAGTAAAAGAAAATGTTAACAAAAATAGTTTGAAAGAAATAGAATTACCTATAAAATTGTGATAATTTCTTCAACTAGATGTTTTTCGTATTTTACAAATAAATTTCTTTTTAAGTTTTTCAAAGAAACGCCTTTTCATATTTTTAATCTAATACGTTTTTCAACATAAATATACATATTGAGAAAATACTGTCTTCACGGTAATCTCCCTCGAAAGACGGTTTTAGATCAGTGACTGTATGGACACACACGCTATACACTCATAATATCATGTGTTCCGCTACGTGATATCAAAGATATTTTAGTTTTATGTATGTGAAAAGTTATACATTTCCGAACTCGAAGCATACACGGATTGGAACTTTAACAGTGACAACAATACTGTAATAACGCTACGAAACAAAATCAAAGAATATTGCTTATACCACATGGGAGCTACATACCTACCTTACCTCTCAGCAAAAAGAATCGTCTTTCCTACGTCATGCGCATGCGGAGTAACGCGAAGAACTGATCCTTGTATTAGCTTGCGGTCTAACGTGTTGTCAGGATGTTTTCAAAACAAGAACAAAGAAGTTGGATAAAAATTCAATGTGCCAGAGGTCGTACAACAGGACAGTGCCATCTAAGGCTTTATCATCCACCTTAGTCTTCATGTCTAAGCCCTTATGACTTTGCCTTAATTCCTAAGATGAAGAAACCATTTCCTGGCATTTGCTTCAGAAATGTTCCAGAGAATTCTCTGTCAATAGACCGGTGCATTCGAACTATCGACAGAACAACCACTGCTACAGGTGTTCTGCGACTTCCACATCGTTGGAAACGAGTTATACAGAATGCGTGCGACTATATTGAAGGACTGTAAACCATTGTTGATGAATCACTTTTGTATTCCATGTAAATGAATTCTTGCACTATTAAAGTTACAACAGTCGTAAATAACCTGTTTTGTGGTGTCATTTTCAACAAATCACACCACAATGGCGTATATTTTCAAAATGTCCAAATATTGTTTTTTACCATACTTGTTTACTCCTTTAAAATTCAACCATTTTAGAGCCGCCTCTTCCTGCTAACATAGAGTGAAAGATAAATCCCAATATGGAATTTCATGGTTCTAGTTCTAGTTGATTTTACTGATTTAGATCAACGAGTGAGTGAGAAATGATATTTTAAATAGAGAGTTATCGTGGCAACAGCCTTTTAGCTCAGTAAACTTTGACTAAATTTGGGTGAAGATGAATCCCAATATGAAGTTTCTATTTTCTAGTTCTCGTCGATATTGCAGATTTAGACCAACGAGTGAGTGAAAAATTATATTTTAAACAAAGAGTTATTTTGGTAACAGCCTTTTAGCTCAGCAAACTTTGAATAAATTTGGGTGAAGATGAATGCCAATATGAACTTTCAACTTTCTAGTTCTCGTCGATCTTACAGATTTAGGCATACAAGTGAGTGAAAAATTATTTTTAAATAGAGAGTTATCTCTGCAGCAGCCTTTTATCTCAGCAAACTTTGACTAAATTTCGGTGAAGATGAATCCCGATATGAACTTTCAACTTTCTAGTTCTCGTCGATTTTGTACATTTAGACCAGTAAGTCAGTGAGAGTTTAGATTTTATATAGAGGGTTACTACGGCAGTAACCTTTTACCTCAGCTAAATTTCACAGAAGGACTTTGGATGAAGATTAATCTTAATATTAAATTTCAACTCTCTATATTTCATCGATCTTGACATATTTAGACCAATAAATCAGTGAGAGTTTAGATTTTATATAAAAAGTTACAACGACAATAGCTTTTATCTTAGCAAAATTTGACTAAAGAACTTTGGAAAATTTGACTTTGAGTGAAAATGAATCCCAATATGAAATATCAGCTCTCTAGTTCTCGTTGATCTTGGCAGAGTTAGGCAAATGATTTCCAAATTCTTGCTGAAAGTTAACTGGACAACAGCCTTTTGGCTGACCAAAATTTGACTCAAGACTCGAAATTTTTACTTTAATGAAATGTGAGAAAACAAACTAAAGCGAAAATATCCCCTCCTTCTTTTTACTGTAAATAATTACCTCTATAAAATACAATAGAATTATTACAAAATAATAACTCAAGCGCAAAAACATTTAATTTTTTTTAAATTCTAGGCGAACTTATAACTGTCAGATCCATTTGAAATATATAGACTCTATATTTAACAAATAAAACATTTGTAACAACTAATATGTTTCGAAGTGCATAATCGATCCATTCTATATTTTTAAGTGCTGTTCTAGACAATTTTTAGAAGTTTAATTACATACTTTTCTCATCTTCTTATTTTTTCTTTATATTTTATTGTAATTTTCATGAAAATAATTAAGTTTTGTTTTAATGTATAAAACTAATTTTATTAAGCAAAAGGAGTGTTTGAGAATAAAAAGGTTTGTAGTAATTAATTAGTAAAACCTTTTAAAGTAATTAAAATTTTAAAGTGAAGTTTAAGATACAATTACACAATTCTGTTCTGGATGATTTACTTCATTTTCAAGTAGAATGATTAAAACAAACAAAAAAAAATCTTCTGTAGTTTACTATCATGAAAAAAATGGTAGACGTTACAGGACGATTTTCTAAATTATCTTTTTCGAATTGTGACATACATGAATTCAAGTATAACACAATTATTCAAATTAATTAAGAAACAACCATTGTTTCAGATTCAAATTTAAAAATTTTTGATAATTTTTAAAGTGTTTCCTAATATTTCCTATTCCCCATATATATATAAATGTTTTAGACAACATATAAAATATACGTTAACTATAAGTATTCAATTAAAATTTCGTTTTTATTTTCCTTATTAAAACTCAAATCCTGTTTAGAAAACGCTGAATGTTTTGAAAAAATCTTCGCAGATATAATAATATTTCTGATGTATTAAATTTTAACAATAAAGCCAAATGATGCAAAATGATTGAAAATTAAAAAAATAATGAAATCTTAAAAAAAATTCAAATCGTAAATTTTAAAATGTATACTAGTTATAATATTTTTAACGTTTTCGGTTTAGTTTGAAATTATATATCAATATAAGCATTGGTATTATGTGTTTAATAATTTGAAATGTCTATTATAATAATTTAAGCAAACCTTTCTAAACAAGCTTCAATTGATAAGCGATATTTTTGAAATGTAACAATTGTTTAAAAACTAATATATTTAATCTATATTTACAGTATTATAAAACACTCTAGTACTAATATATTTTGATATATTTGAAATGAAATAACTATAATTTATTTGAAATTCTTATGAGCAAAATGTTTTCTCATGGTATTCGTTCTAAGAAATAGCTGATGACAAATATCTAGAATTCTATATAAATAGTAATAACAATAAAATATTCTAGAGAACTGCATTTCATTTAACTATTTAGAATACTTTTTTCTAATACAGTTGCAATTTATCTCAAATTCCACAAAATGTATAGACAATAAAGTGATAAAGGACTTGAAATCAGCGCATTTATTCTTAACTAGCATATAGCAAGTCATATGACGGAATTAGAAAAATTTTCTATTTTCCAGAATTTTAAAGTATCCTATGATGCAGATAAAACTTTGGTTTCTCTTTTGGCTGAGAATTATATACTACGCGCTCAATAATTTGTTTATCTTCATACTCCTAAGTCTCCAGATACTGTGAATGCAGTTTAGAATCAAGTTGAATTCATTTAGAAAGTTTTCTTAGCTACGTCGGAATGATCGTAATGTTTTTCCCAATTTTCCTTGCAACAGTAATTAATGGAAGTAAATAAATGAAACTATCATTTTCACTATATTCTGGAGGTAGATAAAATTTGTTGTTATTACCGGTGAAAAAATTATCATTGCAACAAAAAAATTATAGGTGATTAAATTTAAAATTATCACATATGTACTTAATCTATTATTTAAGCCAAATATAAATTATAATTTTTTGCGTTCAGTGATAAAATATATGAAAATAATGCAGACGATATTTAAATAATTTAAAATAAGATATAATTAAATGAGACTGTTAAAGGAAAGACGGCATAATGCTAGAAAAAAAATGTTATTTTTACCTTTTTATTATGTGATAAATTGATAAATGAAATCGCCTGCTCTTAACCTATAAAATAGGGCTTAAAATAATGGCATTAAATGCTAGAAAAGGGGGAAAGGGGTGGATTTCTAACGTTGCTAACCCTAACTCATCAAGAATCCAATATGGACTCTAACCCTTCCAGATACAAATGAACTCTCCTGTATGACGTGGAAGACACGTGATCAGGTGGAAGTGGTATGTAACTGCTGTTGGATTATCTGAAGAATAATTCTTTCACTTACTTCTGTGTGCTATGGGAAATGCTGTGGATTTAAGCGATTTTGATAGATGGAAGATTGTAATGCCTCGCAAGCACGGAACAAGTATTTACGAAACTTCACGACTCGTGGATTGTTCGTGATCTATAGTTGTTAGTATTTATGCAAAGTGGATGAATGACGGCGAAACCAGCAGTAGACGACATGGTATTGGACGTCCTCAGGGTATCAAAGAAATAGGTCTTCGGAGACTGTCTCGCATAGTGAAGCAAAACCGGAATCAGACAGTGGCTCAGCTGACAACCCAATACAATGCAAAGTCAATTAGAATAGTATCGGAGAGCACTGTTCAGCGGATACTGTTGGATATGGGCTACACAGCAAAAGCCCCACTAGTGTGTCTTTGCTGACCGTGCCATCGCTAACTTCGCCTGCGCTGGGCCCTGAAACATCGCGACTGGTCCATGGATCAGTCGAAGAGAGTTGCATAGCCAGATGAATCAAGGTTCGTCATTCATCATGCCAATGGTTGGTCAGGATACACCATCTTCCAGGCGAACAGTTGCTCCCTCAATGTACAGTAGGTCATGCACAGGCCATTGGTGGCGGTATTGTGTTTTGGGTGACGTTCTCTTCTGCTTATCTGTGACCCGTGGTTGTGGTAGAGCAGACCATGAATGCTACAGAGTATCTGAACATCACTGCAGACCAATTGCACCTTTACAAGGCCTCTGTTTTTCCAAATGGAAATGAAATGTTCCAAGAGGACAACGCCCCGTGTCACAAGGCTAAAATTGTGTTGTAGTGGTTTCAGGAACATGATGCTTAATTCCTAGTTAATGTCCTGTCAACCTAACTCACTGGATATTAATCAGATAGAACACATTTAGGATGTCATGGGACGGCAACTGAGATTTCAAAGACCACCAATTCGCAATATCTCGGATTTGCGTAATCGTTCCTTAAACATATGGTACAATCTATCTCCGTCCATCTACCAAGGACTTGTGGCTTATATGCCAAGGCGGGTTGAAGCTGTGTTGAGAGCCAAAGATGGGCAAACTCCTTACTGGCAGGTGGTCAAAATGTTTTGGCTCTTGAGTGTATATTTTAAGCAATTGCTTACGATTACAAATAAGTTTTATTTTAAAGTCTTGAAATTATTGTATTAATAAAAAATTAGCCTTTTGTAAGCAAGATAAATATGCATGAAAGTTAGTAAAAGTCTATTAACTTTTACAAATGTTAAGATTGTGCTTCTAATTTATAAATGTTTTCACATAACAATATTGTTGAAAACACATTGAAATTTTAATTAATTTGCTTAAATGTGGGATGTCTTCTTAAGTGACAACGATAGTTAAGTGACAACACAGTGTCAACGATAAAATATTTATCATAACTTACATTTATGTTTAGCATTTAATCTTACAAACATTATCCCGTGAAACACATAAACTTTACCATAGACCTGTTTGCAAAAGGTATTGTTTATGTATTGGATACACTATTTAGGTTTTACGCACTCAAACGTTAAAAACTCGCCAATGGTCTTACATGATAATTTTACTCACAATGTTTCGGTTTACTGCATGTCATTTGAAAGGAACTTTCCAGTTTCATCGAAATATTATAGTTTCACAAGAGTTCGTTTTAGTTCTTTTTTCTTTCGAAATGAATTTAAAAACCATATATTTTAGTAACGTTTTATACTTATGACTATTCGAAAAACTGATAGAAACTTTGTCACTACAATAAGTTTCTTCCCTTGCAGGAGATTAAACGAAATTTTATATCATTCGCATCTGGAACGTAAATTATCTAGTGAATCTGATTATCGTTCCTGAATTATTCTTACAGTGAAGTGGCAAAATTTAATCTGAATAAACGGAAGAAGAAAAAAAAAGTTTCAATTTCACAGGGGAAAAAATACAGTTTTTTTATCGAAACCATTTGATGCACTTATAGATTTTAAAAATTCAGTAGGGATTCTAAAACACTTTTCCAAAAGTAATTTTATGGGTTCAGATTTTTCTTGTTGTGTTTTAAATGTTCCTCTCCAAGAGTCATTAAAAACTTTTACACGGAATATATATTAAACTTTAAGCTCTTTTACAAATTAGTAATTTTCTTTTGTTTTATAGTATTAAGTATATAAAAGATAAAATAAATATTTGACCTTATTTAGTTACTTAAAAACTATATTAGGATATAAAAATTCACCAATTTATAAGAAAATAAATTTGTTTTAAAAGCTAAATTGTCACATTTATTATGTATATACGAGTAAATGGCATTAAATTTTAACATTCCCAATTTTATTAAACATAATAATTTTCTTGTGTAATAAATGCTTTTTATGTAGTACACATTTTATTTTTTTTAAATGTGCATGAATTGCACATAATTTTGAATTGCCTTAACTTATTTTACGGAAAAGATTTTGTTAATTTTACAAACAGTCATTTTTATTTCACTTCTGCTATGTTAATTGTAGTTATTTTTTGTGATCTTTTTCCTTTATAAATAGCTTAATTTTATAAAATTTCGTTAGAAGTGCTACTATCTATTATTTCTCACATTATTCTCACATTATTTTGTGCTTCAACATGTGATCTTTTTTTTATAACGTAACTGTAGCTTTCGATGTATTTGGTACTATCATTTTTATTCTTTAATTCTTTATCTTTAAATGTAGATATCTTAAGTTTAGCTACATTTTATTTGTGACCTTTTCCCCTTATAAATAACTCGATTTTTTAAAGGTTCGTTAAAAGTGTTACGATCTACCATTTTGCTGATACTCTCATTATTTTGTGATTGAACATTCGATCTTTTTTTATATCGTAACCCTAGCTTTCATTGTATTTAGTCCTATATTTTTTATTCTTTAATTGTTTATTTTTTAAATGTAGTTATGTTAATTTTAGCTACATTTTATTTGTGATCTTTTCCCCTTATAAATAACTCGATTTTTTAAAGCTTCGTTAAAAGTGCTACGATCTACTCTTTTGCTGAGTTCTCACATTATTTTGTTCTTGAACATTCGATCTTTTTTTATATCGTAACCCTAGCTTTCATTGTATTTAGTACTATATTTTTTATTCTTTAATTCTTTATTTTTTAAATGTAGCTATGTTAATTTTAGCTACTTTTTATTTATGATTTTTTCCCAATTGTAAATAGCTCGATTTTTTAAAACTTCCTTAAAAGTGCTACGATCTACTCTTTTGCTGAGTTCTCATATTATTTTGTTCTTGAACTTATAACCTTAATTTTTTGTAACGTAACCATAGCTTTAGATGTATTTGGAGCTATATTTTTTCTTCTTTAATTCTTTATTTTTTAAATGCAGCTATGTTTATTTTACTTACATTTTATTTGCAATCTTTTCCCCTTATAAATAGGTCGATATTTTAAAATTTCGTTAAAAGTGCTACGATCTAATGTTCTGCTGAGTTCTCACATTACTTTGTGCTTGAGTATGTGATCTTTTTTATAACGTAACCATAGTTTTCCATGTATTTGGTGCTATATTTTTTATTCTTTAATTATTTATTTTTTAAATGCAGCTATGTTAACTTTAACAACTGTTTATATGTGATCTTTTCCCCTTATAAATAGCTCGAATTTTTAAAACTTCGTTAAAAGTGCTATGATCTACTGTTTTGCTGAGTACTCTCAATATTTTGTGCTTGAACATGTGATTTTATTTTTTTATAACGTAACCATAGCTTTCGATGTATTTGGTACTATATTTTTATTCTTTAATTCTTTATTTTTTAAATGTAGCTATGTTAATTTTAGCTACATGTTATTTGTGATCTTTTCCCCTTATAAATAGCTCAATTTTTTAAAACTTCGTAAAAAGTGCTACAGTTTATTGTTTTGCTCAGTTCTCTCATTATTTTCTGCTTGAACATGTGATCTTATTTTTTTTATAACGTAACCATATCTTTCGATGTATTTGGTACTATATTTTTTATTATTTATTTCTTTATTTTTTAAATGTAGCTATGTTAATTTTAGCTACTTTTTATTTGTGATCTTTTTCCATTCTAAATAGCTCGATTTTTCTGAAAACATTTTTTAAAAGTGCCATGATCTACAGTTTTGCTGGGTTCTCACATTATTTTATACTTGAACATTTGATCTTATTTTTTTTTTGATAACGTAACCATAGCTTTCAGTGTATTTGCTACTATCTTTTTTATTCTTTAATTCTTATTTTTTTTCAAACATAGCTATGTTAATTTTAGCTACATTTTATTTGTGATCATATCTACATTTTATGTATGGTCCCCTTATAAATAGCTCGATTTTTTAAAACTTTGTTAAAAGTGCTACGGTCTATTGTTTTGCTGAGTTCTTGCATTATTTTGTGCTTGAACATGTGATCTTATTTTTTTATAACTTAACCATAGCTTTCGATTATTTGGTACTGTGTTTTTTATTCTTTAATTCTTTATTTTTTAAATGTAGCTATGTTAATTTTAGCTACATTTTATTTGTGATCTTTGCCAATTCTAAATAAAATAAATTTCTTTAAAAGTGCTACGGTCTATTGTTTTGCTGAGTTCTTGCATTATTTTGTGCTTGAACATGTGATCTTATTTTTTTTATAACTTAACCATAGCTTTCGATGTATTTGCTACTATCTTTATTTTTTAAACGTAGCTATGTTAATTTTAGCTACATTTTATTTGTTATCTTTTCCAGTTATTAATAGCTTGATTTTTTAAAACTTCGTTAAAAATTCTGCGATATACTCTTTTGCTGATTTCTTACATTATTTTGTGCTTGAATATGTGATCTTATATTTTTTATAAGGTAACCATAGCTATCGATGTCTTTGGTACTTTATTTTTTATTCTTTAATTCTTTATTTTTTAAATGTAGCTAAGTTAACTTTAAGTACATTTTATTTATGATCTCTTAACCTTATAAATAGCTCAATTTTTTAAAACTTCGTTAAAAGTGATATGATCTATTGTTTTGCTGAGTTCTCACATTATTTTGTGCTTGAACATGTGATCTTATTTTTTTTATAACGTAACCATAGCTTTCGATGTATTTTGTACTATATTTTTATTCTTTAATTCTTTATTTTTTAATTGTAGCTATGTTAATTTTAGCTACTTTTTATTTGTGATTTTTTCCCATTGTAAATAGCTCGATTTTTTAAAACTTCTTTAAAAGTGCTATGATCTACTGTTTCGCTGATTCCTCACATTTTGTGTTTTTACATGTGATCTTATATTTTTTATAACGTAA
The DNA here is from genome assembly GCA_032207245.1 of Pardosa pseudoannulata. NCBI lineage: Eukaryota > Metazoa > Arthropoda > Arachnida > Araneae > Lycosidae > Pardosa > Pardosa pseudoannulata. Next base: position 108,682,665 of record CM063504.1, read on the forward strand.
CCATATCTTTCCATGTACTTGGTACTATATTTTTTATTCTTTATTTATTCATCAAGAGCTGTATCAAAATCTTTCTGCATTAATCCGATATCTTTCTTAAATTTTGATGTCTATTCAAAAGTTTTTCATAGGTTACATCTTATTATTGCATCTCACTCATTTATAGATGCCAATAACAAAATGCTGATTTCTTGCTTATGTGAGAGAAATAGAGAGTATGACCATCATGACTTCCATTAACATCACTTCTTTGCCTTAAAAGTGAACAGTTTATTATTTGTGCTAATTTCCAGAATTAATTACTTACGAATTCGAACAAACTACCGGTGTGATTCGGAAACAAATACCGGAATTCTAGGAAAAAGACATGCTTTTTGAAATTTAAGACTTCTCCGAATTCCAATTTACCAGCCTTTCAGGATTTTTCTTTGAAATAATTATGGAAAAAGGCCATTTCAGCTGTAGTGTAACTATAAAGCGTAAACTTACGCTTTGTATCTCAGTTGTCTGAATTCCTGACAATGAATCTCATTGTTCTCTTTACACGTCACATTTCATGTTACGTTTTTTTTTACAAATAGTTATTTTTATAATCTACTCCAATACCTGCAAACACTAATGTATTAACAGAATTATCCGCATTTGTATTATCTTCAGCAGCCAAAATGATAAATTGTGTATGCCGAAGGAACCTACAGTTATTAATCTTCAAGCTTCGGCTGACCGCTAGGTTGCGTTTGGACTACAAATCGGCAGCATTTTCGAAAATTCCTCCCCCGTCCTTCCACTTTCTAGAGGGAAAAATGTTTTGTCTTATTGTCACTCTCTGGGAGTGGAGGACGTTACAATGCAGGGTTGCTCTAAAACTAGTCTGAAAGTTGTTATTTGACATCTCACTTTGAGAAAGACTGTTAAATTGTGGAGCTATGATCAGATTAAATAAAAAAAATAAACGACGAAGGAAAGAAACTTTGACTCACTTCCAAACTGATTCGCTTCACAAGATAGAATGAACAGTTTACAAACACTGCTGGACGGGGACAAATAAGAGCCAGTTGTTCCACATGTCGCCAAACAAAATCACATTCTTCCTTCCCGGTACTGATGCACTCAGCAAAACTTCAACAATAGGGAGGGACTGGCCAGATGACAAGTGAGTAATGACCCCGTCCCTGCCAAAGGGGGGAGATATCTATGGTACAACTGTTGTACCCTAGCCGAATTTTGGGTTTCTAAATATTTATGGTATAACTGCTGTACCAGCCGAAAACTAAAAGTTAAAATAATGTTTTATGAGTCAGAATGAACTATTCTATACAAAAAATAGGTATAAACATATTTGTAAAAAACCATGTAACACATGATCTGCCATCTACTTAACTGGATCAGGTACGATGAGTTTTTACTTTGTTGCTAGTATGGATAAAAAAGACTGATTTCAAACCCAATATAAAATCGGAGAATGGCCGAATAGTTAGAATGCTTATCTTCGGAACCAGAGTTCGTGGGTTCGAGTCCCCATTGGAATTATGATTGAAATTCCCTATAAAGAATTATTTAAAATCTAAAATTAAATTAGTAAGTCTTTTATGGAGACTGAACATGGACAAATGATTGAATAACCAGTGGTTTTTAAATGAATTAGTTGTAATCGTTTCTATATCTCTGTAAGTTTGGCTGAGGTATGTCTCACAATTGTTAGAAATGTAATAAGTAGAAATGCTTAGTCAGAGCGAGGAGGTGAAAAGATTACCACGTGACAGAGTCAGTATTAGCTGTTGATAATGCTGTACAATAGTCAATAAATCGTTTTTACTTTGAAAGCTGTTGTTTTTTTAATGAAGCAATTAGTACCCCAACTGGGGAGACTGTAACTTATAGATGAAGTTTAAAGTTAGAAAATGTCGATTCTCTGATATAAGGAGAGGCATACCTGTTGTACACATTGGCCTTGGGTACAAAATATTACAAATGTGACAAAATATTTCGTTAAGAATTTAATAGTGGAATAAGAAAATAGCATTTTATAATATAAACTAATGATTCATAGTTAAAACTGAGAGATAGTCTGGTGTCAATAAATCTCTCAAATAAAGTTTTTATATTAAAGGAAACAAAAACGTAAAAAGCTTAAAATATAAAGGGTAATATTTTATTGTTTTTATGATCCAAAGAAAACAGGAAAAAATTTGAATTTATCTCAGGAAAATACATTTATATGATAATACAATTCAGTTTTAAATATTGTTACAGAAATAGTTCAAAATATTTTAAACGCATGAAAATATTGTTCTTTATCACGGACATATACAAATAAATATTTACAGTGCCTATATTTCTATTCGTATATATGTGCATATACTTATAAAAATAAATAAAAATGTGTGTCTGTTTTAATTTTTTTAAATGCTTTGATTATATTTTTATAAAGTTCTTAAAACTCAGTTGTATTATCATTTGTATTATCATTTGTTTTTATGAGATAAAATATAATATTTTGTTTTCGTCTTTGATACACTCATATATGTATATTTATATATTTGTATATATATATATATATATATATATATATATATATATATATATATATATATATATATATAATATATATATATATATATATATATATATATAATATATATATATATATATATATATATATATATATATATATATATATATATATATATATATATATATATATATATATATATATATATATATATATATATATATATATATATATATATATATATATATATATATATATATATATATATATATATATATATATATATATATATATATATATATATATATATATATATATATATATATATATATATATATATATATATATATATATACATATATATATATATATATATATATATATATATATATATATATATATATATATATATATATATATATATATATATATATATATATATATATATATATATATATATATGCATATATACATATATACACACACATATGTGTGTGCATATATCTCCTTATATTTATATGAAAACTTCTTTATCTATTAATCTATTATTTAGTTTTGGAAATTATCAGAAATTTTTATAATAGCGAAAATAAGTTTTAAAAATTTTGAAGCAAATTTTGATCTCCAAGTGGCTCCAACATGCTACATATTAAAAGTAATTATTTTTAATCACAAAGTGTCGTATAGTATATGATTAAATTTCAAGTAATATTTAGAACAAAATCATTTTATTGTATGTAGGATAAAAATTATGCATTCAGTTACCACACCATTGAACCTAAAGTAGAACAATATTACTTCTACTTGTTAAAACTTTTAGCAGTTTCCTTTTTTCGTCAAATATGTGTTAATTATAGCTCTTTACTGATTTTGTAGAATAGCTGAAGTAGTTAATGATCTTAAAAGCAACGCCCAAACAATTGCTTAATTTACAGCAAGGAAGGAAAATTTACTGAACGATTTTTTGATTTTCCAAAGTGTTAATTGAAATATAGCGTGCATGTTTTCAAGTTTTGGTTACCCTAAAAGATTTGGAGAATATTTAATGTTAAAAGAATTCTACAAATTCCAGCTGAATATTCAAAAGGAATATCGCTAAAAGACACAATAATTATATATTACCGTCTATTTGTGAGGAATTTATTTTGGTTTAATTAAAATTAATTATTTTATTAAATTTAGTTTATAACAACATAATATTTAACCTGTAAGATAAATTTGGATTTAGATATTATTTTTATGAGTTCTATTAACATTAATGTTCGAAGTTTGTAATATTCAGCCATTAGCAGTTTCACTAGTATGGAGTAAAATGAGACCCTAAATGTGATATACGTGGTGATTCCAGAGTAAAGAGAAACATTAAAATTGAATTATTCACCGACAAATAAAGAATAAAATGTTTGGTTTGCTTTAAACAGATTAAAATGAAGCCCAATATTTTAAGACGCAAGCAAAACTTCCCTTGGATAGTTCTCACTTTCTTTCTTTCTCTCTCTCTTTTTTCTTTTTTTTGCTTTTACGATAGGATACATAGGGCAATAGTTATTCATAAAAAATCATCTGCATAACATAGTGGAAGTCGAAACTGTATGCTTAAGATTTTAAAGACCTTATTAGTAAACCATTAGTCTCTGTAAACAATATCAAGATCGCGATAATTCAGTGTGATATTTTTCAATCTTATCGCTACATAAGTGAACTGTTAAAGAGCCTTTGGTACGTTTTGCAAAGACTGAAATATTTAAGAAATTTTAAGTTACTCTATTTTGAGTGTGACTCGCATGAACAGACGTCCATCAGCAAAATGCATTCATATTCATTAGCGGGTCTGCCATACGGTTAAGAACAAAGTCTCACATAGCCTAATTTAGGCCCAGGGATAAAACACTTCCTTGGCGATGCACCTCTACTTAGCTACTCTAATAAGAAGACACTAAATTTATGGAGGTATTTAAATTTTTCACCTCATTATAGACATATAAAAAAATAGCCAAATATTCTCCCCCCGCCCCTCTCTCCAATGGCCAGACGAAATATCGTTCTGTCCATTTTATTGATTTCCTGATAATTCTATGTCCATTATAGAGTAGAAAAATCCAAATTTTTCCATCATAATTGTGAAAATTTAGCTGAATTCCGTTCTCACAAGCCATGGATTTACAAAATACATATTATTTGTTTACATACGATAGATTAATGAAGAAGCTAACATAAAACTGACGAATTTTACACTGAACTAATATTCTGATTAACCTATGAGGACGCACACCTGATCTTTGAGGCCTGAGCGCTATAAAAAAATTCCACACAAAATCCCCCAATAAAAATAAACTTCCCAAATTTTCAGAAGGTCTTTCATAGATTATCTGGATCCAAACCACAATTATATCCTCAATTTCTCTGATTATTGTTCTCATAAACATAAACTTTTAATTAATTTTTCGTTAAGAGACCCAATGCATTCCTTCATATTCTTGCATTTCTATTCTGTTTTTTCGATAGGACGATAATACAATGAAATACTGTTTACTGCATCACTTCCATGGTGGAATATTGTATAAATACTTAATTATTTCATTAAAAAATAAAATATAAAGATTATAAACAATATTTGTAGAAAGGTCAACTAGTTAGGAATCAATGGAAACAATCATGAAACAATGGATGAAGGATATTTTCGTGACCACTAGTCAAATTCTGAATAACAGGCATACTAAATAAATGAATAGAATGATTTGGAGCACAGGTGGTATTATCTGAGAAAAAATAATGTTATTAAGTTTTGCAATAAAGAACCTAGGCCTAATGTATGCAAGAACATGATCTCATAATAACAATAATAAAAAGATCCAGAATTGTTAGCGATGCTAAATTTGTATCCTCTCCCATAATTATCTCCTTATTGCTTACTGACCGCCGATTATCAACTATTGTTTAGGGTAAGAAGTTTTATAATATAATCATTACATATAATTTGTATCCAGAATAGAAGGTTCGCCTTTCAAGTACTTCGGAATTAAGAAACTTTATGGATTATTTCACATGTCTCCACAAAAATGCTCATGTAAATGTTTGAGAAATTTAGATACTGACTATACAGGGTCAATATATTTCATTGAAAGGTTCCTATCGAAACTCTGAAGACTTTTATTCCTCTAAAGATATAAAAGAACCTCAATAAAATGACAAATATGTTTTTTGATGAAAAAAGTGCTAAAAGACCCAGCTAAATATTCAGAAAATCCTGCATGTGTTCAGTTAAATGTGGGAAAATTTCATGCAGTAGACAAAAACAAAGTTTTCAAAATATTTAAGGGAAAAAATGCTATTTTAAATTCATGTTTCGTAATCTGAATATAAATTTTCTATAAATGTGATTTAAATTCATATCTTGAGTTATTGCTTTCAGAATGGTAATAAAAACAGATCTACAGATCAAAATACTTCTAAAAAGTTAATATTCCAAATATTCTGAAATATATTTTAAACTTTTAATAATGTATATTTGGGATACAAATATTCTGATAATCCTCAAAAATTTGTTGATATTTGGCTAAGAAAAGTTGCAGCTGAGCTACGAAGCCTGAAGCGCGTTCTCATGCAACTGTGGGTATTGCGCGTCATCGCATGTTAACAAAAAGTTCATTAAAGAAGGAAACGCAAGATAAACTGATTGAGATTCGATTTGGGAGCCCCCTCTGATGTGGGGACCCAGGGCAATTGTCCCGTATGTCCCTGCCTTAGTCAGTGTCTTGGAAGAAATGTTGCTTATTGCTGGGAACACAGTGATCTTTTGCCCTCTGATGATCATCCTCATAAATTTGCTGATATTTTTCTAAAATAAGTTGCACTGGAGCTACGACGCATGGACCGCGTTCTCATGTAACTGTGGGTATCATAGCATGTTAAAAACGTTCATTAAAGAAGGAAACGCAAAATAAGTTTGTATTCGATTTGGGATCCCCCTTTTGGTGTGGGGTCCAAAAGCAACTGTCCCGTATGCTCCTGCGTTAGTCAGTATCTGGGGAGGAATGTTGCTTATTGATGGGAACACCGTGATCCTTTGCCCTCACAACTGGGCTGCTGAAAGACGGAATACACATAAAATATGTTAGGACTTGTGAGAGTGCAGCTATATCTTACATAAGGTTTACGAAACTGATCTGCTCGCCGCACTCACACATTATGGGTTGCATGCCCAAGTATATTTTCTGGACTCCATTAGGCGTGTGGTGTGGCCAGAGGAAACGACTGCACTTAAACTCTACCAAGTTTGGAGAGTTGTGATTTGTTGCCAGGAGGCGATTCAGGGTCATACCTGGAGTTCCGGTCAATCTGGACGGAGCCGGAAAAGGACGAATTGTGCACAGGACAATAGAACAATGGACACATCAGCACAGAAAAATGGAAAAAGTATAGGGTTGCTGAAGTAATTCAGAAGGAAGGAAAAGAATACAGCTTGCTCTTAGACTTTGGCAATTTTTCTTTCAGATGTAGCACGTGGAGTACTTTTATTACTTATTATATATATATATATATATATATATATATATATATATATATATATATATATATATATATATATATATATATATATATATATATATATATATATATATATATTTGCATTTTTCCTTGTCTTTGCTTCTCACTGATATATATGAATATTGTAATATAGATCAGTGACATTTTCCTATAATAATATTACATACGATATAAATAAAACTTGGGTGATTAATGGATATAAGTAACAACAGCAATATACTACACCATGGCAGTACTGATAAGAAGATAAGGACTGATAAGGAGTATTTAACTTGCAAGAGATAAGTGAAATTAAGAATTATAACACAACTTATCAATCGACAACAGAACAAATCTAGCATATTTTAGTATCCTCACAAATTACTGGCCTTTATTTCCCTTACATTGGTACAAAATATATGAATTTTTTCTCATACTAGTAAAACTGTTTTTATTTAAATAATTTAAATTTTGAAATTTTCCTCATCGCATAAAAACATCTAATTACAAAATTACCTTACGCATTAAATATTATTTTGTTATAACCTAAATTTTAAGAAAAATTATTTATTTTAATTAAACCAAAATAAATTCATTAGAAATGGACGGTAATTAATACATAAGCATTATGAGTCTTTTAATGATATTTTCTTTTATTAAAACATACATAATAATGTGCTATTTAACAATATTTCTTTGTTCTCTAATTATTCAATTCAAAAATATATTCTAACTTGATCCTTCCAGTAAGCAAAAAAGCAATAGACGAAAAGAAATTTTTATTAAATTAAGATTTGTTCAACAACAACAACAACAAAAAGGAATCATCAATGGCATATTTTTATAAGTTTTTATGTATTACACCACAGTAGGATTGATAAGAAGATAAGGACGGATAAGGAGTTGCAAGAGATAAGTGAAATTAAGAATTATAACGCAGCTTATCAATCGACAACAAAACAAATCTAGCATATTTTAATATCCTCGCCTTCATTTTCTTTAGATTGGCTTTAAATAATTTAAACTTTAAAACTTAATGTTTCCTCATCACATAAAAACATCTAATTCCAAAACTACCTTACACATTAAATCTTATATTGTTAAAACTAAATTTAAGAAAAACTATAATTTCAATTAAACTAAAATAAATTAATTACAAATGGAAGGTAATTAATACATAAGCATTATGAGTCTTTCAATGATATTTCCTTTAATTAAAACATACGTAATGATGTAACGTTTAAATATATTTCTTTAATCTCTAATTATTCAATTCAAAATTATATTCTAACCTTGATTCTTCCAAACAGCACAAAAAATGTAGACCAAAAGAAATTTTTATTAAATTAAGATTTGTTCCACTAAAAATATTTTAATGTCATTGTTTTATAATGCTTCTAGCATATTGCGTAACATTTTACTGTCTTAATACTTCATTACTATATGCTCTGTATTTAAGAAGAAGCATAACATGGTCATAAAACTACTTTAAGCTTAATACAATTGAAAGAAAGCATTTTATTAAATTACTACAGTGTTTAGAATTTTTTCCTTTTATTTAGATTTATTTCACAATGTTTAATTCAAGAATATTCTTACCATTTTAAGAAACCATACTAGAGTTTTATGAGAAGCATTTATTTAATTTAGTTTCAAGAAGTTTGAGAACATTTTAAATGAATAATTCTCCTGGAAAATTTTGAAGTCACCAATAAAGTTTAACAGAGACAGAAAAAAAAATACTTTCAGACATTAAACCGGAAAGTAGAACAAAAAAGGTGTTCTAATCTTATAAAAGCATCTTTCATTTGCAAAAAAATTGACTCGATTAAGAAATTATTTGCCTTGCTCTTTCGAGACAAAATAAATTTCACTTTTTTGTGGAATTTTGCCTCTCCCAAATATAAGTCCTTTTATAGAAATGATAAAGTATAACTCTATTACAGGTGTCGTAAACATTTCCAAGAAAACATAATACTGGCTCTTAATAATTTTATTTTACCTCATAAATGTTGATGAAACTTTCCCCTCATTTCGAATTTAAAAGTTTATTTATTTTTATCAAAAACTCATTTTAATAACTTTTGAAGAATAACGTAAAGAGCGTTGAAATTTTGCTATAGTTTTGCCATTTTTATTTATGCTTCAAAACCAGAAATCTCTTACAGGAAATCTTATTTTTTTGAGAAACCAACACGATATAAATCATACATGTTTGTATAATTTATGCTCCAAGATAATCACCTTATTAACAAAAGTATACTTGCGCTAACATGAATTTATAATGCACGTTTAATAGAATAAATGTTTGTTCTTTTATGATCTTTTTTAAGATGGGGAAATCCCTTTACATGATATCTTATGTTCCTTTTTCTCTCTCAAACTGTGCATCCAATTATCTTTTTCTGTTGATGGAAATATGGAAATGACGTTTACATACCGCTTATGTTCGTATAATTCAATCTAAACTCTTCCTTTAGAATTAATTACTCAGTTTTTATCATATTAACTTTTCTCGGTATTTACTAAGCTGGGAGGCATAAATAATTCTGTGAGGGGGGTTTCTCTTCTTGTTCGTATGTAATTTGTTGAGCCAGTCATTTAATGTTTTATTTTGTTGTTGATCGTATTAACTCTAGCATATGTAAATCATTGTTAAAAGCTTATAATCTAAGACTCGACATTTTGTCGATATTTCATTTCATCTTGTCATAAATCAATAGCAAAGATACATTAATACCTTGAAGGAATAAAGGTGCAGTTAAAAAGATAATCTCTTTATCCTATTTACAGAATTTACAATTAATTAAAATTATATATTTAAACTTAGTTTTATCAATTTTTAATGCTAAAAATGTAGTGAAAAGGTAATTATTTTTTTTCGCTGTAAAAATTAGAGTTAATGTTCGAAGCATGTTAAGAAAAGTTATATATACATACATATATATATATATATATATATATATATATATATATATATATATATATATATATATATATATATATATATATATATATATATATATATATATATATATATATATATATATATATATATATATATATATATATATATATATATATATATATACCTGGTGGCCATAATTAAACCGACAGTGATCACAGTGTTCTGTAGCGCGATCTATTTGCGAGAATGAAGCCACATTTTGTTGGAAGATTAAACAAGACGGGGGACGGAGGATTCCTCGAAAAAACAAATTAGTTCCAAAAGTTACTGCTAGGGGAATATTTGGCGCTGTGTTATAGAAAATACGGTGTTAACCAATGCAATTATGCAATTAACAAATTCTTTATTCAAATTTCACTTTACATTCATTGTCACAGTGACAGATATTTGGGTTTTAAAAGGCAATGTGTTATGTTTCAAATCAATTGGATTGAAAGTTTATGTGCAGTGACTCCTTGTTTAGTCGAGCTTGCGTTACTGGTCAAATTCTTTTACCCCAACAGTGTAATGCATCAGCCGCTCTTCGTGCTTTTAAAACGCACAAAATAATGCGTAAAGGTAACGGTCTTGTGTCAGTTAATAGGCTAAAAGCAATGGTTGCGACGTTTAAGAAAACATGTTCTGTGAAGGTTCAGTCAGGCAGAGGACGAAAACCTGTACTACAGGATACAATCGAATCAGTTGCCTCTACTATTGTCAACAGAGGACCAGACAATATTGCAGACACCTTTAGCTCGGAATATGGATATGCCTTACAGTACAGTATGAAAAATCTTACGAAACATTATTAATTTCTATCCGTACAAGATCAGCCGTGTACAGGAGTTACCGTAAAACCGGCCATGATAAGCGATTGACTTTTGCTCTCAACTTTCTTGCCAGAATGGAGGTGGATGATGCTTGGCCGTGAAAAATCTTGTGGGGAGACGAGGTCCACTTTTACCTGAATGGAACTGTGAATACCCATAACTGCCGAATTTGGGATGACAAATCACTACATGTAGTCACAGCAATTCCCTTACATTCACCAAATGTAACTGTTTGGTGTGGGTTCACAGCGGAATTTATCGTAGGTCCATTCTTCTATTAGAACATTACCGAGACAGGACCGAAAACCTGTTCAGATATCGGAGAGAAATATCGCCACATGTTGAACAGCTTTGTTATTTCGGCACTTCAGTAAAGACAATGCCTGAGGAAATCATTTTCATACAAGATGGAGCACGTTGCTGTTCATGTGCAACATTTTCTACTACATAAATTCAAAATAGAAAGAATCATTAGCCGCTGTTTTCCAAATTCATGGCCACCTCGGTTACCTGATCTGACCCCAGACTTCTGGCTATGGAGTTACCTTAAGTCCAAGGTCTATCAAGGAGTGGTCCAGGACCTGGTTAAGTTAAAGGATAACATATCATGAACTGTACGGGAGATTCCTGCAGACACGTTACTTTCTGCTGTGGTGCATAAAGTGCATAGAAAGCAACATGAGGTCCACAACAACGGCAGCCACATTGAACATCATTTGAATGCAAAATAAAAGGTATTTTCTGTATTAATTTGCATTTTCTATTACACAGCGCCAAATACTCCCCTAACGGTGACTTTTCGAACTAATTTGTTTTTTCGTCAACAGTCTTGTTTAATTTTCCTACAAAAAGTGGCGTCATTCTCGCAAATAGACCACGCTACAGAACTCTGTGAGCAATGTCAGTTTAATTATGGCCACCTGGTGTATATATATATATATATATATATATATATATATATATATATATATATATATATATATATATATATATATATATATATAATGGAAATTTTATATAAATCGAATTAAATTTATTAAAAATTAATAAAGGGATCAATATTTTTGATGTATAAAGAAAGATAAATAGGGAAACAAGAATTCGTATAATAATTATTTACACAATTATATAAAAACTAGCATATAGCTCGTCATATGACAGAATCAGTAAAATTTTTAATTTTCCAGAATTATAAAGAACCCTATGAGGCAGGTAATAAAATGGTTTGATTTTGGCTGAGAATTATTTGGTACACGCTCAATAATTTGATTACTTTACTGACCACATGTTAGTTGCGAACTGTAATTTATCTTATCATATTAGGGACTGCAGAGGTTTTAAAATTGACAGTGATTATTTCGCGGTATATATGAAGGATGTTCAAAATTGAGAGAATCGATTGTAAACTGTGTGGTTATGTATAAAAAAACAAACATACAAACTAACAAACTTCTTTATTTTTAAAGATATATAACTTAAAAAACTGGATATTTATGAGTCCGTGAAATAGACTCCTAGACTTTTACGAAAAAAATTTGTTGTTAATACAGGCGTTAAATTTTCATTGAAACAAAAAATAATCTATGATCAAATTTAAAATTATCACCTATGTACCTAATCTATTATTTAATACAAATATAAAAGAAAATTATTGACGTCATATCTAAGTTCAGTTATAAAACTCATGAAAATATTTTGGATGATATATAAATAATTTAAAATAAGAAATGATTCAATGAGATGGTTCAAGGAATGACGTCATAGTGCTAGAAAAAAAAGTTTATTTTCATCTACTTATGTGATAAATTGAATCGCCTGCTCTTAACCGGGGAAAATAGGGCTTGAAATAATGATATTAAACGCTCGAAAACGGGTGAAAGTGTTGAATTCGAACGTTTTGAAGACGACAGTATTGTTTGCAGTGATATGAAGCTTATTTGTACCAATTTATTTTAGAATCAGATCGATAATTTAGGAGAAGATAAACTTTACTCGCTTTGAATTTTGCTAACCCTAACTCATCAAGAAACCAATGGATGTCTCTATCCATTCCAGGTCATACCGCTTCATAAAATCGCCGACAGATGGACATATAACTTAGGCTATTATTATATAAGGGATTTTAATGTGATGAAAATTAATTATTAGTTTTATCTAAAGATAAGTTTTCTGAACAAATACATTCACAAAATCTAATAATACTTAATTTTATAAAACTTCATCAATTTTTAAAATAAATACATATATAACCTATAAAAATCAACAACTCAGATTTTAATGTTTTCTTTAAAACTAATGAAGTTATATTAATATACATTTAAATAAAATTCATAACATTCAGATAAAATTAAACAAAATTCTACTATTTTTTGAATATTTTTAGACAACTGTTGTGAATTACTTTAGGTAAAATAATAAATTAAAATTAAATTAACCCATTTTTAGACTACAGTTTTAAAGCAAAAATATAAAAATAATATTATATAATTCCGCCAACTAAGAGTTTTGTCTTGAAATACATTTAACATTTAAAATACACTTATTTAAATATATTTTTTGATAATTTTTTCTAATATGATTTTGGTGAAAGATAATCAAATTAGAGAAATAAGAGGGGTATTGTAATGCATCATATATTTATTTAACAAATTCATAACATTCATATAAAATTAAGACAAACTTCTACTAAGTTTTTGATTATTTTTAGACAACTGTTGTGAATTACTTTAGGTCAAATAATAAATTAAAATGAAATTAACCCATTTTTACCCTACAGTTTTAAAGCAAAAATATAAAAAAAATATTTTATAATCCCACCAACTAAGCTATTTGTCTTGAAATGCGTTTAACATTTCAAATACACTTATTTAAATATATTTTTTGATAATTTTTTCTAATATGATTTTGGTTAAAGATAATCAAATTAGAGAAATAAGAGGGGTATTATAATGTATCATACATTTATTTAACAAATTCTGCTTTTAAGAATATGAAATAATATCTTTATATATAAAATACGTTTGTAAATGTGTTTGTAATAGAGCTTCTCCTAAACGCCTGGACTGATTTTGATGATATTTTGTATATGTAATTAAGTTGAATCAAGAATGGTTTAGATTCAGAATTTGATACGATAATATATGGGTTTTTTTATTACAAATCTAGAATTGCTCCCTTATTGAGATTATTATAACGGCGCTTAAGACTCTTCACTGTTAATATATCTGTGGCTCAGTGGACAGTCCAATGAACTACAGTGCTAGAAGTCTCAGGATCGAATATCTTTACAGGCAGTGGCGTGCGGTTCATATGTGCAGGGTGTGCAGTACACACCCTGGCAAAATTATGAGGGACAATAATTTTCTGCACTTATGTCTACCTATCTTTATATAGTATATAATAAGTATTATTTATAATATTCAAATATTATGTTGATTTGCTTGCTTGTGATCTCGCAGTGCGTGCGGTACTAGGTGCTGCACCACGTAGCGCGTTCAAAAGCAAACAAACGTAAGAAATTTTTATGTGTACGCACTGCGAACTAATAGAATATCACGCTTTATATGTATGGGCTACTGGAAAAGAACATCATACTATAGTACTGAGGCAAGTGCAGCTATTTTTCCTGCACTTGGCGTTCAGAATTATCCGAAGGTACGGTTTAATAAGCGTTGTATTAGAGCTGGGCGCTTTTGGACGTGCTGAAGTGCTTTTGGTTTTTTAACTTATTAACTGGCCATACGATTTTGCAGACGGTTAATGTTTAAATTTATCTATTGCCAGATTTTGTTTTCATGGAAATATAAAAGAAGTATTTCATCAATATAAAGGGAAATGTTTTAGTGTGGTAAAGTAATTTCGGTGATGTATTATATTTATAGAAATAATTCGCTGAAAAACAATTTTGTTTTGTTAGACAATAAAGAAATGAATTCTAACAAAACAGTCCAAATTTTAAGATTCATTGTGTTTTACAGACAGTATATAAGTTATATCTGTAACACCATATCCCTGGTTTTGTTTTTAAAAATTGTCAAGTTGTTTTTCGCAGAATATATAATTTCCAAATGTTAAAAACAATAAATATAATTTAATCCACTGACCGAACGAGAACCAGTTCATCCTACTGCGCCAGCGTGGAGTGAAATCCTCTGCACGTGGACTGGACTTTCGGTTTGTCTGCACCAATGAGCATCCTGATGAAGTTTTTCGTGGAAATATAAGTTTTTCGTTATTTTATTAATAATACGGATAGACGTATGAATTTTGTGTACAAATGAATAATAAACGTTAAGGAAGTGTTTAATGTGCATTTTTATGGTTTTTATTATTATTGTTGTTGTTGCTCTCTGCACACCCTGCATGAGCACCTACCGCACGCCACTGTTTACAGGCGATGTGGCAATTTTAATTTAATCTAATTACGTTTGCGATGACTGTACGCGTTATGGTGTCAAGTATTTTTAAAATAATATTTTTTCCTTATTTTTCCATCAAAACGGTCCAATTTATATTTTCTTTGCAAACTTTTTTACAGTTTTTGGATTTACAGCATTACAACAGTACGTCTCTCATGTAGTCTAGTAGAGTAATAAAGTTGAAATTAGAAATGCTGGAAAAAGTATTATTATCTAGAGAACAAAATATTTTTATAAATCGTAAAAATGATAAATCTTTATATTCTGCAGTACTAAGGTGTATAATATTTATGACTTGCATATTACTTTCAGTAAACATTTATACGTTATTGCTTAAAATATATTATTGCTAATAATATAGCTGAAATGAAATTTTAAAAATATAACTTTATTCCACTAAAACAACTTAAAACTTCATTGCTGGTGAAAATATTGGATTTACGCCGTTTTATACTAAAACATGTTGTTTATGTGATTCTAAAATTTATCTATCGGATTTTCATTTTCACACTCAACTCTATAAAACAACATTTATATAACTACATTTTTTGAAATACAAATTGTTCTAAATATTTTAAAATCGTTCTAGTGTTACTAATTTTTAACATAACTTCAAAAAGATTAATATTGGTCACATTATAATTAAATCATTATTAAATTAGGAGTATAAAATATTCTGTGCACAATAAACCTGTCTATGATTTTGGTTTGGTTTGGTTTTGGAGTGCTACGGTATACTTTTTGCAACACGAGGGCTAATGAGACCAGGACCTACTGCTTAAAGCCGATTCCGAACGGCTACGAACATCCATGCCGTAGTGGGATTCGAATCCACGAACTCCGGTTCCGAAGGCCAGCACCCTAACCATTCGGCCATCGTTCGGCAAACCTGTCTATGGAATATACATGACTACCATAAAAAGGATAAAGCTACAAGTAAATTTTCTCTTTCCGTGTGTTTCAATATTGAAACCAGTATAAAAGTAGTCATTCTTGAACAGTAAATACATTCAGAAACATACAGTTTGTTCAACAATTCCCAGACTATCTTCCTTTTTTGTTATAAAATATTTTATATGAATAGTAGTTCAATATATGATTATATATTTTGTAATATCCTTCAGAAATAGAGAGAGAAATCAAATATGTCTTGGACTCTAAATAGATACATTCCTTATACAAATCAGTGAAAATCTGATAGCCAGACCCGTAACTAGGACTTGTCAAAGGTGCCATCTGCCTCGGGCGCATTAGTCCTAGAGGCACCGCACCATGAAGAAAATAGGGTCAGAAAGAGAATAATTCTCCCCGAGTAGAAATGAGGGAAAGTTGAAAAACATTTTTGATGTCATACTGCATACCTGGAAGGTGTTTTCCCTCCGGTTAAGAAATCGCTCCCGGTAAAGATTAGTGACGTCAAACCTCCACATCAGTTGAGATAATTCTTCTAATCCACTTTACAGGGCGGCATGTTAAACTTCCGATAGCACGTGGCTGTTATGTAGATTAGTAAGTGAAGACTGTATTTAAGCCGCCGGCAAATGCAAGCCTGGATGCTCTTTCGTGGCCGCCCTGTAAGGGATGTCCGTTCTGTAAACCGTTTGTTTGTAGGTAGCAAGCTGCTACCAAGTAGTGTACAGTTCTTAATGTTATTTTAATAAACGAGTCAGCCTCTGGCATTTCGAGTGTTTTTCTTCGAGAGAACTTCACATCTACTGCATACCTGCTATTGATATGGCATAGTAGTCTTACAAGTTTTTTTATTATAAAAACCAATGTGTTTATAAATGATTTTTTAATGAATTTTCTTATTTTTTAAAATGCTTCTAGAGACTAAACGTGTTATATATTCTTATAAAATGTTTACCAAACA
>CM063504.1:108704771-108717271 GCA_032207245.1 Pardosa pseudoannulata
TGAGATATGCGGGAGACATAACTCAAAATTAGCCTTCAAAAACAAAGTACCGAGGTGTATAAAGTAGTGTGAAAATAAAGAAATATTAAGGACAGACGGAGCAAAATATGATATGTTTCACGAAAACATGCAGCTAATAATCCCGTGTGCCCTACATTCAAATTAGCACTTCATATAAAACAATGCTGAAATAAATAAATAAATTTCCAAGGTTATTATTCTTCGCTCAGAACTCCACCAAACATGTTTCTCTATGTCACAATATAAGAAAATAAACTTTTAGCAGATTAATCTTAAGGGATGTATAGCAGCTAATATCAATGCTGTTAATAAGTTTATCCATGAAACTATAACAACAAACTCATTATTCCAAGATCCATACCTATTCAACGGAAACATATATGCTTCCCCAAGTTCTTGGAGGACGTACCCATCAGCAAACAGAAACACATGGATCATAGTAAGCCAACAACAATTGATGGTAGATCCTTTACCTCCTACATACCCCACTTCCAGTATTGTGGTTCACGCATACAAAGGAAAAGTCACTGAGCTTTTGCAGTACATAAAGCCCAGGGAATACTTCAATGAAAGTGAGTGAATGGTCTAATAGCATTACACCACGAAGAAAACGAATTTCTTACCAAGTGGTGATCTAAATGCTCGTTCTCCTCAATCTGACTATATCTATGAAGATAAACTTGGAAGAAACCTAAAAGAAAGAATAATTGGGCAAGACCTAATCATAGCCAACAACGAGAATAGCACTCCAACATTCGAGTTGGGAACAAGTTGGGATGGTTGGATGTAACACTCTGTGATGGACACACAATTCAGATGCTAACGGACTGGAGGATGTCGAATCAGTGAGTGATCAGAATTTCGTAACATAAAGCCTAGGGGTATACCAGCCAAGTGTCATAGTAACTAGATACAAAGGAAAATACAGCAATGGTCACAAATTCAAATCTGAAGGCCAGAGAGAAATGTTTAGTAAAGAAGCTAAAAGCAGTACATAACAAACATCAATTTAATTTGCCAATATTCTAATTCACAATATCCTTGCATACGACAAACTATTTCGGAAGAAAGTCATCACAGTCCGAAAATAATGTCATGGTCCAAAGGTAGCAGGAGGAAAAACGAGCATTAAAAATACAAATTCTCTAAAACTAGGACTGAATATAAAAAACTCATTAAAAGTACACTACAAAAAGCCTGGAGTTTGCGCTGTACGAATAACGCAAAAAAAATTTGGAAGCACCTTTTGCTGGGACATGGCAGAACATTTGCGCTTACTAAAATAGCAGTTAAATGGGACACGGGTGAAAGTTTTTCAACTATCGAATAAACTAAAATATTAAGCACTTTGAAAATATTAACCACTAAAATATTAACCACTTTGAGTTCCACTTTGAAAAAGACATATTCAAAACGCCCCACTGCCTAAAGCAAAACCAAATAGATCTGGCAATAGAATGCCTAGCAGCCCAGAAATATAAGATGCAATCTACTTAATAAAATGCAATCTACTTAATAAAATCAAAGCATCGGAACCCCAAAACATAGATTTTAAATCATTCGCTTTGTTTATGATAAACAGTCCACCTTGTTGAAAAACATGGTACGGGAAATGTTTTGAAATAGAACACTTTCCAGAAAGTCTTAAAAAAGAACAAGTGGTTTACTTTCTAAAACTCGGCAAACCATCTGAACTCCTGGAATCGTACAGGCATACATGTGTACTTTCAACATTAGGAAAATGGCTAAAGAGGGTCATAGAAAGAAGGATTTTCTTACTTAGTTCCCATCAGTACGTGTTCAAGGAGCCAAGATTCTGTGAGAAAACACTAATGGAAGTGATAAAAAAAATTCATACAAACAACAGTAACAAACTGTACTTCCTATCAGACAGAATGGACATAAAGGGGAAGTTTGATACAGTCAAATGGCATAACCTGTTTCAATAGCTTATAAAACTAAAATGCCCTCCCAATTAACTAATTTGATTGGCAGCTACCTAATGTGAAGAACAATCTTAGCAAAGGTTTATTACGAGGAGTATACCCAATAACTCTCTAGGGGATACCATCAAAGATTATGTTTAAGACCCACATTGTAGCTTCTAGTTGCAGATATATTCCTCTAAAAGAGTACAAAAGTAAAACTTTGAAGTTGTAGCCTTTAGCGTACAGTGGTTTCGTAGCGAAACCTCCTGTTAAACATTTTTTTTTCTCTATTTTATTCAGATTTTATTCTATGTTTTTGACATTTAAAGCTTACAGTAAATGGCAGTACTACATATAATTAATTGTTTTTTGAAATATATGTATTTAAACTTGCTGTACCTAGAAAGTTTGTAATTTGATTTTTTCACTCATGACCCCATACAAAAATATCTATTACAACACGTATAAATGTTAAACTATCTTTACTGTTTAGAACACTTACTTTTGTTCTATCTAATATAATTAAAATTTAAAAAGGTTAAGGTTCACTCTGTAACAAAATGATCGTCAGTTACACTCAATCCCTCCTACGGTCTCTAATGGAAACTTGTAAAAGGACAGTAAAGAAAAATTTTCAATACATTTTGCATTTATAAGTTCATAGGTAATATTATAACTATTTTCATAAATTCCAAAGATTTATGTATAACTTTTAAAGGGTTAGCGAATGATTTCATGCTCGATGGTAGCAGCGAAGGATTAAAATCCAAGAAAAGGATTATTCGTCTTGTTGGAGAATAATACTGAGATTTGTTAATGAAAAACCTACAATTTCTGCAGTAAAGATAGTAAGAGTGTTAAAGGAGTCATGTGTTGTCAATATGCATCCACAGAAGGTAAGAAATTTATTTTAAGGAATTACATTTTAAGGAATATAAAGCCTATGCACCACAAAAGAAACCATGTTTATCTGCCAGAAATGTGGATAAAATGTCTATAGCTAAATATATAGTGCAAAGTCCCACGATATTGGGAGTCTATATTAATTATACTGATATATCAAAAATATATATTTGTTAGAATTTGATGGCGCGTTAGTATGCAGAAAGGATAGCACATTATATATCAGAAAAATTATGACTGTTAACATGGATAAGGTAACGTTAAGGTATGGGGGTACAGTGTTGGAAATTTAGTGTTTATTGACTTACCATAGACAAAATGGTATATTTAAATATTCTAAAACTAATTTTACCAGACACAGCTGTGAAACTGAATTTAAATAGAAAATTCTCTTTTGTACCAATCAATGATCCTACTTATAAAGCTAGGATTGTAAAGGGTTGGTTATTATATGATGTATAAAATTTACTGCTTCATCTTCAACAAAGTCCGGATATGAATACTATAGAACATTTATGGACATTTATGGAAAAATTTCGGAGAGAAGAAAATAAGAAAAAATAAAAAAGAACTAAAAAGTGCGCTTCAGCATATATAGGAGATTGTACCACCATACTTTACTGAAAAGGTGGTCCTTTCGATGAACAAAAGATTAGAAGCCGTTATAGAAGCCAAAGGATATCCCACGAAGTATTAAATGCTTCTATTTAAAATTTAAAAGTTATTTTTCTTACCTTGGATAAATGTACAAATTTTTTTTGGCTATCGAAATTGATATCAACATAATGTTCTTTAAATTTATAATTTTTGTTTATGTGCTATTGACATTAAAACAAGTTGTTTGATTTATTTTTGAAATTGTATTTTTTTAAATTTTATTTTAGTTTTAAAGCATAATATAATGCAAATTTATTAAACGAAGAAATCTTGTAACCTTACTGACCAACTATATATATACACACACACACTAAGTATATACACTACTATATGGACACACACACACACACACACACACACACACATACACACACACACACACACACACACATATATATATATATATATATATATATATATATATATATATATGTGTATGTATATGTATATATATATATGTGTGTGTTTATAAATTCCGATGAACAATAGCAGAAAGTTTTGAAACTTGTATGTCTCTTTAAAAATAGCTGTGATATACTTTCAGAGAGTTTACTACAAATGGGTAAAAATCACTATACTATTACTTTTGCATTCCCCAGTGATTCCGCAGACTTTATGTTCAATAATTCGATTTTAGTGTACTATTCTCCAATTGTCTAAGCATTTATTTTTATTCCGGTTAAATATTGAACATTATTCTTATTTTTTTCATTTTTTCGTTAGATACTTTCTCAGTCATTGTATCATGTTCTATTTAATATATATCTCTCTGTCTCTCTCTCTCCCTCACTACTCTCACTCTCTCTCTCTCTCTCTCTCTCTCTCTCTCTCTCTATATATATATATATATATTTATTTATTTATTTATTTATATATATATATATATGTATATATATATTTATATATATATATATATATATATATATATATACATATGCATATACATATATATATATATATATATATATATATATATATATATACATATATATATATATATATATATATATATATATATATATATATATACATATATACATATATATAAATATATATTCTTAACAATTAAAATAAAAATTATACTGATTGCATTATGTATAGATAATATATATTTCAGTAATGAAAACTTAACAATAATTAAAATATCATTTTTTTTAAATATTCAATATAATTTCATAATTTTACAACTATATTATTTATTTTTGTAAATTATGAATATTACGATTATTCTAGAAAGAAATATATTTTACACAGGGATGTAAAATTTTTATTTTATATTGAATTTAAAACAGTGAACAGTTTCAAATCGAAAGATACTGTTCTCTTAAGTATAATACCTCCTTTACTCTTTGAAGCTTTTATTTCATATCTTAAAAATTCACAAACATTAATGTCATTTCTACAGCTTTCTTGAAAAAAAAATATTGTTGCTATCTTTCAAGTCTGCAATTATTAAAATTTGCTAATAGTTTTCTATCAGATGGCGATATTAAACTTTCGTTTTTTTATATCCAACTTCCATTTATTTCATTATCAGATACGCAAAATCAGATTCCTGAAAAACTGTACATTTTTGAAATTTAAAAAAAATAGGAAACACAAGAGAGTTTCTCATAAAGGCAGTTGAGAATTTTTCTCAAGAAAAGAAAACTTTCGTTTAATTTTTTTTTGTCGTTGAAAGTAAACTGCGATATTTATAAAAATGTAGGGTCGCTTTTTGTAAAAATTATACATTTTTATCTAGTAGGTTTTATATTTATATCTAAATATTTTTTAAATTGTATTATATACACTAGGTATGATATTTTCAATCATTTCAGAAAATATTTTTTACATTAAGGTTGTTCAGATATAAAGGTTTATGAAATAAAATTTTTTTAATATTATATTATTATTATGTTCAATATTATGTTTATCAATGGTTATGTAACTATTATAAAAAATGAAATCAATGAAATCACTTTTTAACATTATCACCTTAATTTTTTTTTCCAAAATCCGATCAGACTGTGATTAAAACTGACTCTTCGTCGCAACACCCCCTAATGAGGGCTACGGTGCCAATCTCCGTTTTCTAGACCAAGGGCCCTGGAATGCGAAGCATATGTTCCGGTTAAGTGGTCAGCCTTATGCAGACCCCAAAGTGTTTAGTTCCCAAGCATGCTTTGTCCTCAGTTTCTCTACCCACTGAAGGGATGAAAGGCTGAGTCAACCTTACCCAGCCTGGGGATCGAACCTCGGACCTGTGAACGCGAAGCGCTATTCCAACGCCACTGGGCCCAGTTTGTGATTAGTATTTAAAATATATGAAACACTGAAATGCATTTTAAGGAAAATGATTAATGTTTTTTATAAAATATACTAAAGATGATTAATAAGAACATAATATTCTTTCCATTTGTGAAGTATATCTCAATATATCATAAAGTATATCAAAATATCCTAAAATAGAATATTTATGCAATAGAAAGTTGTATGATTCCATACATTTTTTGGAGTGCAAAATTGAGTAGCATTCTATTCCTACTAAGTCAAGAAAATAAAGTCAAGAATATGTTTTAATCAAAACATGAAATATGGATAGTAAAAAATACGCTATACCATCTTATATAGAGAGCTTTATATAAAACCTAGCAAGATTTTCAATTCATTTTTAGATTTTTCCATTCAAGAATTCGTGTGGGTGTTTCATGTAACAAAACAATAAGTTATCTTAAATTTCAATGTATAATAACCCAATCATCTCTGCAATCATATAATAAATCATTTTTCCTCATGTCTGCGTCCACAAGAAGAAATATAATAAAATTATATTGATCCATATTTTCAATATTGTAAAATATATGATTAGTCTTAAATATTGTGCTGGTTTATATTGTTGTTTTTCTGTATATTGTTGTTTCCATTTGATGCAATATTTCCAGTTTTTCTAAAAGCACAGTTTGAAATATTTATATGATATATTTTTAGGTAAGAATTTTTCTGATACTCTTGCAAAAATATTACAAGAATTTTAGGTATTTTCCTGTAAACTGGTAATTTTATATTTTTCTTCCATATAGTCTGGCAGAAAATAAATACAACATGTAATTGACAAGAAAACTTAATTTCTGTAATATCCGGTTAGGGATGATAAATGTAATTTTTTTTGTTAAAAAATCAAAATATTGGGTAGATGATAGCTGAACAAACTGAGAGCTGATTTTTTTGTAGAAATTATTTTAATTAGAGGTCGCTAGATAAAGTAAACATTTAATCTTCGACAGATTCCCCGATGCCATTCTCGTACAGATATATTTGAGGTTTGATAGTTTTTCATGCTGGAATAATTAATTTCCTTTTAGCTTAAATTTTGATTAATTTTGATTAAATTCGATCGTCATTTATTCTTAGAAATGTTTCGATGAAATTGATTTATCTTCGATATGAACTACCACCCTATTGTAAATAATATATAAATAATCTCTTTTTGTATTAGGACTATCAAATTCAAATCTTCGCTTTTTATTCCCAATTGTTAGACTGGTGGTTTGGTTTAGATTTAGAGGTCCAGAGGTCTACATTTTTGCTACACAAGGGCTAATGAGACAGAAACCTTCTGCTTCAAACTATTTCCGAACTGCTACAAGCATCCATGTCAAAGTTGGATTCGAATTAACAAACTCCAAATATCAGCGGCCTAAACATTCGTCGTTGTTAGGGCACTGTACCTCATCGTTCGGCATTGGTATCTGATGCTGTGGATGCCAGACTTGATTAATGCATGAATTGTATAAACTAATATCCACCGGCTACAAGTGGTAGGAGTCAAATGTTATTACAGATCTTGTAGCAAAACGTCCAATTGTTACATAAAATAGGGTTTTCCTTACACTGGCTGTATTTTTGGAGAATGTATGAAAAGAAATATTCTACGTTTCTATCCGTAATATTACACTGTCCTCAATTGGTCGTAGAATAAAAAAAATTTCCAGTTATATTTGCTAATATAATATTGAAAACAATGTAATTATAAAAAATAAAATTTTTAATCTGTGTTACATGGGAATGAGTACATCATCTTTAATCTTACTTACTTTAGCCTTTATACCTTATTTACTTACATTGTTTATTTTAGCCTTTGAGTGAGAAGATTTTCGTAAACCAGTGTAAAATTTTGAATATTAGAGAATTTTTCAGCTAAGCTAAAGAAATAAAAAGGAAAAGATAAATTAAAAATAAAAATCATAAAAGACTATGCAGAGAAAGTAAGAGGTCAATTTCTGTTTTAGAAACTGTTGATATAAATAATAACACAACTAAATTAGTGAGAATTTCGCATGAGATAACGCCAATAAGCATTGTAGGAAATCTATGAAAATTTCAACCATCGAAGTATGATTTATTATCAGGATAACAGACTATAGGCAGTTTAGGATATCTAGTGTTCATGATAAGAAACCATATATAACTACCCTTGTATATTTTATAGGTTTCTATACATAGTTTGACTGCACTTTGTAATTTTCTTTTAAAGTGTTACAGAATAATTTTCTTTTAGAAGTAAAATCTAAAAGAAAAACTTTTCATATTTTTTAAGCTTGGTTCCGCAAAGAATTGGAAGAAGGTTAGTTAATAAAATAAATACTTGTAATTTTATTACACATTTCCTGCATTTCCGTCTCACAACATATATATATATATATATATATATATATATATATATATATATATATATATATATATATATATATATATATATAAATATATATATATATATATATATATATATATATATATATATATATATATATATATATATATATATATATATATATAATATGTGTGTGGTATCCTAATACATATATATATATATATATTATATATATTATTATATATATATTTATATATATATATATTTTATATATATATATATTATATATATATATACCATACATACATATATATATTCTATATGTGTGCTATACTATACCATTTATATATATAATATATATTATATATATACATATATATATATATATATATTATATATATATATATATATATATTATGCTTAAATAGTTAATTTCTGTGGCCATCATCTTTTTGATACTTAATGTGTTAAAATAAAATTGGGAAAATAAAGGCATAAAAGTCAAACTAAGTGATTTCTCGAAAATGAAATATATGCTATTTTACTGAAAAACTGTTAAATTAAAAAAAGTCATTAGCAGTTGCATATTTTGTCAATGTGCGTAAAAAAGAATGTAATTAGTTGTGCAAAATTCCTGTAATTTTATGAGGTAATTTGATATTAATATTTAAAAGTGGTTGATTTAACTGTATTTAAGAATCTAGTAAATGTTCTAATAATTTAATACATTTTTTTATAAAAACGTATCAAAACACTATGTAAAAGGTGCCGAATAGTTATATAGCGGCATTTCTGATCGTAGTAAGTTTGAATCGGGATTTCACAGATTGTCGAAACTTTTACCTATTGGTCCCAAAATTGAGGTCCTAATCTTGGTAAAGGTCATTTCTTGAAGAAATAACATGTAGAGTTTTAAGTAAATAAGCCCTTAAATCTTCTTAGTAAATGAAAATGTCTACAAATTTTTAAACTATACAAATATTATGAATGTATAAATATTAATGTTATCTCATGGTATTCAAATCACATTAAGAATAGAAGACAGGTTATAAGACAAATTGTTTGCTTAAACACAAATGGTTAGCAAATATATTGGAATTTTATGCATTTATGCTGATAAAATGCAATAAAGAAAACCAGAAATCCAGTATTAGCAATATTACTTCCCCTCGATAAATGTTAAGATTAGAATAGTTCTAGAATAGTAAGCTAACACAGCACAAATTGCTACTATGAGGCTATGATTAAAATTATTTAAAACTCTAGCACTAAAGCTATACACTAGGGAATAATGCTGAATGACAAAAATAAATAAAATATTTTAATTTCAACAGAAAAAAGTTCAAATCCTGAGAATCCTGCTTTGTATAATTAGCGTGTCAAATGTAAATAACGTTGGCATGATTTTTTCCCGATTTTCTTTGATACATAATTAAAGTAAAAAAGCAGTTTATTTTCAATAAGAAAACGGTTTCCCAAACAGTAGATATCTATGTGATCTGCCTCCTAAGGAAAAAAAATACTTTTTTATTTTAGATATTCTACCTTGGATCATGAATTTATTTTAATTAAAATTAATCTTTTAATAATAAAAAGAAAAATTTTGCAATATTATCTTCACTTTTATTAGTATAATAATATGTATGTTATAACAGTTATGATTCGGAAGTAGAATATCGGCCGTTTATATTGTTGCTGTTTATTAATTGTGTGATAATTACTTTCAATAAAAATATCTTCTTGCATAATTTCATTTCTAATTCAGATAATCTTGCTATTTTTGTTTATATGATTCTTTTCAGATATTAAATTTAAAATAAGCTGTTATATTAAGTATATAATATAATACTGAAATAAATAATAAGGAAATACTAAAAATATTTCATTTTCTATATTGTCAATATCTTCGGTTTTTTAATAACTGACAATAATTTACGCATTATATATTTTGAATTATCTAAATTGTAAGTATTATTTTAATTTTTTTACTTTAAAGTGTAAATGCAGACACGTTTTGAACCAATTAAAAATGATGTGAATTTACGTTTAAAGCATTCAGATAAAAAGTTCTATTGTAATGTAATTAGCTGTGCAAAATTCCTGTAATTTTATGAGGTAATTTGATATTAATATTTAAAAGTGGTTGATTTAACTGTATTTAAGAATCTAGTAAATGTTCTAATGAGTTAGTAAATTTTTTATAAAAACGTATTAAAACACTATATAAAAGGTCCCAAACAGTTAAATAGCTGAAATTTCTGATAGTAGTAAGTTTCAATCGCGATTTCCCAGATTGTTAACACTTTTACCTATTGGTCTCAAAAATGAGGTCTTAATCTTGCTAAAGGTCGTTTCACGATGAAATAGCATGTAGGGCTTAAAGTAAAGAAACTTTTTTATGTTCTCAGTAAATGAAAATGTCTACAAATTTTTAAACTATACAAATATTATGAATGTATAAATATTAATGTTATCTCATGGTATTCAAATCACATTAAGAATAGAAGACAGGTTATAAGACAAATTGTTTGCTTAAACACAAATGGTTAGCAAATATATTGGAATTTTATGCATTTATGCTGATAAAATGCAATAAAGAAAACCAGAAAAAAAGTAATAGCAATATTGCTTCCCCACGAAATTTAATTTTCAATAAATACTTAAAAAACAATATATTAAGGTAGCCAAAAATCTATATAAGCCATTTTGACACACGTTAAGATTAGAATAGTATGGAATCTCAACAGTAAGCTAACACAGCACAAATTGCTACTATGAGGCTATGATTAAAATTATTTAAAACTCTAGCACTAAAGCTATACACTAGGGAATAATGCTGAATGACAAAAATAAATAAAATATTTTAATTTAAACAGATAAAAGTTCAAATCCTGAGAATCCTGCTTTGTATAATTAGCGTGTCAAATGTAAATAACGTTGGCATGATTTTTTTCCCGATTTTCTTTGATACATAATTAAAGTAAAAAAGCAGTTTATTTTCAATAAGAAAACGGTTTCCCAAACAGTAGATATCTATTTGATCTGCCTCCTAAGGAAAAAAAATACTTTTTTTATTTTAGATATTCTACCTTGGATCATGAATTTATTTTAATTAAAATTAATCTTTTAATAATAAAAAGAAAAATTTTGCAATATTATCTTCACTTTTATTAGTATAATAATTTGTATGTTATAACAGTTATGATTCGGAAGTAGAATATCGGTCGTTTATATTGTTGCTGTTTATTAATTGTGTGATAATTACTTTCAATAAAAATATCTTCTTGCATAATTTCATTTCTAATTCAGATAATCTTGCTATTTTTGTTTATATGGTTCTTTTCAGATATTAAATTTAAAATAAGCTGTTATATTAAGTATATAATAAAATACTGAAATAAATAATAAGGAAATACTAAAAATATTTCATTTTCTATATTGTCAATATCTTCGGTTTTTTATAAACTGTCAATACTTAAGTCCATAATTTACGTATTAAATATTTTGAATCATCTAAATTGTAAATATTTTTCTTTTATTTTATGCTTTAGAGTGTAAATGCAGACACGTTTTCAGCTAAATTAGAAATGATGTGTAATTTGTGTTTAAAGCATGCCTTAAAAACATGAAATTCTGTTTCAAAAGAAGCATAAAATTATGCTTAATAATAATTTTATTGTACTGTATGTTCCTTAAATTCATATTCATCACGTTACAATAAAAATTACTAATCTGTTTTTTGTGACTCGTGGTACTTATTCTTCATAAAATATACTTGAAAGTGTCGCAAGTTATACGAGAAAAATGGCAAAAAATTTAATTTTGATAATAACTAGTATATAAAATATGTAATATTACTGGGTTTTTTTACACATTTTAAAGCAATTACCATATTGTCCTAATGAATAAAGCTCCAAAGGGATTTCAATGTTACTTGAAAATGAATTTCATTCTTAACTTGTGAGGACGCGCTCTACCCGTAATTACACGAAAACGCAGCCGAGCTTCGGAAGCTGGGTACAACTTTTCTCAGCCAAATACCAAAAAACAGCTTTTGATGATGAACAGAAAATGTGTATCACCAAAAATACTTTATTAAAAGTTTAAAAATATTTTGGATTATTTCAAGTATTAATCTTTTTAAAGTATTTTGGATTGTAGATTATACTTATTTTGGTTAATTATAAACTCCATATAGAGTATTAAGTTAATTTTACTATTTATTTTCAATAAGAAATTTTGTAATGCACATCATATTAAATGCCTATTTATTTTAAAAAAATAAAAAAAAATTAATCTTAATATGAGAGGATTATTTATCTATCTCATTTTCAAAGCATCTTATAGACGTAATTATT
>CM063504.1:108722271-108724771 GCA_032207245.1 Pardosa pseudoannulata
AAAAATATCTTTGAAGTAATCCAATAATTATAAAACTGCTGAACACATGATATTCCCTATTGTTTTTACTTGCCAGGGCTGCTGGGCAAGGAGAAAGCTGATCAGTGAGCAGTGATAACTATGAAGTCGGGCCATTGAAAGACAATGGCACGAAAGTAATTAAAGAGCTTTATTTTAGAGCTGCTAAAACGGACATTTTTAATAGTCAACGACAGACAATGGAAGGACACACAAAATCACTCAGTTTGAACAGAAGTGCACAAAAGAGCGAAGACATAAAAAAATTAACAAGGGACAAAAAACTTACTCAGCGAATTAATATTTTTATAGATAATAGATTAAATTTACATCTATAGGTATATTCTTTATTGATATATTGAAAATTTTATTTTTTTTTTTGTATATTTGTTTTATATTTTATATTTTATATTTATATTTTTTTTTATTTAATTATATTTATATATATTATATATATATTATATATATATATTATTTAATATATATTATATATTATATATATTATATATATATATATATTATATATTATATATATATGTATATTATGTATATATATGTATTTATATATATATATGTACTTTTTATTGTATATTTTAAATATATATATGTTTATTTATATTATTTTCAATTTTTTTCATTGTTTATGTTTGTGTGTTTTTATTATTTGTGTTTATATATTCTTTTTGTATTTTATTAATTTTAATTTGTTATATATTTTTATATATTTTTAATATATATATATATATTATATATTATATTATATATTTTCTTATATTATATATATGTATATTTATGTTTTTATATATAATATATATATATTTTATATATATATTATATAAATATATATATATATTTATATATTATATTTATATATATATATATATAATAAAATATTATATATATAATATAATATATATATATTTAATATATTATATAAATATATATATATATATTTTATATATATATTATATATATATATATATATATATATATATATATATATACACACAGAGAGAGAGAGAGAGAGAGATAATTATATATATCAAATTTATTACACTTAAAACAGGTTTTCAAAATTATCCTATCCTCTTTTCATTGTAATTCTTTGATATCTATTTTCCGAATCACAAAGTTAAAAACAAATTTCGTGACTTGTATTCTTATTCGTTTTTCGAAGATAACTCTGAAATAAATGCACGATTTCTGTTTAGTCATCACATTTGTAGCTGATCCGGGGAATAGTTCACGTTTCAAATTCATCTAAGTTCCTTTATGACTGTTAAATCACAAAGTCGAAATAATATTAATGCAACTAGTTCCTTGAAAATGTGTGGCATCTCGCTGTTTGATCTAACTAGTGGTTTGATGTTGTATCATTCGCTCCTCTGCTCTTGCCAGAGTAACATATCGTTTTCTTAGATCGCAATTAAAATTTGAATTTCACTACGGCCTCGTCGTTCGTTTCATGGTACCACGATTGAGATTTACTGCTTTCCATTTATTAAATATCCCGACTTCATCTTCAACATTAGGTTTATTAATATTATTCTTACAACATTGTATATTTTCTAAAAAGTAGGATATTTCTTTGGAATTCGATAAATCATTCAAGGCTATTCTATCTTGATTGACAAAAAACATTAAATCTCTACTATAATATAATTTATTGTATTTTCTTTCGTAAATAAGGCAACGGCCATATCTAAGCAAAATAATTTATTTAGCTTAATGTCTCTTTCCGAGAATTTTGAATACCAAAATTTTGAAATAAAATAAAGTTATTTTTTCAGAGTTGAATTCTGATAAGTGCAAAAGATAACATTAGGAATTATCTAGAAATATCTTTAGAATAAAATAACATTCTTTCAATCTTCAAAATACCTTGTTTTTTAAAGAAAGCAATTTGTTACATACCACTCTGTAAACCAAACATAAATGTCTGATACATATCGATTCCCTTAAAAGGTAAAGATCCCAGAAGCTTTATTGAAGAAGATATTTCTTTCACGCTTGATGTTTTATTTTATCACATTTCTGTTTACTTAGAAGCGAATCAATATTTTATCCTTAGGCCACTAACTAACGAAGTTAGATGTTTTTTTTGATAATTTATTTTCTAAAAGTTCTTCTTGTAAGTTTTTCATGTTATGTTATGTTATAAAATCAAATGGCATTAAATTGCATTTAATTTATATATGTTTATACATGTCATATTAAAACAATTTATTTATTTGTATATATAATAAATAATTATATTATCGATTTTTTCAATTTGTTCTTTATATTTCTTGTATTTATTAGATAAACAATATATATCTATTTATTTATATATGCTTTTGTTTTAATATCCTTTTTATATTAATTTATATTTTTTTTTATATTTTAATTTTTATTATTATAATTTTATATTTCTATTATATTTGGTTTTTTAAATATTATTATCTTTTTTTATTTTTATGTTTTTTTTTCTTATTTTTTTTAT
>CM063504.1:108727271-108734771 GCA_032207245.1 Pardosa pseudoannulata
TGTTCAAAATATTGAAATTTTTGTTGAGGTGGATTTATAATTTTAAACTTTTTACACATGCAGAGAACATTTGAATTCATTATTTTTATTATTTGTTATTTAGGGTTTCATACATAAGTGTTTCATTTTAAACACAAAATTAAAAATAATCTTTACATGTATTTATTTTTTCTTGTTTTTGCCTATTTAAATATATTACGTTTATATGTTTATATGATACAAACATTACATATAATATGCACGTGTCTATAACGTGGGGAATATATTAGTGCATTCAATTAGTGGTTTCTGCTTATTTCTTTTTCCTATGCATGTATAGCTTGTGCAAAGACTATGATGTTAAGTATAGAAGGCAGGTAGAAATCTTTAGAAATCACACATATTTATAAAAGTAAAACGTTTTAAAAATAACTTGTGAAAAAACATTTTAAAATTATTATATATTTATGATGATGTGAAAATAGGTTCGGAGAACGAAAGTTTTAAATATCGAAATATATTATTCCCATGTCGAAGTGTGATAATTATGAAAATACATATTATTGGGATTAGAAATGAAAATGAGATATATTTTTAATTTAATAAAGACGCTTATTAGTTCCATGCTAACGGTCAATAAAAATTAGGAATAAAATTGCTTATGTATTTAAATTTTTAATCTATGAAATGATTACTTTATTTAATAGATTAGAAGAACTTTTTCTTTTATCTTTTACATAACTGTTATGTAATTAATACTTTTTATAAAATATCTTTAACAATGTATTAGTAATATTTCAATTTTCTGAAAAATGTTCTTTACTTTATAAATATAATTTTACTTTAAAAATATAATGCCTAAATAAAATAGCAGATTAAAGCTTTAGAATGATATATGACTTTTAAATATTTTAAACTGATGCTGTCAATTGTAAAATTTAAAATATTACTCTCAAATTTCTTTTTTCTCTTTAGTTGAGAGAAAACAAATGCTAATAACGCCATTTATTTCAGTATAATAAAAAATATTTCTGAAAAATATATTAGAATAAATAGATTTAAATATTTGAAACTATTTAAGAATTTTAATTCTGACTTAAATTAGCTGAATAAATGTAGAATAATGTACAAAAATAATGTATCCAAATAAAATGAGTTCCAGTCAAAAATAAATTTAAATGTAATTAAATAAAAGTTTAAATAAATACATGTGAATACCTACTTTAGAAATATATTTTTATAAAACTATATAAATTTGCAATAACAATTGTCAAAATTAAAACAGAATAGGCATATAATCGAAAGTTGGATAATTGTGTTATTTCTTTTACCAGTTGTAGTACATTCAGTAAATGATATTTTTATAATTCTAGTATTGTAGACATCTTTCAACAAAGATGTGCTTAGATAATAAAACCATATCTTCTTAAACCTCTTTTTAATTAATAATAATGTATTTAAAGTGTTATATTATTGTAAAATATATAAACGATTCTTTATATTTTTATGCTTTTTTAATACTTTATATAAGGTTTCTGTAAAAGTATAGAAAGTTTTAACGATGAATAAAACACATAGTATTCTGTTTGTACTTAATCTTTTATGTTCGGCTGGCAAAAGTTTAGTAGTTTAATAGAATAAAAGTATTATAAACTTTCGTTTTATAATCTTAAAATGTTTTAACCCCTTAACGTGCACGCTCAAGTTAACTCGAATGGGCTAAACTGGCCTAATTATGGATGCTCGAGATAATTCGAGCAGGGTTCTACTTTATATTGCTATAATTTTTCACACTCGGGTGCAATCGAAAATTGAAAATAACACTGTCAAAAAAAAGTTTTATTGATATTTATCATTTACATGGAATTGTAATATATATTCGACAATTTTCTGCAATGCTATCAAAATCCAAAATTGCAATAAAATTTTTGATTATTTTTGTATTTTTTGGCAAGACAACGTTCTAAATTTTGTGTTTTACATTAAAAAGAATTGACTTTTTTGTTGGCCGGTCTTTTTCAAAAAACATATCTGTGCACTAATGGGTTAATGAGATTGGAGACATCCTGAAATAGGACAATTTGTATAAGAAAATTATACTTTAAAATTTAATATAATTTTAACAATATATTCACATCAAAGTGTTTACAATTGCAAATTCAAATCTTAATAACTTTGGAAATTATCAGATATTAATTTTTTTTTAAATGGCATAGTTGAAAAGAAATGTAATGCGTATGGAATTATAGCAAGTTATGGTGTGCGTATTAAATATATATTTACTGTATTAAGTAGTCAGATTGGTTGGATGGTTGGCTGTTAATGCTTTTCTAATATGAAAATAAACTTTAAAAGAATCCCAAATATATACTATTACATAAATAGGAAGGATGTTTTATGTTTATGCCGGAAATCTCTAAGTTACATTGTGATCAGTTGTTTTCAAAATCCATTATACGTTTGCATGATAGGTGGAGGCTGAGAGGTAAAATAAGCATCTTCCAAGCTCGTGCACTGGGTTCAACTCTGAAAGCTCTTGCAAGGTATTTATAATTAAATAGTGTTATTTGTTATCTGCAACTATGTTGTAATATATTCAAAATTATTTATATCACTGGGTCTAATAGGGTAAGGTGTTAATGTCATTACAAATTTTTAAAAGGATCTGAATCTTTGTTAGGAAAGTTCTTAACCCTTTGCATGTTCTGTTCTTCATATATGATATACATATCTAATGCTTTACATCCTTGTTCATCACATGTAATACCCCCCAAAATATATTATGTTTATAAGCTTATATGTTTGTTATATTTTATGACATTGTGTATCACATGTGGTTTACAGATTTATAAAGCATTAAATCTGTAAATCATTTGTGATGTAAAGGACAGGCGAATAGCATGAGGTTGTGTGAAAAGTTGCTATATAGATGACTCTAAAGGGATCATATGCAGATACGTGTTAACAAGTGGCTTTAGGTTTTTAGAATTTAGTTAAGTAACGATCAGCAATACAGCACAATTTTGTTTGTAAAACCTAAAAAAATTGGCTTGGCATGTTACAAGATTCACAAAACCTTCAAAGACGGAGAAGAAAAAAATCAATAAACCACCATTCGTCAAATTCTTTAAATTTAGAGAATGTGACAGTTAAGTTTCCCAGACATACAGTTATTGCATATTTGTACAAGGATGTGCTCCAGGAATTCAGGAATCGAGTGACCACATAAACTCTTAAACAATTAGATTTTGCTTCACGATGTTGCGCAAATCATAACCAGCCTTTAAAGTAACTAAGTTTCAAGCAAATCCCAATGTCCCAACGCTGCCCTAAACACCTTACAGAAATGCCGTTTTAGTCCCTGCCGAATTTCGTCTCTTCTCTTTGTTAAAAATTAGCTTTAAAGTCGTCGTTTTGAAAATCTGATGAACTTACAAACAAGCATAACCCACGTTTAGAGCTCTAGACAATTTCCATCAATATGAGATACAGCCATTGCGAATGGTGCTTTAATGCAGGAAGATATGTAGAATGGTATTAAGTATCCGTGAAATTATCTTAAAATAAACTAGTCTTATGAAATCTGTATCTGAGTAGACACTGTAAGTGGTATATTTATAACTTCGAAATCATCGTCCAAATTATCAAAGTCATTGTTTAACGTTTTCGACTAACATTCAATTTAAAGATATTGAAAGCTTCAGATAATACTTTTAAGTGAAGGGATTAAAGCAAGAACGTAGAACATATTTTGAAATAAGTATTAATAGTTATTTACTGTTGTCTAGTAGCGTAAATTTATGTCACTGATTAAGAAGAAATGAAACATGTTGTTTTTACGGTGAAAGCTGAAAGGTTGACATGTCAAGCCCCACTAGGTTATATTCAACATATAAGTAATACAAAAATAAACCTATTTGCATCTTTCTTACGCACAGAATTATAAATACATATAAAAAAACAAATAAAACATTGTGGTAGGAAAGTGAGATCTTAGCCTTGTTCAGCACACTCGAGTTTACTAAACTTCTCACTCATTTACACCTAACGAAATAAAGTTAAAATAAGAATTTTTTGATTTGCAATGTACGAACATTAAATTGATGGGAGGAGGGTGAAAAAAATTAAATCAAATATTGTTTAGAATCCAAGATATTAATATTCACTAATTTTTATCTATAGTTTAAATAGACTATGATTTACAAAATATTCTTTCGCATAAAACGATACATCTATCTACTGGAAAAACATGTTTCTGTCCTTTTCTAGAAAAAAACACATATTTCAAGTTTAAATTTTTCAATGAAGCATGATCTCATACATTAAATAGTTTATACTATAAGAAAAAATTATTGTTTAAATTTATTTTATGATAAATATATACCATTAGTTTTAGCTTAGATCGAAAAATTTCTTGAATGTAAAATCTAAATGGATTATGCTTGAAGTAGTAAACGTTTTTATATTATTCTTATTTTTAAAGGAAAAAGTAAAGTTCTATGTACGAAAAAACCTTCAAATTACTTAACTTGCAATAATTAGTGTACACGATTGTGCATATGTGACTTAAAATTACATAATTTATAACATAATTTATAACATTTAATTTATAACATTTATACATAATTTATATAATTATTTTTCTTATATTTCTCTCAAAATTTGAAAATGTGACACTTTTAATAATTATAAAAGTGATATTTTATGCAATAAATACGAATAGCTATGCAAGCAAAGTTTTATATTTCATGATATTCATTAATTTAACCGAAAGCATGATTATCATGAGTTATCTAGGTTTCGTATATATTGCAGTTAATTATTATCCGAAGAAAACTCGGGGGAAGCAGAATTTGTCAGTACCATTTGTTTTATTACGGATTTACTGGGCCTGGGAGATATGAAAGAAAATATTCAGCTTTGCTTGGCAATTTGTTAAGTTTTCTTTTTGTTTTTGGCTGTACTGGTCACTTGTTTTAAACTGATTGAAAAACTAATTTCAGAAAAACATCGTGAAGAGACTTCTGTCACATCAGGATGGCCCAGCATTAGTCCTTTACCACTGAGATTTACCCCATTGCATTTTCCAGATCTTAATCCTGCTACTGGAAAAATAAATCAAACCCAACAAGACAGTGTACTTCATGTTCCCGTAAAACAGATTCCAGAGGTAAGAAAAGATACCAGGCACCAATGTACAGAATAGCAGGTATCACTTTGTGTTGTCCCTTATTTCAAAGACTATAACACAAAAACTAATATTTAACTTTTTTTCATTTACCCGAGATAACTCGGGATAATAAACTAATACTAAAACTAAACGCTTTTACACATGTAAAAAATTAAAAATTAAACTTAAAACCTACATATTTTTTGTTTCATTTCCTTCTATTTAATAATAAAATTTAAAAATGCACTGATTTTTTGCAATTTAAAAAAAAATTAGTAAAGGAAGCGGTTAATATTAATAAACAGATTTCAGAGGTAAGAAAAGAGACCAGATACCAGTGTTCAGAATGTCAGGTATCACTTTGTGTTGTCTCTTTTTTCAAAAGCTATTACACAAAAACTAATGTTTATTTTTTTAATTTACCCGAGATAACTCAAGATAATAAACTAATACTAAAACTAAGCGCTTTTACACTTGTAAAAAATTAAAAATTAAACTTAAAACCTACATATTTTTTTGTTTCGTTTCCTTCTATACAATAATAAATTTTAAAAATGTGATGATTTTCTGGACTTTTTGTCAAAAAATATTTGTAAGGGAAACTGTTAATATCAATAAACAGATTCCAGAGGTAACAAAAGAGACCAGAGACCTGTGTACAGAATGTCATGTATCACTTTGTATTGTCCCTTTTTTTAAACACTGTCACACAAAAACTAGTATTTAACTTTTTTTTTTGTTTGCTCGAGATAACTCTGGATTATAAACTAATACTAAAATTAAAAGCTTTTACACCTGTAAAAAATTAAAAATTAAACTTTAAACCTACATATTTTTTTTGTTTTGTTTCCTTATATTTAATAATAAAATTAAAAAATGTTATGATTTTCTGCAATTTTTTTCAAAACAAAATTGTAAGGGAAGCACTTAATTACAGGGTCAATAATCTTATAAAAGAACTCGGGGTTTTAAAAATTCATATCTCACTAACTATGAAAGATAGCAAAAATTTAGTCGATTCTCTGAAAAGAGTAGCTCAAAAAGTTTTTATCATGTCATTTTGGGAATGTTTGTATAATGTAATACTATTGGCTGCGCTGCAGGCGTTGACCTTGAAATGACGTCGCGAAATTTGAAATGATGTCGATTCCGCAACAAAAGGCTCAATGTGTTATGTTGGCTTCATAGAAACCGAAGTCTGTAGTTACCGTACAAAGAAATTTTCGACCGTAACTATGGTGTTAAACCGCCTTTCTGACAAAACCATTTCGTCAATGGTTCAGTGCATTTAAGGAAACAGGGAATGTTTTTGAAGCAAAAGTCGCCGGGTAGGCCGAGTGTGTCTCAAGAGAAAGTGGTACAGAACTCCGTTGGATTTTTTCTTCTGGGGGCATATCCAGAATCTTGTGTATGCAGAGAAAAATTCGTGATGTTTCAACATCTCAGGGAACGAATAGTCAATTGTTGTTGGCAACCGTCGCACCAGACATGCTCGCCAGGACATGGGAAGAGGTAGAATACCGTTTAGACTTCTGCCGTGCCTACTAACGGGGCTCATATAGAACTTTACTAAGTGTTAAAAAAAAACTTGAAAATTGTAAGCTTGCCAGTCATGTATAAAAATGTATGTATGTCTTTTATTTCATTAAAAATATTTTGCCTCAAAAACCCGGAGTTCTTTTTTATAGACACCTGTATTAATAAACATATTCCAGAGGTAAGAAAAGAGACCAGTGTACAAAATGTCAGGTATCACTTTGTTTTGTCTCTTTTTTCAAAAGCTACTATACAAAAACTAATAATTAACTTTTTTTCATTTACCCGAGATAACTCAGGATAATAAACTAATACTAAAACTAAGCACTTTTACACCTGTAAAAAATTAAAAAATTGAACTTAAAATCTACATGTTTTTTTGTTTTATTTCTTTCTATTTAATAATAAAATTTAAAAATGCAATGATTTTTTTTTTCAAAAAAAATTTGTAAAGGAAGCGGTTAATATTAATAAACAGATTTCAGAGGTAAGAAAAGAGACCAGATACCAGTGTTCAGAATGTCAGGTATCACTTTGTGTTGTCCCTTTTTTCCAACCTCTCACACAAAAACTAATATTTAACTTTTTATTCCCTTACCCGATATATTTCGGGATAATAAACTAATACTAAAACTAAACGCTTTTACTAATGTAAAAAAATTAAAAATTAAACTTAAAAACTACATACTTTTTTTTGTTCCTTTTCTTTCTATTTAATAATAAATTTAAAAATGCGATGATTTTTTGAATTTTTTTTTTTAATTTGTAAGAGAAGTGGTTAATATTAATCTAATTTATGAAATATAATTTATAAC
>CM063504.1:108742271-108764771 GCA_032207245.1 Pardosa pseudoannulata
TATTTCAACCTTGTCCCCTCTTCCTTCATATCGTCAAATCGGGATAGTTCTAAGGATCTCATTGGTCTGCTTAAACCCCGCCTTGAGACAGCCAACGTGAAAAACTTTATCCCTTCTAATTGGGCACTGTCCCTTAGGGACTCATAAATACTCCACAAAGGTACATTCTTATTTAATGTCAAGTACGGAGACGGGATTCTAATCTGGGACTGGGATCAGAACCCTGCCCGAGACCACCGTACAAGACAACAATATCCGTTGAATATAAATTTATGGTCCTCTGTCTTGTTACAAAGATGTGATGATGTCAGATTTATATCCCGAACATTTTACTTCTTGTATGAAGAATCAATTATATAACAGAACTAAATCGCCTCATCACAGTAATTTTGAGGCTGGGTCCAAGCAGAATTCTGAAGAGTACAGTTCTGCCCATTCGCTCATCGTTTGGTTAAATAAATGAATGTGCAAAGCTAGAAAACTCATAAAGTATCAATTTAAATGACAGAATAAAAATAATACCAGATTCTTAAATATGTAGTGTAACATTTAAAAGATTACTATCTATCTACAGTTTTAATAGGGAATATTCATTCCGAAAATAGTAAATAGCAAGGCACTAAAGGGTTTAATAATTACAATAAATAACATAAATCAATCAATGGAGTGAAAATTAAAAAAAAATTCTATTATACACTAATTGTAAAGTTTCTGCTAAGTAGGAATAATACTGTAAAGTTTTATATTTTAACCTACAATTAAGATTAAATTCATCTGGACCCATCTATCCCCATGTAACAATAAGTTACATTCTGTTCACCCCATGGGTCTTCGGGGACATGCCGGGGCAGGACCGGTTTGAATGTAGAGCGACTTCGGACTTCTCCCAGCCAATAGAGGTGTCCGTTAGTTTTGGGGAATTTTGATCCTCTCCTCCTGGCATTCTGGAGTGGATTTTTTGTCTCCGCAGAGAGTCGGAAATGTTTTGAGGGACAAGGTTGTTACCAGAAGAGGCGAAGGTGAACGGCTGGCATCCGTGGCTTGTGGATGACCCCCTTTTAAAGAATAGCCTTATTATTTTTTTCAGGATTGACGCCGACTCGAAAGCAGTCTTCGATCTACAAATGATAAGTTGATTCAACTATTTGTATTCCTTAGGCATTTATTATTG
This sequence comes from Pardosa pseudoannulata, assembly GCA_032207245.1. Classification (NCBI taxonomy): domain Eukaryota; kingdom Metazoa; phylum Arthropoda; class Arachnida; order Araneae; family Lycosidae; genus Pardosa; species Pardosa pseudoannulata. Next base: position 108,743,443 of record CM063504.1, read on the forward strand.
TATAAAACAATTTAATCAAGACCTATTTTTCATGTGTTTCTTAATGAGCTTTAATTTCTTTCTCAAACACTAGGCCAACGTAACATTATTATTTTTACATCCTGGTCACGGCACCAAAATGTAAAAATAATAATGTATATTATTTCAAATGTAAAAATAATAATGTCCCCGGCATGTCCCCGAAGACCCATGGGGTAAACAGAATGTAACTTATTGTTACACTCCACTTACTACAGTGGTTTGCTTTGGTTTTGGAGTGCTACGGTCTGCTATTGTGCAACACAAGGGTTAATCATACCGAGACCTACAGCTTAACACTTTAATACCCAAGTCATTTCTGCCGATTACATTTCGGAGCCTATCTTAAATCTAAGTTAATATGGACTGTACAGAACGAAATAAATTTGAAGATCAAACAATTTTGAATACTAGAGCATGTCACGTTAATGATCAGTTATCGTGTTAAACATAGAGTGACATTTATTAAAAAAAAGGAAAAAATTCCTGAAAAAAGATTTATTTGATATTGCAGGTAAAATAATCTCTGCAAAATGCTGTAGTGTAATGGAAAAAGCAAATTTGTCATGATCTCAGTCTGTACCTGCCGAAAAAGTAAATTTATGAGCGCTGATCGAAAAATCATAAAATCTAGATCTAAATGAAAAAAATATAAATAATAGAAATTACTTGAAAATTTCGTAGATTGTTTATAAGATTGCCCATTACCTACTCTCAATAAGAAAATTTGTTCTAAGAAAACATAAAAACTCCACAAGCTATTTTTTAGCCGTATCAAAAATGATACGCCAGGCATTAAGTGGTTAAAGCCAATTCCCAACGGCTACGAACATCTATGTCACAGTGGGATTCAAACCCACGATCTCCGATACCAAATACCAGCAACCTAAACAATCGGTCATGGTTTGGAGCCTTTTCTAAAATGAATTAAATGTATAGAAATGTCTTCAATATAAGGATTTCATATAAATTAGATGACTAGTAGAAATAAAATTAAGTCATGATTGATTGGTCATTAAACTAAATTTAAATGTACAATTATTTGCATGGTAATTTATTGAAAATTAAAAAAAGGATGCAAATAGAGTACAAAGCAGTATTATTGATTGAATAAAATGTTTTAAATCTTGCTTATCTTGATATCATGTATAATTTTCAATACTATTCTATTTATTGTTCTGTATTTTTCTCATTTATTTCACTTTTATAATCAATATCTCTCATACAATTTTAATAAACATTCACTAGCTTGCTATAAGATGAAACTGACACACATTTCGTATGAACCTACAGAGAACATAAAATATTACACTCATTATTCAAATAATTATATATTGTATATTACATTTGTAAATTAAAATATATAACGTTATCTGTTTGGAAACTGTAATTAATTCTCTGACTTGACATAATTTAAACATATGAATATATTTATATATTTTATGAACAGTTTTAAAAATTATATGTTACCACCCCAAAAATGAAAAAAAAATATCGATATAATACCGAGTTCCTTTATCAAAGATATGGTTTTATGCTCGCATGTATATACCTCTATTTTTAAGGGATACGTCATTTTAATGCATTTCGGGTGGTTAGGTTGGTTAGTTCGTGAGTTTGAATCCCACAGTGGTATGGATTTTCGTTGCTGTTCGGAATCAGCTTTAAACTGTAGGTCCCGCTCTCATTAGCCCTCGTGTTGCATAACTTTATAAGGAAAAGTGACGAAATACTGAAATTTTCTATTCGGTATACCTATCTCTGCGGATATGCGTCAATTTGACGTTATAATAACGCAGACAAAATGTTTAGTAAATTAGTTCTACTCATGCTAACATTACAACAATAATAAATACGAATGTACCGACAATAATTTGATCCGTGATCTGATATTGTTATCTCAACTGAAATACGCAATAAGTAACCATAGAAAGAAACATATCAACATCTAAATAAATTTTTGAAGACTTATTTCATCTATTTGCATACCGACTATATAAACGCAACTATATGTTTGCTGCAGCGTTTAGTGAATATTATTTTTGAACAGTTTTAATTAATATCGCAAGATAAACAGCGTTTAATATGTTGATGAAAGATTATTAAGCACGTCATAAATTTGAAAGTATTTGATCAGGTATCGCTATTTCATAAGATACCATTAAAAGGTTGTCTTTTTAAGAAATTGAAACTTTCAACGTGAAATTCTGTCAGGTGAGTAAATATCAGTAAGTAGTAAACGTTCTTGATAACTATTTAATACCGGTTTAAAACCAGACTTTGTCTATTGATATAGCTCCTTTTGCATTAGTTTCTGAAAGTAACTGATATTCAAATACAGGTAACTAAATGTGTTTGTTATAGATATAAATTAACGTTGCAGTTATAAACCTTGTATATAGATAAAAAAATTTTTTGTAGTTTCTGGTTTAAAGATCTTTACCATTGCAAAATCTTTACTATTGCAAAGAGAGAAAGAAAATTTGTGGAATAGGTGTGAAAAATATTTTAAGTAATCAATCAATGGATATCCTCATATAAGTTTTAATATATGAATAATAAAGACAATTCATAAGAGCATAAAATGTATGTAATGTAAGAAAATAGTTGAAATCTTAGTAGAGAAAGTAGCATAGTTGGTGTTTTGAAAGGAAAAGGGAACTTAGATAAGATTTCAAAACTGACCCATTTGACAGCGACCACTGGAAAATATGGTGAGTGTATAAAAAATTTACATCTGTTGCAGAGAAAGTTTTGGGAAATGTAATGGAAGAATTTTAAGTCGAGAAAACATTTTTAATTAAGACATTTTGAGACTGGAAAAATATATTTTAAGGAATTAGAATGGAAGAAAGAGGTTTTTAAAGAAAGAGATAATTTAACTATAATAATTCTGATATATTACATTTATACAAAAATATTAAACCTCATAATCTAGCTGCATTCACCCAAACAATAAAGGGTAAAAATTAAGAAAATGTACTTAAAAAATACTACTAAATAAATAGAGAAAAAACAACTTTTTAAAAATATTTTCGCATTGTTTTTAGATTATAATGAGCGTTAAAACAAGTTATTAAAATATGACTTTGCTTTTTCCAGGTATTCGATTTCAGTTTTTTTTTTTGTTTTTGACTTAATGTGAAACAGCATAACGTAATTAAACATCAAATGATCTGAAATTTGAAAATATTTTTCACAAACATACAGCATTTTAAATTATAAATTGATTCAATTATTAGTGAAATTTACGTACAATTACTCCATTTAAAAAATCTTTCTCATCACCAAAATAAGTCTTTATTATAAAAGAAATATATGAAATACTGCGAAATCTACAAAATTTAATATTTTGTTTTATTTTCAAATTAGAGTGAAAACATATTTTACTTTTTTTCATAAAAATAACATCAATTAACACGAAATAAAATCTTTTTTCACTTGTTGTACGTCATGTTTGAAAAGACATTTTTGGCATTAAGAGTAAAGAATTAATTATTTGTAAAATACATATCAAGAAAACGGCTACATAAAAAAGTTCTAATATTTTCTTTCATTCCATTATTATTTTTAAAGAAAATCACTGTTGAAGTTTTAATTTTATGCTGTGTTTTAATATTTTTATTTCTGTTAAAGGAATAAAAAAATATGTGCATGTGAATTGACATGAGTATATTTCTTTATATACATTCTCACATATATAGGCCAAACGATGATCGATTTAGGGTGCTGTTCGGAACCGGATTGTTTTCGAATACTGTGAAGTAGCCGTTCAAATCGGCTTAAAGAGTAGGTTCCTGTCTCATTATCCCTTATGTTGCAAAAATTAGAATACCTCTCCAAACCAAACATAAAATTACATTATATAGCTTCTTTTTAAGTTTTATAATAAAAGAAATTAACTTTATCTGCTATTCTAGAGTTAAATAAATGTGTTACAATTCAACTAATTACTCTCACTTTCGGGGTAGCAGTATTAGTCAAGTCAAAAATAACACGCATGTAATTTTTTACTGTATACAAAATGTCGGTTCTTTATACAGTCTTAAAAAATGTTTTATAAGAAGACGACATACCATTATTGATTTACTTCTCAAGAACAGGTCAAAAAATTTACTAACTTCGGACTAAGTCATAATACATCATACCTCCATCGGTAACTTTCAGAATGAGCAAATGGCAGAGCATGTAAGCAAGAATCCATATAATAAATACACATCGATAAATAAGAATGTGACAAAAACACAGAAAAACGTCAACCGAGACAGTCGAAGAGATATGAAAGGTCAAAGAGTATATGGAGGAGCAGTTAACCTCTTAAGAGGGCATTTCTTTCCCAAATAGCTTCCTATTTTTCTATGATGTAAAGCCTAAGGCAATTGTTAAAGGTGCGGCGGACATTACAAAGTGTTTACGTAAATAAATATCTCAAAGTTAGGAAACATTGTTTACTAATAACCACGTTTTCATTTTTTCAATGTTGCATGATTAAAAAAATTCTTTGTGTAGGTTTTTCAGTTTTTTTCCTTCGATTTTGCCTCAATTATCTTAGTGTTATTATTAATAACTAGATAGCTTTTCCCGCTAGGTGGCTTGATGGTACGAATACAATTGTTAAAGTATATGATAAAATAGCATTTTTAATATTCATTGAAAATCAAAATAACTACCACACCCGTGCTGAATATTCTGGAGTAATTTAGGTGTGAGGAAATGACACCCAGTCAAGTATATCACTCTATTCCATTAATAATTTAACTGAACAATAATCATTTGGGAAAAAGTGCAACTTTAAACTAAAAGAATTGATCCTCTAAAGAAAATAAATTTACTAAATCCTAAGGCAATTGCTAAAGGTGGAGTGAACATTACAAATTGTTTACGTAAATAAATATCTCAAAGTTATAAAACATTGTTCACTAATAACAACTCTTTTTTTTCAATGTTGCATGTTTAATAAGGTTCTTTGTTTAGCTTTTTCATTTTTTTTCGTCGATTTTGCCTCTTAATTATGTTAGAGTTATTAATATTAATAACTAGCTTGCTTTTTACTCTAGGTATCTTGATGGCACGAATACAATTTTTAAAGTATATGTTAATACAACATATATTTAAAATTCATTAAAAATCAAAATAACTACCACAGCCATGCTGAATATTCTGGAGTAATTTAGGTGTGAGGAAATGACACCCGGGGACGTATATCGCTCTTCTCCTTTCATAATTTAACTGAACAATAATCATTTGGGAAAAAAAGGAAAAATTCATTTGGGAAATATATATATATATCTATATATATATATATATATATATATATATATATATATATATATATATATATATATATATATATATATATATATATATATCTATATATATATATATATATCTATATATATATTTATATATATATATATATATATATTTATATATATATATATATATTTATATATATATATATATATATATATATATATATATATATATATATATATATAATATATATATATATATATATATATATATATATATATATATATATATATATATATATATTATAAATATATATATATCTATATATATATATATATATATATATATATATATAATATAACTGCCGAACGAAACTGTTGAGTTGGTTTGTGTGTTACACACTTTAATGTAGTTTTGTTTTAGTTATCCTTTATACAACCATTTCTATATATAAGGGCCATAACACATGAAAGTAGAGTAAAATGCAATTTTTATCTGAAAAAATGTGATCTGTATAAAGAACACTTAATACTTAAGAAGCTAAAATTATTTTTGTTGTACAAGTATCACAAAATAAATATCACTTAAATTTGTTTTTAATGTAATTAACGTATGTGAAATTATATGTACATAGGAATATCTCATATAAATTGTTAAAATTTCATATACATAAACAATGACTGTGAACATTATGTAATATTTTAGTGACAGCAATCCTTTAAAAACATTAATTAATTTTAAATATTTTTTTATTGTTTAGATACTATTATACTTTTTAGTCTTATTTTCAATGATGTTTAGGAAACTATTGTTTATATATATATATATATATATATATATATTATATATATATATATATATATATATATATATATAATAAATGTATCATTTTTAACAATTTTATAAAATTATCATTGCTTAAAGAAAATTATTTTATTACTCTTTCATCCATTGGTTAATAATTGCTTGCCTAATATACACCTAGTTTATTTTTACTTACCTAAACGGTCTTACATGTGTACAAGTGTCAACTAATTTGGAATTCTCTGGAACTAAACTGGACTTCTCTAAAGGAAACGATTTTAATTAGCTAATACATGCTGTTAGTTTAAAGTTTAAGTTTATAATAGAAAGACAAAACAAATATTTGTTAAGTGATAAATGTTGAAATTATCTGCCACATTATTTGAACACGACTTAATTAATAGGAGAATAAGAGATAGGTGTTAAAGTTTCTGGAGGCATGAAAATTTCTTAAACATGAGGAAAATTATCTGTTCAGAATGTATAAATAGAATATGTTGTGTGTAAGCTGTCAGTAGTAATTCACAGGCTCGGAACAGTTTAAAGGTGAACGCGTCCAGATTATAAATTTCCGTATAATTAATAGGCAGCGTGCTCGAAATTCAAAATGATTTAGCAGAAAAGAGGCAATTCATGTCAGTCTCATATCTGCATTTACGAGGTATAATTGACTTTCTGGCTGCTTGTCAAACACATTTTATAATTGATTATGGAAACCATGATTACTTTAGATGCATAATAATAAGATTCACAGTTTCATTGCAGAACTTAGCGTAGTGAAAGATAATACAAAGAACTGCTATTTTATAATCCATATATTGCTATATTTCATGAATAAAATCAATAGAATCTAGGTATGATTGAATTTATAGAAATTTTAAAAGTTTCCTTAATTTTATATTCTTACCAGTATCAGAAAAAATAATAAAATTATCCATCAAATTAATGTTCAGCATAGCAGAATTTGAGTTGCATACTAAAAAATGTTTAAATATTTGATTTATATTTTAAATTCCCAAAGAAATTACTTTTTGTTTAAAACGGAATTTGTTGAAAAATTCTCATGTTTATATAACTACTGATATTTCTGTTTTCCTTCATTTACTAATTATTTTAGATGAACAAGTAAGATAAATCCCACTTTATTACTCAATAATTAACCTAGTAAGCCGAATGAGGGGTAAATTGATATTGTACTGCTGTTTAGATCCATAGTTTATAGGTTTGAATTACTTTAATGGCTATTAATAGACAATAAATGTAGTCTTTAAGCAGTAGGTCTCATTCTCCTTTATTATCTTGTCGAAAATGATATAGACTAGTTTTCCTAATCAAATGAAACTTAACCAGTTGAAATGAATGCTCCCTTTAATATTTACTCGTCGAAACACAACTTGGGGGGGGGCAGGGTCTAAGATGCCAATATCCGTTTCCGAGACCAAGTGCTCTGGGGTGCTAAGCATGTGTTCCAGATGTGTGGTCAACCTTATGCGAAAACCCCGGTGTTCAGTTCTCAAGCGTTCTTCTTACTCAGTTTATCTACCCACTTAATGGATCAAAGTTAACTCAGCCTTATCCATGCTGAGGATCGAACCTGGACCTATGTACGAGTTTAAAATCTAAAAGATATATATTTGAGATAAAACTCTGTTATCGCTATTTAGAGTGAACTGTTGAACCATAAACAAAGATACTTAAAAATACTTAAAAAAGTGATTTTTGCATTTGCATTTTTTACTAAAGAATGAATGTTACTTGAAGGTCAAATATTCTTTCTTTTCTTATAAGCTAAACAATCAATGAGATATTTTGGATTTTAAAGAGGCTGTTTGCACATTTTAGACGAATTTCGTTACAGGTATTAAAAAATCGCCTGCTGCAAAATAAATAACTTCCATTGTATTATGTTTTTAAAAGTCAAAACTATGGTCTGCGGATATACAGGTTTGTCTTTAATCGAAATGGCGTTTTTAACGAAGCAGGGGTTTGAAGGGTATATTTATGCTCTTTCCGAAAGAGAAGTATTCATATTCCTATATCCAAAATCGATAGTCATGGTTTTGTGATATCTACGGCGTCAATAAGTAATGTCGTGAAAAAAAAAGAAAAAAACTCCATGTCAGCCCGAAGTGCGACAAAAATTCCGAACATGTATCCAAGGTAAAAATGAACATCTTACACTATTGCAAAGGTACTTTGTGTAATGTTCAAAGAAAATCTCTTTAATAAAATCACAGTTGCAAAAATGCTCGGTGTCCACTGTAAAAGTAAATGTTAAACTTTGATTTAAATATTAAAAAAGGGGAAAAACGCAATGTGCATCATTTCAAGGTTAACTCCAAATACTATCAGGGTATTTTATCGCCAATTTTTCTGAAAGAAATGCCATCGCTTTACCCACAGTGCCATCAATATATGGAACTCCATCAAAACAAAGCTAGCAGTCACACATCAAAATCCACTGCAAAATTTCCTAAAAGAAATGGAACAAAAAACCGGTAACAAGACCATACATTTCACTGGTATCTCTACTAAATCTTCCGATGTATGGCCTATGGATTATTGTGCTTTCGGACTTTTAAAATCTGCATTGTCCAAACATCGTCCCATAACATGTAAAGGACTCTGGAAAGCTGTTCAGGAGGAATGGAATAGAATAAGTCTTCTGACACTTCAAAAGACATTATGATTCTGAAGATTGTTCAGAATAATTGCTATCAAATAGAAAATTTGAAATACAAGAATATTATGTAATTTAATTTTATGACTAAAGTATACATTGTTTAAAAAATGTGGGTACAGCCACTGAATAACACCATATTTTAGTGTTTAGTAGTGGAATTTTGTAAATTCTTACATTGTGACTTCATCATTTATTTCTTACATACATCTACAACCATTACAAGAAACTGTTAAAAATGTAAGTTCGAATTTCATAATTTCTGATAAAACTCGTAATTAAATTAGTGATTTCTGAAATAAAGTATATTTAAAGAAAAAACAGAAAACAAAATATAATTTGAAAGCAGTATTTTCTAAGTGCCCTAGAGATCTTTTCTTAAAATTATTTACATTAATTATTATTTTTAACTGTATTACTTTGCTTGGCTTTAATTCTAATTTTTGATTGACTGAGATAGAAAATAATAAATATACATATTTTTAATTCTTTTTACTTAAGTGTATGTATGTTCAATTTCTTTCACACTTAGTTTGACTAGTCTAATATTGTTTGAACTATCGTATATTCAGCAGAGAATGTATATAGGTGATAAGAACAACTATTTTCTAACTAAAGTTTTTATATAGTTTTTAGTATTTATCTATTTATTTAGAATATACAAATAATCTTTTTTTCTTGAAGTATTAATATTTTTCAAGTTCATATATCGGAATTCCCTTTGGAATTTTATTTTTGAAAAGAATACTATTTGTTGAAAAAGTTACTACTAGAACTGTCTCTACAGTAATGTTATGAAACGAATTAAATATTTATACATTTTCTGTGCAATTGTTATGGAAGAACTTAAAAAAAAAGAGTTCCTCAAACTCGTTTTGAAAAGTTGCGCAGATGTTACTAATGCATTTCGTTAATTTAATTCCCTGTTCATTAGATAATGAATTACAATAATAACTGTTCTCATGCATATTATATCATAAGTATAGTGCAAAAAAATTGTTATGAAGAACTTAAAAAAAAACAACATTATACATGTATCACTGAAAAACATCGAGCGCTGAATTTCTTTCTAAAATGCGCTTATATTATTGTTAATAAGTACAATAACTGAGCAAAAAAATGTTTTTCAAGGCAAGCATCATAGATAATTTTCGGTTTCATCACTAATCTTACCTATATCTTTCAAAATAAGAATGAATGAATATTAAGTATAAAAAGTTAGGCTATTTTTCCCACAAATATAGGTTATGTTAGATAAAATAACTAATTTATTTATGCATAGAATATTAATTACATGACTGCACTTAGTACATTGAAAAAACGCTCTAAGAATTTTTCTAAAATTAGCAGCTTTATGGAATATTTTTTATTTATATAAATATTTATTAGTAACTAATATAGTCCGTCAATGGGATCATAAAATTTTTATTTTTTCAGAATTGTAAAGTACCCTATAAGTTTCATCACCTAATATTACATATATCTTTGCTAAAATAAGAAATGAATGTAGGGTGGGTTAAGTATAAAAAGTTAGACTATTTCATTAACCCAAAAAATATAGGCATACATATGAATAATAGATACATATATAACTAAATTATATTATGTATAGAATATTAGTTAGCACTGCACTTAGTAAACACTGAAAGAAAACTTTGCTCTAAGAATTTTGTGCAGCGTAAAATTAGCAAAATAAACTTTACAATGGAATAAACTTTTATTCTAAATTTATATAAATATAATCTTAGTAACTAACATACAGCCCGTCATATGATGAGATCAGTAAAAGTTTTAATTTTTCAGAATTGTAAAGTACCCTATAAGTTTGATCACCTAATCTTATATATATCTTTGCTAAAATAAGAAATGAATGAAGGGTGGGTTAAGTATAAAAAGTTAGACTATTTCATTAACCCACAAAATATAGGCATACATATGAATAATAGATAAATATATAACTAAATTATATTACGTATAGACTATTAATCAGCACTGCACTTAGTAAATATTGCCAGAAAACTTTGCTCTAAGAATTTTGTGCAGCTTAAAATTAGCAAACCTAAACTTTACAATGGAATAATCTTTAATTCTAAATTTCTATAAATATATTTAATATTAACAACTAGCATATAGCCTGTCATATGACATAATCAGTAAATTTTTTTAGTTTTCCAGAATTGTAAACTACCCTATGAGGCATTTAAAAATTGGTTTGCTTTTTGGCTGATAATTATCTTGCAGCATAAAATAATCTATGAATAATTTCAAAATTATCATACATGTATGTGATCTATTATTCAAACCAAATATAAAAGAAATTATTTACTTAATATCAAAGTTCAGCGATAAAACGTATGAAAATAATGCAGACGATATTTAAATAATTTCAAGGATGAAATGATTAAATGAGATGGTTAAAGAACTGAAGTCATAATTCAAGAAAAAAATGCTAATTTTACCTACTTTTATGTGATAATTTGATAAATTTAATAGCCCTTGCTCTTGATATGGATTTGATATAATGACATTCAACTCTCGAAAATGGTGGAAAGAGTGAATTTCGAACGTTTTAAAGACGACAGTTCTTTTCACTATAATATGAAGTATATTTATACCAGTTTATTTTAGAATCGGATAGATAGTTTAGGAGAAGTAAAAGTTTACACACATGCAGACGATATTTAAATAATTTAAAATAAGAAAGGATTAAATGTGATGGTTAAAGGAATGACGTCATAATGTAGAAAAATGTTAATTTTATCTATTTATTATATGATAAATTTAATCGCGTGCTCTTAACCGTAGAAAATAGACCTTGAAATAATGACATTAAACGCTTAAAAACGGGGGATGGGGTAGATGTCGAATGTTTTAAAGACTAAAGTATTTTTTGCTGCGATATGAAACATATTTATACTAATTTATTTTAGAATTGTATCTATAGTTTAGGAGAAAATAAGCTTTACTCGCTTCGAATTTTGCTAAACTTAACTCATCAAGACTCCAATATGGATGCCTCTATCCATTCCTGGTCCAACCGCTTCATAAATTGGAGGACAGACAGATAACTTACGCTATTATTATATAGGGAATCATAATATAATCAGTCATTAAAGTGTATAAAAAATCTAATATATTCTGATAAATAAATATAACATTTTAAATATTTTTCATGTGATCATGGATAAAATTATGTTTATTCATTATTAAAGCAAATGATAAATTATGTTCTTTATGAAACATTAGTATCGATTTTAGTTAAATGTACACGTATACACAAAAGAGGACTTAGAAATACAACAAAAACGATACAACAGGGTGTAAGAACTTTTGCTATTCAGTCAATTACGTTTTGCTCTTACGTGTTAATAATTCATGCAATTCATGAGTGAAATGTATTTATAAACACTAGAGATTCGCGTGAAAAAAATGCCCAGACATTTTAGGTAAAAGGGGGTAAAGAACATTATTTCTCCATCTCATTAACTGGTCGAAATACAAGTTCATTAAAAGGAAATGCTTTCAACCATTTTTCATTGATTTCCTTTGTGTGTCCCCTAACAGTTAACGTCATAAATTGTCATTCCCGTGACAAGTGTATGGGGGTGGATATTTCAGAGCTAGAGCTGTTTTTTTTTGTTCAGAAGCTCGTTAGGTGTTTGGTAGTGGAGAAGTGTGAGTTGTGTTATATCTTCTAGCTGTAATATAGTATTATATTATTCTATAAGGTGTTATTACTTAAGTTTTAAATGCAATTTTATGCATTATAGAGGATATATTTTGGAATCTAAGCTACTGTGGATATTTCAGAGTTAAAGCTTTTTTTTTTGGTTCAGAAGCTCGTTAGGTGTTCGGTAGTGGAGAAGTGTGAGCTGTGTTATATCTTCTGTCTGTAATATAGTATTATATTATTCTATAAGGTATTACTACTTAAGTTTTAAATGTAATTTTATGCACTATAACGGATATATTTCGGAATCTAAGCTACTGTGGATATTTCAGAGTTAAAATATTTTTTTTTGTTAACCAGAAGTTCTTTGGAGAAGTCGCAACATCAGAGTAGAATGTACATGATTTTATGTTTTATGCACTATAGTATAGTTCGGATCTAAGCTATTATTCTGTGTGTGCTATTGGAAAATATATCTTTCAATTTAGTTAACCATTAACATTTCTTAATGGAGAAGAAATCGCAACATCAGAGTAGAATTTACATCGATTTTATGCAATTTTATGCACTATAGAAGATATATTTTGGAATCTAAGCTATTGTGTTCTGCGTTTGCTTGTTGGAAAAATATACACAAAAAACATCTTTCAATTTAGTTATACAATAACAGTTCTTAAGGGAGAAGAAATCGCAACATCAGAGTAGAATGTACATCGATTTTATGCAATTTTATGCACTATAGAAGATATATTTTGGAATCTAAGCTATTGTGTTCTGTGTTTGCTTGTTGGAAAAATATACACAAAAAACATCTTTCAATTTAGTTAACCAATAACAGTTCTTAATGGAGAAGAAATCGCAACATCAGAGTAGAATGTACATCGATTTTATGCAATTTTATGCACTATAGAGGATATAGTTCGGAATCTAAGCTATTGTGTTCTGTGTGTGCTTGTTGGAAAATATACACAAAAACATCTTTCAATTTAGTTAACCATTAACATTTCTTAATGGAGAAGAAATCGCAACATCAGAGTAGAATTTACATCGATTTTATGCAATTTTATGCACTATAGAGGATATATTTTGGAATCTAAGCTACTGTGTGCTGTATGTGATTGTTGAAAAAAAAACATATAAGCATCTTTCATTTTAGTTAACCAATAAAAGTTCTTAATGGAGAAGAAATCGGAGCATCAGAGTAGAATGTACATCGATTTAATTGAAAAATCGTCGATTCCTGCAATATCGATGATAGGTAAATCCAATTCTAAAAAAAGAAAATTATTTTGGATAATTGTTCTAGTGTTCTGCACTGTTGGATGCATTGTAAAAGTTTACGATTTTCTATCGGTTTACCTACAGTATCCAGTTTTAGTGGAAATGAATATCCAACGCAATTTGAGATCCGAATTTCCCGCAGTCACTGTGTGTAATCTCAATCGAGTAAAATCTCAATTTGATAAGTGCATCAGAAAATCTCAAGAATTTGAAGAATGTGATAAATACCCTCGATTTGCTACTCACAGATTGGCTGTGTCAGGGATCAAAAGACTGCTGTCATCAGCACAATCTAACATCTCCTCAGCGGAAAATTTCTATAATGATTCGTCGGAGATATTAAATGGCTTCACTGAACTCACAAAGTTTTCTCGAGAATCTTACGGTTACTCTTACAGCGAATTTATTACGAGTTGTGTATTTCAGTCGAAAGAGTGCGACAGTTTCGATTTTACCTTGTTCTCGAATTTACAATATGGTAACTGTTATACGTTTAATAATTTGAAGGAATCAAATGAAAATAATTCGAATGGAAATCCTCGTGTGTCTGCTATGGGTCCAGATTCTGGTTTAGAACTAGAATTAAACATTCAGAAAGCAACATACCTTAGTATTACAGACATTGTTGGAGCCAGGATCATTGTTCACAGTCCACATGACGATCCCAATATAGATGAAGATGGTATAAATGTTTTGCCCGGGCACGAAACTCATCTTTCTCTATCTAAAACGTCTATTAAACGATTACCAGCACCTTACAGAGACAGATGCATCAATTATGATCGACAACATAACGATACTTTTCTTAGGAGTGAACAAGATTGCACTGTGGCTTGTGTTCAGAAACATAACCTCATGAAATGCTCTTGTACAGATCCTGTGCGACCATATGCTGGTTCCAATGAGAAATGCAACCTGAAAAATATTACTCAATTAATATGTTTGTCTAATGCCATGCATGAAATAGCTAACAGTAATCTACCTTGCGAATGTCCTCTATCTTGTGTAAGTACGGAATACAAAGTCACAGTTTCTTCAGCACGGTTTCCCACATCTTCAATGTACAGCTATTTAAGTGATAAGATATTAATCAAAGTGTATTACGGCAATTTGGATCACGTAATTTATTCTCAAAAGCCTAGTTACACTCAGCAAGAAATGTTTGCTCACATTGGGGGGATTCTTGGAATATGGTTAGGATTATCTGCCGTAGCAGCTTTTGAAAATATAGAAAATATTTTTATTTTGGTAAAACAATTTACAAAATAGTAACTCTTTAAATATTTATGCTATATTATCTGAACTTCTATAATATTTTTTTAAAATTTGATTTTAGTTATTTTCCTTATGTGTTGCAATATTAAACTAAATATTTGCTAACTCATCACTTTTGTTATCAATAAAAGTACTTTTAACAGATATTAAATATTTCTGGAGGTAACGAAAATTTCTTTGAAAATTATTTAAATTTACACAAAAAAGATTATTATTACCACACAAATTGATTTTAAACAAAACCTATGACTATATTAAGGTTATTTTGAAATTTATGTGTATGTTATGTGTTGATAGTTTCTATGATACATCATTTAGGTTCTTGAAAAAGGACTACCTTGATTTTCAATCTTTATTTTCCCTCTTGATTTTCACTAAGACTTTTTTTTTACTTCAATAACTTTATTTCTTATATTTTCACATTTTCTTTAAGTTATTATTGTTTGTAAAACATGTGTTTTGTAATTAAGTAAGATTAAATTTTAATACAACTCAACAAAATATTTATCAATGTAAGTTTTACTGAAATGGTAATAAAAATAAAAGAAAAGTTTGTTTTTTACTAGAAAATGTTTTCCATCTTGTGAATACTAAATATATGTGCATTCAAAATATATGTATATTTATATTTATAGTTTCTATATAAATCTACTTTTCATTTAGAAGTGCATTATTGATCTCTTTTCCTCACGTTTGTAAAGTACTCTTCCAAGTCGTTTGATTTTATAATAAAATGGCATTCTTTAATATTAAATAAAATTCTTTGTTCTTTAGAATACATATAAATAGTGATGAATTTGATTGCTAATTGAAAAGTATATGATTAATAACAATTTCTTTTTATCATAATTTTAATTATTATAGTTTGCATTACGACAGAAAATAGAAGCTGTGAAGACATTAAAAAATACATTTTATTAAGAAGAAATTAATTTTTTCATTAGTTTACATATTGAAAATGAACAGTGCTTAATTTATTTTAAAGATATTGTTTAATCGTTTTCTATTTGTATTGTAATTTATAATTTTAAACAGTGTGCCATGTATTAAACAGTATTTCATATTTGTAGCATATTGCGCGTAACGCCCTTAAGTATTATTATTAACTTTTGAAACTGTATTCCTAAAAATAACAATATTTTCCTCTAAGTTGATCATAACAACATACTTATATTGAAAAAAAAAACAACCTGAAAGACTTTTATGTAACGTAATTTATAATTTTAAACAGTGTGCCATGTATTAAACAGTATTTCATATTTGTAGCATATTGCGCGTAACGCCCTTAAGTATTATTATTAACTTTTGAAACTGTATTCCTAAAAATAACAATATTTCCCTCTAAGTTGATCATAACAACATACTTATATTGAAAAAAAAAAAAAACCTGAAAGATTTTTATGTAACGTAATTTATAATTTAAAACAGTGTGCCATGTATTAAACAGTATTTCATGTTTGTAACATATAATACTTAAAGCCCTTAAATGTTATTGTTAACTTTTGAGACTGTATTCCTAAAAAAAACAATATTTCCCACCAAGTTGAGCATAGCAACATACCTACTTAAAAAAAAACCCTGAACGAAATGAAATGTGAAAATTATATACGTGGAATGTTCTATATAAAATGTTGAAAAATTTTGATTTTTAGACATGCAAACTAAACATTCCCGAATGTTATTCTGAGTTACTATTGTAATTCTTTATTTTTATTACCTGTTAAAACATTTTGGAAGTAGAAATATATTTTAAAAAATTTTAATAGCTTGTTTGGAAGTGGAAATACATTTTAAAATGTTTATATATATATATATATATATATATATATATATATATATATATATATATATATATATTATATATATATATATATATATATATATATATATATATATATATATATATATATATACATGTATGTATGTATGTATATGTATATATATAACTGTGAATAATATTTATAATACAGTCTTAAAGTTAATTGTGTCAGTAAATAATTTTTTATAAGGAATATAGTTTCAAAGGTATCTAAAATTTTATTCATATTTTTGTATAGAAAGCTTTGATAAATCTTAAAAGCATTGTGTTTTAAACTGTTAATACTTGACTATAAAGTATAAGAGATTTGAAAAAAAAAATCATTGAAAAATATACTACTAAAACTTCAACTTGTTTTATACTAGGTTCTAAAACACAAAAGTAAATTTGTAATATAATTAATGATATGTTTAGAAATATCTATTCAGAAGAATTGCTCCTTGCTTTCTGACTATTTGTGTTACAGTTTTGTACACAATAGTATACATTATTAATATGCATATATGCTACATTGTTTTATAAAATTCACAAACGTATATAAAATTTTAACGTATTCAGATATACATCGAAATTATACTTTTGTAGCATCAAGTGTGCGATGAATAATTAAATTATATACTATTTGCTTGTAAAAATGGAAATTCTTCATATTTCAAAAACTATAAAATTGTATAGTATTCTTATTATTTCAAATAACTTTAGAAATATTGTAAAATAGAGTGATATTGAGTCGACAACATTATTCATTTTTCTAGACTATTGCGATGCATATAGTTAAAGCTAAATTATATCTTACTCGTCTTCAGCTTCAAAGATGGTTGACGAATATACAAATTTTTATTTTCAAGTATATAATATGTTTATGTAATTTTAATTGTATTATGTAATAGTTTCTATAGAAAGCTTCTATAGAAAGCTATAGTCGTTTCTTTCATGACTTATTTTTGTTTACAATATTTCACATTCATATACATTATTAATCATTTCCATTCAGGATATGGTACATTACGTTTATAAAATTCACAAACGTTTACAAAATTTTAAGATTTTCAGATATACATCGAAACTATATTTTCGTAACAACTAGTGTGCGTTGAATAATTTAATTATATACTACTTCCTTGTAAAAATGAAAATTTTTAATATTTCAAAAAGTATGAGATTGCATAGTAATGTCTTATTATTTCAAATAACATCAGAAATATTGAAAAATAGATTGAAAAAGAGTCGACATTATAATTCATTTTTGTTGACTAGTTAAATGCATATAGTTAAAGATAATATATTTTACTCGTCTGTAGCTTCAAAAGATTTTGGCATATAAAAATTTTTTAATGTGTTTATTTGGCATATAAAAATTAATTAAGTTTATAAAATTCACAAATATTAAAAAAAAATTAACATTTTCAGATATACATCGAAATTATATTTTCTAGCATGGACTGGACGGTGAATAATTAAATTATAAACTACTTCATTTTAAAATTTAAAATTATTAATATTTCAAAAAGAATGAGATTGCATATTAAATTCTTATTTCTTCAAATAACACCAGAAATATTGTAAAATAGATTGAAAAAGTATATAATATCTTATGTAATTTAATTGAAATGCGTGTGATAGTTTCTATAGAAAGCTTTCATCAATCTTTAAAATCTTCGATGGTAAATTGTTGATACTTAACTATAAAATATAAGAATTTTAAAATACTTCATTGAAAAAAATATCATTAAAACTTCAAATACTAATTATTAGTTGCAGAAAGAATCTTGAACTTCTTTCATACTGAGTTCTAAAACACAAAATAATTACATTTATTTCTCTAAAACGTTAGAAATACAATTCCAATCGTTTTCTATATTTTTTAGTGTACAGTTTCTACACAATGATAAATGCATTAATATTTGTGTTATAAATATTATTCTCTTTGTTTCTTACATGGGTCTATTAGATAGCAATTGCTAGTTGCTTTCATGACTTATTTTTTGTTACAATATTTCAAGTTCATATACATTATTAATCATTTCCATGTATGATATGGTACATTTCATTTATAAAATTCGCAAACGCTTACAAAAATTTAACACTTTCAGATATACATGGAAACTATATTTTCATCGCATCGAGTGTGCGATGAATAAATAAATTGTATACTATTTCCTTTTAAGAATGAAAATTCTTAATATTTGAAAAAGTATGAGATTGCATAGTAAATTCTTATTATTTCAAATAACATGAAAAATATTGTAAAGTGGACTAAAAAAGAGTTTATAATATTATTTATTTTTCTGGACTAGTTCAATGCATATAATTAAAACTAATATATCTTACTCGTCTTCAGCTTCAAAGGATTTTATCATATAACAAAATTTGTATGTTCAAGTATTTCATATTTTATGTAATTTTCTTAAAAGGCACACAATAGTTTCTACAGAAAGCTTTCATCAATCTTAAAATGGTTGGTAGTAAATTGTTGATACTTAACTATAAACTATAAGAATTTTAAAGCACTTCATTGAAAAAAATATCATTAACACTTCAAATACTAATTCTTAGTTGTAGAAAGATTTTTGAACTTATTTCATACTGAGTTCTATAACACAAAATAATTACATTTCTTTCTGTAAAACATTAGAAATACAATTCAAAGTGTTTTCTATATTTTTTAGTGTACAGTTACTACACAGAGATAAATGCATTAATATTTGTATTATAAATATCATACGATTTGTTTCGTACATGGATTTATTAGATAACAATTGTTAGTTGCTTTCATGACTTATTTTTGTTACAATAATTCATATGCATATACGTAATTAATTATTTCCATGCATTATATGGTACATTATGTTTAAAAAATTCGCAAATGTTTACAAAATTTTAACATTTTCAGATAAACATTAAAATTATATTTTGGTAGCATCCAGTGTGCGAAAAAAATTAAATTATATACAACTTCCTTGTAAAAATTGAAATTCTTACTATTTCAAAAAGTATGAAATTGCATAGTAAAATCTTATTATTTCAAATAACATGAAAAATATTGTAAAGTGGACTAAAAATAGTTGACAGTATTATTTATATTTCTGAACTAGTTGAATGCATATAGTTAAAGGTAATATATCTTGCTCGTCTTCAGCTTCAAAGGATTTTGGCATATAACACAATTTTTATGTTGAAGTATATAATATGTTATGTAATTTAATTAAAATGCATGTAATAGTTTCTATAGAAAGCTTTCATCAATCTTAAAAATGTTCGGTAGTAAATTGTTGATACTTGACTATAAATATAAGAATTATAAAAAGCTTCATTGAAAAAAATATCATTAAAACTTCAAATACTAATTATTAGTTGAGGAAAGATACTTGAGCATTTTTCATACTGACTTCTAAAACACAAAATAATTACATTTCTTTCTCTAAAACGTTAGAAATACAACTCAAAGTATATTATGTATATATTTTTAGTGTACCGTTTCTACATAATGATAAATGCATTAATATTTGTATTATAAATATGATACGCTTGTTTCGTACAGGGATCTATTAGATGACTATTGCTCGTTGCATTCATGACTTATTTTTTGTTACAATATTTCAAGTTCATATACATTATTAATCATTTCCATGCATGATATGATACATTACGTTTATAAAATCACAAACGTTTACAAAATTTTAAGATTTTAAGATATACATTGAAATTATATTTTTGTAACAACTAGAATGCGATGAATAATTTAATTATGTACTACTTCCTTGTAAAATAGAAAAATTTTAATATTTCAAAAAGTATGAGATTGCATAGTAATGTCTTATTATTTCAAATAACATCAGAAATATTGTAAAATAGATTGAAAAAGAGTCGACATTATTATTCATTTTTGTTGACTAGTTGAATGCGTATAGTTAAAGATAATATATTTTACTCGTCTTCAGCTTCGAAAGATTTTGGTATATAACACAATTTTTATGTTCACATATATAATATCTTATGTAATTTAATTGGAATGCATGTAATAGTTTCTTTAGAAAGTTTTCATCAATCTTTAAAATCTCTGGTAGTAAATCGTTGTTACTTAACTATAAATTATAAGAATTTTAAAATACTTCATTGAAAAAATATCATTAAAACTTCAAATACTAATTATTAGTTGCAGAAAGATTCTTGAACTTGTTTCATACTAAGTTCTAAAACACAAAATATTTACATTTCTTTCTCTAAAACGTTAGAAATACAATTCCAAGTGTTTTCTATATTTTTTTAATGTACAGTTTCTACACAATGATAAATGCATTAATATTTGTATTATAAATATGATACTCTTTGTTTCGTTCATGGGTCTATTAGATAGCAATTGCTAGTTCCTTTCATGACTTACTTTTTGTTACAATATTTCAAGTTCATATACATTATTAATCATTTCCATGCATGATATGGTACATTATATTTATAAAATTTAAAACAATTACAAAATTTAACATTTTCAGATATACATCAAAATTATATTTTGGTAGCATCCAGTG
>CM063504.1:108772271-108784771 GCA_032207245.1 Pardosa pseudoannulata
ACATTAGTCTATACCTATGTTTATTTGAGCGACAGGCAGAACACTTAAAAATTCCCGAGAGTGAATGGGCTGGTAGTATTCTAAGCTTACTACCGTTGAATATTGCCACAATAGTTCTCAGAGAAAAGGTAGAAGATACACAGGATTATTTCCATATTAAAAACGTGCTTCTCGAAAGATTTCGTCTTAGCCCAGAGGCGTTCAGACAAAAATTTGTTCACCATAATCGGAAATCAGGGAATCTCTGGAAAGATTACCTTTTCGAAATTCGTAATTATTTTGAAGGTTGGATTGAAGGGTTAGGCATAAAAACTTATGAGAGCCTAAAGGATTTGATACTAGTAGACCAATTAAAAAGAAAAATGGGTAATGAAGTAAAAGAACATCATCTGAGAGATTGGGAAAAAATTGTTTCTCCCGAAAATTTGGCAAATCTCGGAGACCAGTTCGAATTGTTGCGTAAATCTAGTAAGCCCCAAAATCAGCCTCGAAAATTTGAAGGACGCATTTTTGAAGAACGAAAATCTTATTCGTCTAATAAAACTGGAGAAAACAGTGCAGAAAAATCTTCGCCCGCATCGCCGGACAAAACAAAAAAGGAAAAGTCTGAGACTCCCTGTTCAAATGAATTTAAACGCCGCGATTGGAAACATCGCGAATTTGATAGGAAACGGGTAAATGATCTCATCTGTTTCCAATGTAACGAGCCAGGTCATATTAGACCAAATTGTCCCTTACTTGCAAAAAAGGAAGAATTAAACTCGTTAAACTTAGTAACTGCAAACACTGACCAGCTGGCTCCTTTCGTATCTACAGGAACTGTGAACGGGCAAGAGTGTGAATTCTTACGTGACTCAGGGGCCACAATTGATCTAGTGTGCAGAAAATTTATTGCATCAGAGGACTATGTTGGAGAAACAGTATGGGTTACCCAACCTCTGGATACGCACGCCATAAAACTTCCATTAGCGAGGGTATCTTTGAAGACAAAGTATGGCGATATAATTACAAAGGCTTGTGTGATTAGTGACGCAGCTAATCAGCAACGCTATATTTTAGGTAATCAAACCGCAAATCTTTTAAAAGAGCGCGAGAAAAATAACACCATGTCTGAAATTAATGTAGTGGTCCGCTCGCATGAAAATAATGAAAATAGCTTGAAATATGCAAGCTCAGAAAAAGTAAACAAACCACCTGTTAGCGAGCACGAAAATATTGATAAACCAGGACTGAATAAAGGAAACGAACCAGGGAACTGCGCTTTCCAGGTAGTAACAAACAATACTATTGTTCACGACAATGGGGAAGAAGCGGATTTAGAATTGGCTCCGGCGGATTCACAAAGTAAAGAATTTTACCTCCCGGAAATAATCCCCGAAACTTTCAAAGGGGTTAGCAACGAATGTATTGAGACCCAAAAGTTTATGAATCACGTAGAGAATGTTTCAAGAGGAGAAGAAAATAAAAATGACGTAATGATGTCCACTGGATTCAAGAAGTCTCGAATCAAGATTCCGCGAAGCTCTGTGGGTTGTTCTAAAAGGAGATCCGTGGAAATGTTCCACAGCATTTTGAAACGTCTTTTAAGGGTTTCTTGTCAAGAGAATAGGCAAGGTTTTGAACGGTCTACCCCCGCCAGTTTACTCGCTCTGTGTAAAGTTACACTTAAAAGTACGGGATATTCACCTGGTAAAATTCTGAATAAAGGGGCAGGCAAATTCGAAGGAAGTTCAGTGACGGAACTCATCCTGAGAATAATTAACAAAGCAAAGAGAGCCCGGATATTAGCGGCAAAAAAGGTAGAGTTAAAAAAGAAAAGAAAGAAAATGTACAACTGTAATGCTGTAAGGCGGAAATTCACGATAGGGGACACAGTAGTGATTTTCAATTTCCCTAAGACAAATAAAGTGACACCCGAGTGGGTGGGGCCAGGAGCGATCAAGATTCGGATTTCTGAGACGAATTATCGCGTGTGTACCCCCGACCCTAGAGGGAAGATTAAGCTGTATCCTATTAGCTTGTTCAAACTATGTGACCGAGGATCAGACTCAATTAAATGGGTATGTAAGGAGAAATTAGGAAGAGGAAAAATAGAGAAATTTGAAAATGTACCTGGAAGTGAGGTAGACGCACCATTTAATATTAATCGGAAGAATGGATTACGTAAACTAATGTGGAAGCACTCCAAAATTTTCTCAAATATTCCAGGCCAATCTCATAAGATAACCCACTCCCTACAGTTCCTTCAAGACAAATTAAGTCGACTCCAACTATATAAAGCCTTGTATAGACTATATGAACTATTAAAGGGAGAAAAACCTTGCACCACACGTAAGGAGCATGCAACGAGGAACTATACATTGGAGAAAACTCACTATTGCTTAGGTGGGTGTGAACTTACGATATCGACGGATTACAACCCACTGATACGACTCCAAAGAATTGTAAGCTCGAAAAGTCGACATCTAAATAAGTCGCTCGTACGTCAACAGTTTCGTTTCCAGCTGATATACAAGCCTGGGAAGCAGAACACAAATGCTGATGCCTTGAGCAGGAGTATTATTTAGTGTCTTTTAATTATCTTTTATGTTAAATTAATATTTTTTTTCAATGTATCACATGTTATATTAGTAAAATTAAGTTCGTACCTTGCATATTCTCATCGTAAATTTTATAATTATTAATAGTGTTAGAATAGTGTTAATGAATTTTGTATGTTAGGATCTTGTAAAAAAACTAAGTTACATAACTGTTGGATCATCCACTCGAGAGCAGAGTTTAAAGGCTCCCGGTAATTAATGGACCATCCCCTAACCCATATGGAATTCTTTAACGGTGGGGGGGGGTGTAACGAATTCACGTTACATTCCTGATAGAGACTGAACTAAAACCGTGAGAAAAACCAGCCTAACGTAGCAGAATAGCAAACGTGCCTATTGTGGACACTTGAAGTGAGCTCTTCTTTACATAGTGAAAGGCCTCTACATTGTAAGGACACAACAATACCTTACTATTTTGTTCTCCAAGAGATTGTCTATGGACGCAGATTAATGGATCGGCCAGACTGCACATGATGTCAGCAACCGATTACTAACACCTGCTGGAGCTTCGCGCGCTTTCCAAGCCACGTCATACACCAGCTGTCCGATTAGCTGAGCCGGACATTCTTGCGGAGACGACGATATAAGAGGAGAGAGTTCGAGGTCCAGGGAGGATTTGACCGATCGAGTAGCTGTGAACTCATCGGCCCGAAAACGACAAGGGAGCGACTGAGTGTCCTCCCCCCTTTTTTTCTTTTAGGAAGCTGATTCCTGCATCGATCATTTATTTCATTGTAGATACTCATCATTTCCATTTGTCTTTATTCAACTTCAATATTGTGTTTCTTAATAAATATCATAGTCTGCACGTAGGCCTCCGCTATCCTTTTTCCGGGCTCACTTAGAGCCCCAGTACGCTACAATATATATACCACAGGATATATATAAGACACCACAGGAGTTGAG
Source organism: Pardosa pseudoannulata (assembly GCA_032207245.1). Lineage (NCBI taxonomy): Eukaryota > Metazoa > Arthropoda > Arachnida > Araneae > Lycosidae > Pardosa > Pardosa pseudoannulata. The sequence continues at coordinate 108,775,778 of CM063504.1, forward strand.
AGGAATAAAAATACCTATTTTCTGACTTTTTGTTATTATATAATTTAAAAATTAAATATTGTTTTATTTTATATTAATTCGCCCGAAGAAAATCGTTGAAAATATTTATTCGATTTTTATTTTTGAGAATCTTTTTAGAAATTCCTCTCACTCATTCATATATATTTTTTTTTAATCTTCGTACTGGTAATCTATAAATTGGTGAGTGGCTGATGAGATATAAACATCGAGGAAGAAAATACTGAAGTCGTGGTATTGATTTCTCAGTTTCGTATGCAATTATTAAACCTTTGTTAGACGAATACATTCTTGACTCAGAAACAAAAGGAGAAAACAGAATAATTTTAGAAACAAAAGTTTTAGTATTTTCTTTGTGTAGATAAATGCAATAATACAAGTACAAAATTTATAATGGGATTTTTTTTTAAATATTCAGTGTAACTTTTTTTTTGTATCTTATTTTTAATGCCATTAAGTAGTAAAAAATATCTTCGAAATTATACTCCTTTGTTTATGCTTATTTTATGCCAATTTTAAATACAATTTTAACAGTAATTTATAATAAGTAAGTAAATAGAATAATTTAATAATTAGAATATTTAAATAAAATTGAAAAGAGAAATAAGAGATAAAGGAAGAGAAATAATTTATTATAATTTTCTTCTTTCTTTTTCGCATGTTTTGCTGATAGTAGATTTACATTCGTCATTACAGAAACAATAAAGCTCATGAACATACATCCACTCATATGACTATGTAACATCTGCCATATACATGTAATAATTAAATAAATATACTTACATACATACATACATACATACATATATATATATATATATATATATATATATATATATATATATATATATATATATATATATATATATATATATATATATATATATATATATATATATATATATATATATATATATATATATATATATATATATATATATATATATATATATATATACATATATATATATATATATATATATATATATATATATATATATATATATATATATATATATATATATATATATATATATATATATATATATATATATATATATATATTTGTATATATATATATATATATATATGTACACATACATATACACATACATATAGACATACATATACATATACAAATACATATACATATACATATATATATATATATATATATATATACATATATATATATATATACATATACATATATATATATATATATATATATATATATATATATATATATATATATATATATATATATATATATATATATATATATATATATATATATATATATATATATATATATATATATATATATATATATATATATATATATATATATATATATATATATATATATATATATATATATGACACTACACGATCGCTGGTTTTTCTTCGTTTCTTCCTGAATAATTTCAGCAACATTACCACTTGTGCAATATTACCATTTGTGCTTCATGATACAACCTGTACGTGGCTCAACTCGACCTAAACAGTTCGTGTGTTTGCACTTCGTGTATTGGAAATCATTCTCTTAATACCTGCAATTGTCATTGTACCTTGACAATTTCAATTACTCTTTCTTTGGAGGTAGGACCATAAATTTGCAGTATGAGGTTTGCTATTCTATTAGTAAAACTTTACTAGAATTACTTTTTCTGGTTACGTAAAGGTGCTGCGATTGCTTGTAGATTTGAATCATTTTTTGATTACAGCTCATTTTATACACGATTCTGATTCAGTTTCAGTGATGCTTTGCTTTTCCTCGATATTGCATGTCCATTTTATGAACTTGTTTTGTGGTTAGAATAAAATTGCTTTCATCCCAAGTATGTGCGTCAAAGTTTACATCACTGCTTACATTACTGCGTAAAATATTATATTTTCAAATGTATTCTCATTTTCTGATCACCCTGTAAAATGGAGAGGGAGGAGTTTTAATGTATGTTACACGAAAACAAATTTAAGTCTACGAAATCCATACTGTTTATTGTTTATGTTGTCATAATCCCCAATGTTATCATTTGAAATAACTATAAAAATAGTAGTAAATATTTATATGAACAGGATTAAATATACATCACATAAAAATATTTGATTATAGTCCAGACTCTAGACTATAAGCAGATATTTTCATGGGATGAAAATGAAACATTAAATGATAAATTTTTAAATCATCCTGTAAAGAAAATAACTGAACCATATTTTATTATCATTTTATCAATGGGATCATTATTTTAATGTTACAGCCATAAGATATAGAAAACAATATCTGTGTATGTTTCAAAAACACAAATAACGGTTCACTCAAACACTCAAACAGTGAAGACAAAAGAGTTTACTATGTTAGACATGTATTTCTAAGATACAAAATATTTGTTTAAGATATTGTTACACACTATTAATTATTATATATGCATTTATAAACGTGAAATAATTTATTGTCGTCGAAAACGCCACTGATAAATAGAGAGATGCTTGTTAATTTTGTGTTTATATAAAAATGTACATATATCAAATAATATAGTTATTGTTTCGAATGCATTATGACATTAATTATGATATTAGTATTCCTTTAAACTGTGGCATGAGTTAAAAGCATTGCTTATAAATTAGATAATTAAAAAAAGTTACATTTCTAGCAATAGGCAACATTTAATTATTTCTAGATAGTGAATTCTTCGTAAATTGAATTTCTTAATGTGATATGTAGGGACAAATGGATAATATTTTGATATTCAAGGAATAATTTAGGGATTGATATAATGCTTCAAGATTCTAACAGATACCTTTATCAGTAACATTAGAGGTCTTGAAATTGCTGATTTTGGTTCCAAAAATCAGTTGCAACTTATTTATACAGGGAAATAATCTTTAACAATAAAAAAAATTCTAGAACAATTGAAAATTATACACAATATGTTAAGAAGGTATAAAATATAATTTGGCACAGGTAGATCTTAAGAATAGAAAAAAATATTTAATAAAAATATATTAATTTATATCATATACGAAATAATCATATATAATCATATATAATCATATAATAATCATATATAATCATATATAATCATATTAAAATAATCATATATAATCATAGATAAAATAATGATATATAATCATATATAATCATATATAAAATAATCATATATAATCATATATAAAATAATTATATATAATCATAGATAAAATAATCATATATAATCATGTATAAAATGTATTAAAATATACTAAACATACGAAATAATCATATATAATCATAGATAAAATAATAATATATAATCATATATAAAATAATCATATATAATCATAGATAAAATAATCATATATAATCATGTATAAAATGTATTAAAATATATTAAACATTATATGAGGAAAATATATTTTTAATTTTTTATTAATACAATTTCAATAAATTTTAATGGGGATTTTAAATAAATACAATTCTTCTACACATTTTAAGGGTCATTTATGTATCCAAGTCATAGGAAAAAGAAAAAATTATGCATTTTTGAAGATGAAATTTGAACACTATTATTTAGATTTAAGTTGAATATCTGAACTGTAATTTGAATGGCGCAAAATTTTTAAGAAGCTCTAAATCTTAATTCTTTTTTTTAAAAGGAAGTAACATTATTTTTAACGCAAAGCTAGTTTTACGCAAATATAGTTTTATTCTTGTGTCTCTAGAGGGAATATATAAACAAAATATTTGACTTACGGAAAAACTGCTCTTTACAATTTAGATATTTTAACTTTCTCAAAATTTAATCTTTGAAAATACTATAAGAAATATAACTTTCTTTCGAAATACTTTTTGTAATTAGAAGATGATATCTACAAAAAGGGGAAAATATATATAAGTATATATATATATATATATATATATATATATATATATATATATATATATATATATATATATATATATATATATATATATATATATATATTTGATGGGCAAAGATATGCCTAGACAGCTAGATAATTAAAGTAATATTCAGTCGGGCCACATTGAAAATAAAAGCACAAGTGCGAGTTGAACTTAACTTTTATTGAAGAGCAGCTATATATATATATATATATATATATATATATATATATATATATATATATATATATATATATATATATATATATATATATATATATATATATATATATATATATATATATATATATATATATATATATATATATATATATATTAAAAACTTCAAAGTTACAGGTTTTTTGCGCGTATATACGGATGCAATTCTTGTATTAGAAAAATCGATTCACATGCTTGTTAAATTTGATATTTTATTTGAAATCTGAAGCCTTAAATTTTTTCGAGAGTACAAAAATTTTTTACATACATGTGTTAAATCAAGAAGGAAAAATATGTTCATTTAAAGTTCGAACAATCAGAATTAGGTTTTGATTAATGGAGGATGGAGGGAGCTAAACTTTTAATCTATTACGAAATATGTTTTTCTTTAAATTTTTTGGCTGTAAACTATAATTGAACATTATATAGGAGATGTATGACTCTATATGACTATATACATAAAAAGTAACAAAGATTTACATAGAAACCACTTTGAAGATAATGGAAATAATCAAAAATATTAATAATTCAATGATACTCAAAGAATATAGAAATTTATAGCTATATTTAATACCATATTAGTTTTTCATTAAGTAAGTGTCTAACATTATTAATCCTTTACTCTTGTGAACATAAATACCAAAATAACAAATATATATCCTCTACAGTATAATTTGGTAAAATAATAAAATTGTTAGTGTGGTGGAATGCTTATATTTTATTTTATAAAAAATTTCTATAATTTGTGTTCTGAATATTTTAGAAAAACTAAATTATTTTTATTCCAAACTTCAAAAATATTAATTTTCCTAAGTTTCGGTTACTAAAAAAACGTATCATCACTTTAGTTTTTATCATTTAAATATTGGAGAATTTCAAAAGATTAAATCTGTTCGAAAATTCTTCTTTTTTTAATCACTTAAAACGTTGCTTATGCATTTAAAATTATAAAATATAAGTGAATGTGAATTAGAAAAAAAATATCTTTCAATTTTCTTATCATTATATTTAATGTTTATACTCTCCGAATTAGAATTATAACATTGTCACAAGTATACTTATCAGCGAACAGCATGCACGGCAATAAACAAAGTAAAAATACGGTTCCTACGCAGCAAAAATTATTTTTCTACATCATTTACTGGATGGAATGAAACGCTGTTAAAATTTAATGTTCTTAACCACGCCTCATTGATTTTTTATCCAGTTATTCAGGACACCATAAATTTTTGCTTTATATGTTACAAACCTTTCAAAGTGTACGTATCACAACGGAACTTGTTCCTGCTTGCTACTTATAGAATTCCCTTTCCTTCAGAGAGAAAGATATAGGGAAAAAAATGCTTGTGCTAAATTTTTCAATAGTATCAAAAGGATGTTGACTTACCTTTGTGGTATAATTTCTTACCGGACATTCATTTGAGAAACATATGTAATATAATTTGCATTATCTATATGCAAAGCTCGAGTTAATTTCCATTTTTGATGTCTTGAAGTTTTTTTTATTTAAATATGGAGGAACAAATTATAAATAAGCAAAATAAAACAAAATACTCAATTTTTATTGAGAATTCTTCCGTTCCTGCTTTGTCTAAGATAGACAAATCGAAATCTAAAGCAAACAAATTATTTTGGATTATTGTTATGATAATATGCACGATTGGATGCATTGTGAAGCTTCATCAATTTTTCTTTATTTACTTACAGTATCCGGTTTTAGTGGATATGGAAGTTCATAGAAATGTCAGATCTGAATTTCCTGCAGTAACAGTTTGTAGTTTGAATCGCATTGTATCTGATTACGTTGACTGCGTCAAAGAAGCGAAGAATCATTACCACTGTGACGCTGATGAAGCCCCAAGGTCTTTGTTTGTGTCAGAGACCAAGAAACTGTTTTCTTTAGTTCTATCTAACATCAGCTCAAAGCAGGATTTATATAAAGAATCATCAGACATTTTAAGTGGCTTATCAGAGCTCACAGAAGAGTCTCGTGAGTATTACAGCTATGCTTTCGATGGTTTAATCACTAAATGCATGTTCCAGTCAAAAGAATGCGGAGAGGAAGATTTTTCTCTGTTTCTTGATTTGCAATATGGTAATTGCTACACATTTAATAGCTTAAAGAACACCGGAGAGAACAATACTCGTTTGTCTGCTTTGGGAGAGAATTCTGGTTTGCTGTTGGAATTGGAAATATTCAGAGATTCATTTCTTACAATTACAGACGTTGTTGGTTCAAGGGTTATTTTGCACAGTCCTTATGAGGATCCCAATTTAGTTTCGGATGGTAATAAATGTTTTACCTGGATATGAAACTCATCTTTCTTTTTCTAAAACTTCTATTAAGCGATTACCACCTCCTTACAGAGACAGATGCTTCAATTATAATATACACTCTAATGACTCTTTTCTGAAAAGTGAACATGACTGTACTGCAACTTGCATACAGAAAACTCACTTAATGAAGTGCTCTTGCACTGATCCTTTGATACCCTACGCTGACTACGGTAAGGCATGCAGCCTGAAGAATGTTACTCAACTCTCTTGCTTGTCTAATGTCATGAAAGATGTAAGTGAAAGTAGGCTACCGTGTGAATGCCCATTGCCCTGCGAAACCACAGAATACAAAGTTACTGCTTCGTCATCACGCCTTACTGGATCTGCAAAAAATCGGTATGGTAGAGATAAAGCACTAGTCAAAGTATATTACGGCAATTTAGACCACATTGTTTATTCTCAAAATCCAATGTATACGAAGGCAGAAATGTTTGCACATATTGGAGGCATACTTGGGATTTGGTTAGGATTATCTGCAATTGTAATTTTTGAAAAATTTAGAAAATATGCTTATGTTGGTGAAGAATATTTCAACAGATAAGAAATCCAAAACGAGAATACAGTAAATAATTTTTTTCTGTTTTATATATTTCATTTTCATGAGGTATGTTTTCTCTTTACACATGATTATCTCTTACACATTTTCTCGTTTAGTTTTTTTTCTATCGCTATATAATAATAATCTAAAATTGAATACAATTTTTTTAACTCTGGCTTTTATGATAAAACAAATTTCCTTCCTAGTTATTAAATTTTTATTTCCATTATTACTCGGAAAGGATTTACATAAAACATACACGAATTCAAATAATGATTCTCAAAATCACTCCCATATTTTTAAAATAATTATAATGTTACTTTTACCTTAGTCTAAATTCTCAATAATTTGTCATCATTTTTAATTTGAAAATTATTGAGTAATTTATAGCTATTTTTATTTATAAGTTTATTAAAAGTAGTTTTAGCAGATAGTGTGTTCTATCACTTTATAGTTACTTAAATTATTTAAACTTTTATTTTTCATCTATTTTCTTGATCATAATCACAAGTAGTATACTTGCATTAAAATTTAAACTTTCATTAAATTAACACTCAGATATCGGGTAATATGTATTATTATTTTACTGTACAGTCTGTTGACTTGTATAAATAATTAGTACTGAATTGTTTGATTCTTTAACTAGAACATTTTAAAACGTTTAGTTTTAAAATATTTATATATAACTATAAATATATATTTTCTTTTTAAACAATACGTTTTGTCAAAATTGGAACATTTTGAAGTTTTTATGTTATAGGAGATATAAAGAACATTTTACTCAATAAAAATAGCAGAAGTAAGCGGAATATGCATTGCACTAAGAATTTCTAACAGTACAAAAAAGGCTAATATAAGAATGATTTTTTGCACTATGAAATATATTTTCCACTTTTACAAGTTGATTACTCTCCTTGCACTTGAGATAGTCACAAGCTTATTAATTGCGCTTCACTAAGATTACGGAGAGGGCTTGAAAACGAAAACAAATTCCTATTTTCTACAACGTCAACAAAATTATGTCAATTTAAAATTGCATTTAAGAGAAAGAATTATGTCTACGATATAAAGAGAAAGAAAAAGAATCATCTACTTTTTTCGACGTATTTTCAGTTTTGTGTGGAACAATTTGCATGATGTTTTATCAAATCTTTGTAGATTTTAAATCACATTTTATTCAGTTGTAATATACATAAGACATTTAATGTATACGTTATTCTAATAATTATTACTAGCAAAAAACCAGTGCCTCACTATTCAATGAATTTTGCTATAACATAAAATTTATTGTCATACTCATATATACTCAATATTTATATACTCAATATTTTCTGAACAACTGAAATAAACATAAACTTATGAAGCAAATATCATGATTAACACAGTTATACTTTTTCTCGTATGGGCTTAAATTGTATTTGAAGAATACCTTACATAACCTTATCAGATACATTTATATAACCTTATCAAATTGTGAAGCCTATGTGAAAAATCATTTGTAAGCGAAAACATAATTTACGTGTGTTCAATACTTTTATTTTATACAAAACTCTTTTATTGTTCATTTTAAGTTTTTTTTTGCACAGGTATTTGTACAAAAATATTCTTCATTATTTATTAAATGTTATTGAATATTTTGATCTGTAGTCTCTATTATAACAGTCTATTTTTCATTTATTGTATAATAAAAAACTTCTGCTTTTTTTAGAATATATTTTTCATAGATCCTTAATAATGGATAAAAGATATATACAATTTTTTAAAATATTTAGTTACTAAAAAACAGTATATTTTTTAAAAGTGGTTAAATTAATAAAAATAATGTATTTTTAATTTTATTATATTTGGTTACACTGAAGCAAATTACTTTTATATTCGTTATATTGTTATTTTTGTTGATGAAAATGTTTACACCTATATAGTTTTATAAAAGTTAAACGTTATTAAAGAAGTTGAAATATTTTGAAAAAAGAAAAATAATTTTATTTTGATGAAACGA
>CM063504.1:108792271-108794771 GCA_032207245.1 Pardosa pseudoannulata
TTTCATATGACGGGCTTTATGCTACTACTAATAATAATACCCTATATTGGAATATGATGCATCACACAAATCCGTATAAACAAGTTGGCATTAAATGTACATAGTAAATTTCATATAACGCTATTAACAGTTTCTGAAAACAAGTATATAATTTTATCATACTTAGTATACAAATAAGTATATTAATTCCTTTAAAATTGGAAGTCTAGCAATTACATTTTTCTTTTTATTATATCCCACCTCTCCGATAATAATCTCATTTTTCTTCTTCAATCAATATTTTTATAAAGAGTATTTTCTAATGCATTACATTCTACTTTTATCTTCGTACTAGTAATCTATAAATTAGGGAGCGGATGATAAAACATAAAATTGAAAAAGAAAAATTTCAGTGCATTGATTTCCTTCTTTTCCCATGCAGTTATTAAACCTCTGTTAGGTAGCTAATTTTCTTTCACTCCTCTTCCAGATTAAGAAAAGAAAGTAAAGTTTAGAACTGAAAAAAAATTTAATCTTTTCTCCGGATGAAAGAAATTCCAGCTAAATTATTGAAGGAATATTGAGATAATTTATCTTATATCCAGCCTTATATATTCAGAGTCATCGCAAGTAAATATAAAGGACAGCAATTGAGAAGGATTATGGGATAGGGGGGTGTATGCTGTATATCTCCGTACTTACTTTTTCCATTTAATTTTCTTCAGAATTTCTAGAAATATCCATAACTTTCTTGATTTCTGATTAAAATTGTAGAATATTATCCAGATAAGAAGAATGGACCATTAGAAAGATTATTACATTATGTGTATCTCTCACGGGTATTTTATATTAAATTTATATGTGAAACTTATTGCATGGAATTATATGTTATTAAAAAATCATACAAGAATTTTTACTTTTGATATAAATAAGAACACAAATCAAATTACATTCACAAAAGACAACAGTATAATATATAATACAGACACACAAATTACCTGTCTCATTTTATTCTAATATAGTAATTAGAGATAACATAGTTCACTTCGGGAAAATATGGAAAATATTTTTATTCTACAAACTACTACTGAAAACATAAATTCAATAATGAAGATTTGTAAATTTTCAAATCGATTTATTTTACGTCTAAAAATTTAAATGCCATAAGCGTTATAGTAAACAATTTCAAATTAATTCTGAAAATGTAAATAAATTTATACTGATTTCGATGTTAAAACTAGGATTTAATTACTTTAAACACAATCACACACACACACACATACATAAATACATACATACATACATATATGTATATATATATATATATATATATATATATATATATATATATATATATATATATATATATATACATACATACATAATATATATACATATATATACATATATATATACATATAGATATATATACATATATATATATATACTATATATATATATATATATATATATATATATATATATATATATATATATATATATATATATATATATATATATATATATATATATATATATATATATATATATATATATATATATATATATATATATATATATATATATATATATATATATATATATATATATATATATATATATATATATATATATATATATATATATATATATACAGGTGTGTGTCTGCCCGTATACATATCTCGTCCAAATAGTGCAAAATGTAAAGTCTATGCGTATGTGAATGAAATAAATTAGCTTAATGATCTTTAAACTTAATTGGTATGTCTTAAAACTTACTTTTAAGCAAGTTTAATAATCGTTTGGCAAATTTGATAATCGTTCTTAATATTTAATATTTTAAACTTAAATAAAACATTTAAAAAATTATATATTATCAATGAATAAAAATACAATTCTGCCACTATTTAACACTACCTACTAAAATTAATATATTTTCAACACATATTTATGATAAATACCGACTGTTATAAAAACAAAACTATTTTTTATATCACTGGTATAAAAGAGCATGCTAATCAGATTTAACTCTAATTCCATAATTTTTAAAATTACTCAATATATACATGTATGATATCTTCCGACTGCTGTTATTATTCAATTTTAGTAACATATACTCTATTATTATCGAAAAAAATCAGATTATGTGAAATATATTGATTAACTCTTTTTTATATTAAACTACATTCTTTTATTCAATGAACTGGTTTACTTTGTGTTTATTGGTACCACTGATGCGTTAAAAAACAATATTGATTATCAGCTTTTTATGTGCTTGCTTTATACATGAAAAGGATTTCATTCAAATATTTAACTAAAGAGGAATATATTAACTAGCATTTTAATCTAGGTATCAATTTCTAAAAGTGATACAACATTTTAAATTCAAAAGAATTAAAAACCTGAAGAACTTCTCATTAATTAAAAGCAACAAGACTTTTTTTTTGTTGAGTGAATTCCAATAAATCATGGTGTAAAAAATGGGAGTTAATTTAATGTGAAGATTAAAATTTTAAAATAA
>CM063504.1:108797271-108804771 GCA_032207245.1 Pardosa pseudoannulata
TAAGCCTGCCTTTGTTAGAAGTTGGGTGCCAATGTGAGATGCCATTAAAGATGATTGATGATTAGTTTGCTGTTAGATTTGAATAAAGAATGAAAATTACGTCAGGCCTTTAGTGTCGTTTAATAGGAACGTGTCATATATATATATATATATATATATATATATATATATATATATATATATATATATATATATATATATTGAGACGGACTTCTAGAAGGGTTGTTGCAGTCATGGCCATACAAATGATACCGTTTTAGCTAAAGACCTTTATTAAGATAGTGTTGGACGACGAGTTCTCACTTTATCATAGGGGCAGGACAAAACTGAAGTGTCAACTAGCATGAAGTTCTATGTAAAAGACATGTAACACCTGGCTCAACATCTGTGGGAAAATATCTCTAGAAATATCTTCTTCCGACAGCGTGTATCTCCTTTTTATTTGGAAATTTCCTAAATTGTCCGCTAGTGCCATGTAGGATTGCAATTGGTCAGGCCCCTTCTCTGAGGGCGTAAACTGTAGCCCCAGTGGTCAATTTAGGTTATGGGTTAAAAAGGTGAATGCAAAATGAGGCGGGAATTTTGAGCCCTAGTTTTAAGTTTTGTAAACCCCTGAGAATTTTTGTTACATATATATGTAGCAAAGCAGAGATTTTGATACAAGAAATTGATTAAAATTTAAGGTAAATTTTGAAATTTTATCGATTTTGTAGATCTAATAGATACAAAAAATCTGTAAGATATATCTGTAATTAAACTCGGACAATCGTGGAAAAATCACTTTTATCCTCCGGACCACAGAACATAGGCATTTTATTACCAGATGGACTACATGCTGTGTGCTAAAAGAGCAAGCATGCACAAGTAAATAAGGAAGAAATGAGTTTTCTCACAGTGTAATATAAGTTTCTAAAAATTGCTTATCTTACATAAAAACCTATACGATAAACAGGCATAAACTCAAGTTATCTTCCTACGCATTGTCAATCATTGACTTTAAATACATTTCTTTATTTAATTAGGATGAAAAATGAGCTTAAAGGTTCTATAACTTACAGTGTTAGTTTTTTATTGTTACATATATGTATATACATACACACAGTGAAAATACATGGGACATTTTCTAATTTTATTTATTTTCAATTGTTGAAAACACAGGATAAAATTCCTAAAACATCCTGTCTGTAAAAAAAGTACTATGCTCCTAAAAGTTTTTAATAAAAGTTGAGGGATGTTTGCATTCATTCAACCATTTAGAAATTGAAAAAATAATCATTTTTAATTCTTCATAAGAGTTAGAAAAGATTTGAAAGTTTTGCATAGCTTTTAATTTTATTTGTAATATTTAAATATCTTTTGTAAAAGTTAAACGATTTTTTGTATTTTTAGTTATTATTGTTATTTAAAATATGAACTCCTTTCTTTGGACCGAATATACTTTTTTCTTTAGAATATGAGTTTAAAACACATTTGACACGTGCTCCTGGCTAGGCTTCAAGTGCTTATAAACCGTAACGAAACTCCAGTTGTAATAACTATAAACATTCTTACAAACCATTTACTTCATTTATGTCTACACATCATAAATTTAACAACAGATTTATTTATAATAAAAATTATTTTTAAGTTATATTTACTTAGCAGCATAGAACAACTCATTGTATTACTTTACAGAAATATTTTTATAGGAACACAAGTTTCTCTTTTATTTCTCTTTAGGTAATGGAAAATGCATCGTGATTTTTCTTGGATTTAAGAAATGAACAATGATTGAAAATAATTTTAAAATAAACTTTATATCATTAAAATAAAATCCTTTTGTGGTTTTTAGAATAATTTTAATATGTAAACATCAAACAGTGTAATGCAGATGAATTATTTTTCATAAATTTATATTTAAATTTGAAATAATATGAATAGTATTTTTGTGTTTAATTAGTGATTAAAACGATATTTGATAATATTTATTAGGCCTCTATCGTTTGTCTTATTAATATTGAATTTAACATATATTGTGCTTAATTAGTGATTAAAACGATGTTTGATAATATTTATTAGGCCTCTATCTTTTGTCTTATTAATTTATAATTTAATATTTTTGTGTTTAATTAGTGATTAAAACGATATTTGATAATATTTATTAGGCCTCTATCGTTTGTCTTATTAATATTGAATTTAACATATATTGTGCTTAATTAGTGATTAAAACGATGTTTGATAATATTTATTAGGCCCCGATCTTTTGTCTTATCAATATTTTATTTAACATATTTTGTGCTTAATTAGTGATTAAAACGATGTTTGATAATATTTATTTGGCCTCTATCTTTTGTCTTATTAATATTTAATTTAACATATTTTGTGCTTAATTAGTGATTAAAACGATGTTTGATAACATTTATTAGGCCTCTATCTTTTGTCTTATTAATATTTAATTTAACATATTCTTTGTGAACAAAGAGACTTCGAATAATAATAAGCAACATTTTAAGAGTTTCATGTTTATCAAGTTTTTTTTCCAGTGAAGTTATGACTCTTAGAATAAGCACTTGAAATCCATAGAACTATTTAAAATCCTTAGAGTATTTTATATAAATATCCATAGAACATTTTCTAAAAGATTCAAGAACTGTAAAACTAAAATTATGAATAAGATTGGCTTGTAGAAAAGGAGAAACTTTATTGCTATATTTTAAAGTTTATTGCATAACGCTGCTTGCTAATATATTCCAGGAATTTTGCATGAAATACATGAAATTCATATCATCTTCTGAATATAAAAAAATATAAGCACATTCCCGAAGACTACACGAATGTAATACTTTTCTCAATGTGAACTTTTTCAAAGTATATATTTCTCAAGTGTAAAACCAATGCTAAAATTCTTGTCTATTGACAGAACAAAATTATTATTTTTCTTTAATAATCTTACGAAATATTGATTTTTGGAGAATTTGAAGTCTTTTCCTCTAAGATGAGATTGGAAAAATGCAGTTTAATATACATCCTTAGAATACGTATTTGTACTGTGAACGAGATATGTATGTTTCGAAAGCAAAATTTGCTATTCTGTTTCGATAAAATATTATAAATCGCTTTAAAATAAAAATAAAATATCCAATCATGGCATTTTTTTATACTTTACGTTAAATTGTTTTATGGAATTTATTATTTATAAAATTTTTGTTGTTTTATAATTATTTTTTATTTATTTCGTCTCTCAAATTTTTTCAAAGGTTTTTTTTTCCTATACTTATATTTATGATTAATCTAAAATTTCTACACAATGTTCAATGTTTTTTTTTATGTAACAAAGGCTAAAATATATTTTTTCTATTTCTTAGATTCGAAAGTTAACCCTCCGAGTGGAACACATCGAGGAAAAAAGTCTCCAAAAATACGCTAAAGGTTTACTGTGTTAGTGGCCAAAGCGTTCTATGATTTTTTCCTTCACCCTTAGTCTACTAGTACTGGAAACCCACCCTCCTTATTGTCCCTGTACTCCCGGTTATAAATGGATATATAAATATATATTATAGATTGTTAATTTTTAATACACATAAAGCTCGTCAATTCTCGAAGATCATCCGATAAGAAATAATGGATTCTAAAAGTACAAATAAAAATATTCTTTGAGAGACTTATTTATACTTTTTTACGGAAGTCGTCCAAGATATTTAAGTGGTGCTATTAGAGATACATCAGTTACCGCAAACGAAATACTTCGAAATAGTGATTTACGAAGCTATGAAAAGCTATCAGCGTCTTTGTCCCACAGGGGGTAGAGGTGCATCCCTCAATATATGTTAGTCAAAGAGAGGGGCAGTTCTTAAACAATCGACCTGACCTTCCTACCGCAAAACTCCATAGGGGAAAGCACTGGCAGAAATGTACACTACATCCATATTCGGAGTATTTTTGGAGGTCATAAATTGTACGTTTTGAAGACATTATCGGTTTGGTCTAATTGTACGTGCGAACCGCTTAGAGGGTTAACTAATTAGATTTTGTTAGCTGTAAAATTAATTTTATTCTTAAATGTATTTCGATCAAGTGCAGATGAGTATCAGATTACTTGGATTTTCACTAAAATTTGTTCAGTTAAACTCTTTAAAAAGAGCTACATCCCCATCCAAAAAAAACGAATTGACATCAAGTCAGAAATGGATCAGAAGCTGTATATTATGTGAGTTTCATATCTTTAGCGTCAAATTATAAAAGGAATGTTACATAAAAGTCTGATTTTAATGTTGTATCTCTAAGAATACATAGAAAAATACAAAGATAGGGTCAGAAAGAAAATAAGGTTCACACTAGAACAAACCTTTTCAGGGGAATTGAATATTCCTCAATACATAAGCAGTGAGTTAATATGCCAGTGAACGAAATACATGAACGTAATGAACTACCACATGAACTAAAATAGCGATTCGGGGCAAAAGTAAACACATTTGTAAAGCTTTGGAATATTACCTCTCACTCACAGAGATGATATGCTATTACCATTTAAAAGTTCTCATATGGTGGCTGACTGAATGTACCATTCATAACAGGAATTTAAGTGTAGTGTCCATAAACATTATTTTTATATACGATAAGGTATCTCAGATAATTTCATTTACAAAGTTAATGCTATGAACACAACTATTAATGGTAATACAATTGAATGCAGTCTGTGGAAATTCAACAAATTTTCCCAAAGACAGGCTAAAGTACCTGCATATGAACACATGAACGTAATGAACTACCACATGAACGAAAATAGCGATTTGGGGGAAAAGTAAACACATTTGTAAAGCTTTGGAATATTACCTCTCACTCACAGAGATGATATGTTAATACCTTTTAAAAGTTCTCATATGGTGGCTGACTGAGTGTACCATACATAAGTGGAATTTAAGTATAGTGACCATACATGTTATTTTATACACGATAAGGTATCTCAGATAATTTCATTTACAAAGTTAATGCTATGAACACAACTATTAATGGTAATACAATTGAATGCAGTCTGTGGAAATTCAACAAATTTTCCCAAAGACAGGCTAGGGTACCTGCATATGTGACGTCATACGGAGAAACGACTGTACATGCGCCTCGGAATTGTTTTTCTGTGAAAAAATCAAATACCCAAGAATGCTCGTGTTTTTGATAAAAAAAGGCTTAAATTCACGAAAAAAAATCTTCCTGTACTCATTCTACATATAACTCAAGTATTATTCCCAGAAAGTATAAGAAGAGTTTTTTTGTTATGAAATTATTAAATTTTCCAGATTCACTTTTAAATTTTCCTGGGGAAGAAGAAGAAAACCAAGAATAGTTTATAATTTGTTTCAATTATAGATAAACTCATCTGGATAGCTTCATTTATATTGTAATTTTGCATATTTCCTAGTATTTAGTGTTCATGCACATTTATTTTTCTCAACAAAATTTAAAATCTTTCGGGGGCAGGAAATGCCTAAAATTAGCCTGAAAACTTCGAAATGGTCAAAATAAAATCCAGCTCAGAAAGTAATAAGGGGGGGGGGTGCGGAATTTGTTGACAGCAGAAAAATCACAAAAGGGAGGGAATGTCGCCGGGGAATGGCTGAAAGTTTCAAATATACCCTGGGGATAAAGAAATATACTTGCAATGGTTTTGGATAAGGTAATTTTAAAATATATATTAGTTCATAATTTTTAGTTTAATTAACATTTTACTTTGAAATTTAATAATTTTAATTAAGTATATTACTGATGACATTAAGCTTTAAAACATATTTATTAAGATAAAAATAAAATAGTGAGCAATGATCTGTAATAGCGCAATATCTTTTAATTGGCTGCAAATGCATTTAAATGTAATAGCCTTAAAGTTTGTTTAGTCCTCAGCTATCTAAAATCAAGTTTATATTCTGTTTCAGAAAGTTTAAGTGTCAATCTATTTGCATTGTATTCCAAGAAGCGTTTGATACCAAATACCGATAAATGTACAGTTACATAAGGAGAAAGCTTTATAAAGAATTCTGCAGAACAGCTCGTTAATCCGCTGTTCTTTGGAAACTTTTGAAACCGAGATACAATTCCTCCAATATTCTATTAAATGTTTTAGATTTCTAAAGAAGAAATAACCTTAAATTAGCATACCCATTCTTAATTTATAGAAAGTCATGAATATAAATGGATGTTTCCTGTTTTGATCTAAGTTTGAACTCAATCAATGATATTATTGTATAATCGCTTAAAGAAATTCTCTGCAATAAAATTCCAATGCTCTCTGACGAAGCGGATAAGGTGAAATGAGTTTATGATAATCAAAACCTGCTTAAAGAGATTCAATGTGATGATATGTAATAATGAATTTTAGGTTGAAGATTTAAAAGATATGATTTGATAAAACATTTTCTCTAATAAAATGTTTAAAAGTTTCGAACTCGAACTTCAAACATCATTAGATTCTCAGATTGGATTCTAAGCCAAATCATATTATCTTTAATGGTATTACATTGTAAAGAAAAAATTAAAATTTGTTACTATACATAAAAGTATTTTGAAACTCATAAATATGTCAGATTATATTATAAACACTTTTTAAACCCCGGCTTACATAGTGTTTTTGAAACAGTCATTTATAAATATTTTATCTATAGCCTAACGTAGGATAGCATAGTTCTGGCAAAATATTGTGCAAATATAATTCAGGAAAGCCATAGCTTCTCCTTAACCCTTCTTACACAAACAATTATATTAATTTAATTCAGGCAAGTTAATGTAAACTTTACAAAACTTGTAGATACTTTCTATCCTGCTACTCTGAAGTTAAAACCATTATTGTAATATAGGTTTTTATCAAAAGTTGCAGAAACCTATGCTACTTTACCTTAATTGTGTGTATGCATGAACATTATATATATATATATATATATATATATATATATATATATATATATATATATATATATATATATATATATATATATATATATATATATATATATATATATATATATATATATATATATAATATATATATATATATATATATATATATATATATATATATATATATATATATATATATACATACATACATACATACACATTTGAGTAATTTATCCCATTACAAAGAGAAGAGAATTTGCAGTCGTAGATAATCATAGCGAGTAGATAATCACAAAGAAAATTTAGGATTAAACTAAACAGAGTTCACTGAGGCAACTTCTTTCACGAACTTCTTTCAGCAACACACATGCATGTTGATTTTATAGTAGTATGGACGAACCAATAAGAAATTTTAGTTACAATCAAGAGCGGACACCGGATGACGTAGCGTCACAAGTTATTTAAAGCACTTATGCAGCAGAAAGTTTGAGGGATCAAAGTTGCCAAATTAATGAAAAAACAAAGATACTGACCAAGATAGCCAGAAAAGAATAAAATTGTCCGATTTAAGTTTTTGATAGACAGAATTAAGATGGTTAACTTTTAGGTTAAAAATATCATTACACACATACTAAA
>CM063504.1:108809771-108812271 GCA_032207245.1 Pardosa pseudoannulata
GGATTTAATATTTTCCTCCATTTTTATTTGATAAGTAGGCCTGGACAATGTATCAATATAGTGCATAATATAGATATGACGTACTGTAGTTTCTTGACACCAAATTCTAAATTTTCAGTGGTGTGTAAGTATGTAGAACGAACGTCGATATAGGTAAATCGATTTATGTTTTGATGTTAATATCTGATGTGAGATCATCCTTCGATATCCTGGCTTAATGTGAGTGAGTAAAGTGTGTGCATGATATACTACTACTGGTAAAAAAACCCTATCATATTTCCAATTTTTTTCATTCGAGTAACATCGTATGCGTAATATAACCGGATCTCTGATTTATCTGCATTGTGAAATCATTTATCCTCTTAAATCTGGAAGGAGAAATAGTTCACAACATTGCCTTTCCAATTTCATGAATTAGTGAGAGGGAACTGTAGCTGATGCACGATATATTAGATAATCGATTTATCTACATTGTGAAATTGTTCTATTATCTAAACACGAAAAAGTAGTATATCTTAATTTAGTCTTTACAATTCCCCAAAATTGGGAAAGGGTCTAGCAGCAGGTACCCATGGCTTTGCGATTGGAAACATCAATATCAGAAACGGTGCTTTAAATGGGTTGTTCACGTAAAAGTTTTGTTAGTACATATCGAGATTTGTATATGGATGGTGAAACAGTAAGTCCCCGGCCAGTTGTGTGTCGCCCAAGCCGCATTGAGGATTGCAGAGGTTGCCGCGTGTTGTTCTCGGTGATCGAAGACCTACAACAGCCAAAATCCCGACCAGGTACTGACATCCAGGTACTGCCATGACACTGACAGCACGCCATCTTCAGCTTCGTCTGCAATGGGACAAGAAAAAGAAGAATTGGACATTAGAAGAACGGAAGAAATTTCCATGATCTGACGAATCACGTGTTCTGCTCCATCATATTGATAAGCTTGTGCGAATACTCCAATTTCTAAAAGAAATCCTGGCATCCAATTCAGAGTTAAACGTAGACAACCCGTAGAGGTAGTATTATAGCATGGTTCATGTTTTCATGGATAACATTGGGAACCATATTTCCCATAATAATCCCTTACATCTGAGCGATGCCAGATCATTGTTTCATACCACCAGGTTCCCCTATTCATGGCAAAAGTATTTCAAACTGGGGATGGTGTTTACTAACAGTATAACGTAACAAGTACAGGATAATGCATCTCAGACTACCTATCAGCTAATTGTGGAGTCAGAGCCACACCAGGTGCTGATGGGTTTGGAGATGATAGGTAGTCCAACATGTTATTAATAGGGTGGTCATAATGTAATATCTATTCGGTGTAAATATCAACATAACTTCAAATAATAATTGGCCTAATAAATTGAAAGCGGATTATAAGGAGAGTAGTCAGTTTAAACTAATATGATTATGAAATATATTGTAATTTGTATCATTTATGCTGGTAAGATGGCGAGTAAGAAACTGGAAAGTGAATAAAATTTATTTCCCACTAGAATTATTTAAAATAAGATTGATATGTATGTCAGTATAAATAAAAATATTTATAATTCAGTGCAATTCATTACTATTCTATTATAATATGTTTTTATGTTACAATGTTATATAAGATGTTGGCTGAAGACTGAATAGTAATTAATTGCTAATATAATGATAATAGTAAAGATCTTGCAAATTATACTAAAGAAATACACTATGGAACAGATTTGTATTATACTAAAGTAATAATATATTTAAACTAAAATGGAAAGAAATCGAATGTTATAGAGTACTCCCTGTTACTATTATTTAAATTTAGTACCTTCCTATTCCTAAAAAAATTGATACTTTATTTTTAAAATATTTGATGCTTAATTAAGTTCTTAAATTAACAGATCTCAAGAGTTCTTAAGGCAAAATATTCTATTTATTGGTACATGAATTAAGAGATCTGTTTTTGTTCTTCTCTATAGGAAACAAACGTCTTTTTCTTTTAGATATTTCACGTTTGATCATTGATTTACTTTACTTAAAATGGAAATTGTAATGAATATACAAGCTATATTTAGATGCATGTACTGTAAACTGATTAAAATAGCAGATTAGTTTATTTTGAATACTTTAATTATATTTTGTGTTTGAACAAATGTGTTTGTTTTGAAATACACTTTGTGCCCTCCATTAAAAGTAATTTTGTACAATATTGTTTATAAGATACATTTCAGGAATTAAAATTATATTTGGCTCCTATCATGAGTTAAAAATATGAAAAAAAGACTATTTATAGAGAGATTATATGTATGTTGTATTCAAAATGCCATTAACAGTTTTCATACTTTAGATTTGAATAATTATATATTTCAAAACTTATCAATTTTAACTAACATTTATTTTACATACAGTGGACTGTCGATATCTCAGTTCTCTAAATTTCCACGTTCCAATTATTTTGCAGTTATTTTTAAGTCCCGAAATTATGCAGATATAATTATATGGATTTTCTTATTCAGTATCT
>CM063504.1:108824771-108834771 GCA_032207245.1 Pardosa pseudoannulata
GTTAAAAAATGATAATACTTACTGGAATAAATGTCCATACCAGAAAAATCTAAATTTAGGATTTTTTAGCATTTATAACTTGCATGTATTTAAAAAAAAATGCTTCAGTTTTTTTATTTAAATTACTTTTTTCGATAAAAAAAGAAAGAAGAATCAATGATTTTAAATAAAGTGTAAAAGAAATTTCGTTTTTAAATTGAATGCATCCACAAATATTTGCTTTATGTATTCACTTTTTTAAAACTACGAATTCAATAATACTACAAAACATAAATTTAATATACTGATAAGTATGTATCGATAACACTTCATAAAATTACCCTTCGGAAATGACACGCAAATATATTTTATTGAAGATGTTTTATTTTATTTCCATTCTTAAACGGTAGTTATTATTTCAAGTTTCATCATACCAATCAAATCGATACTATCTTACTGGATAAGTAATCCATACACAGATAATATTATCTCTTTTATGCAGTGTTTGTAAGCATAAAATAGTCAACTTGCATATTGAAGAAAAACATGTTGTTTATCTCAGCGGTTCTTTTACTTTTCTTATAAAAAATAAAAAAAAATTAAAATAAATTACTTCAAGTTAATGTGATACTGCAAATTAAATTAAATTATTCAGAAATGCTTTTTAATAAAATATTAATAATAGTTTTACGCACCTTACTTTTTAAAGAAACGAATTTGTTACATATCACTCTACAAACCAAATATAAATGTCTGATAAGTATTGATTCCCTTAAAAGGTAAAGACCCCAGAAGCTGTATTGAAGAAGATATTTCTTTCACCCAAGATGTTTTATTTATCACATTGCTGTTTACTTAGAAGCGAATCAATATTTTATCCTTAGGCTACTAACTAACCAAGTTAGAAGTTTTTCCTATGCATAATTATTTCCGCAAAAGTTACCCTTGAGCAAGTTTTTCGTGTTTATGTTATGTTGTAGATAAATTCGAGAATGCTTAATTGCCTTTAAGTGTTATGAAGCGTAAGTAAAGCGGTTATGTCATATTACGGATCCAGAAATCAGCATGTATAAACAAAATTTTTAATTAAGTTGGAGTGCACGTTATAGCATTTTACTCGTAAGCATATATAAGTATAATAGCTTTTATGAGTTAAATGTTTAGTAAGAAATAAGAATATTAATTAGTGTTTCTACTGTTTGTGTTTTGCTAATTGTTTAGTCGGTAATAGGCTTTAAATGATATATCCATTGTACAAGACTTGTTAAGTATAATATTTTGCACAAATGCATTTCTCGTTTCGTAATTAAATATTTTTAAGTCCTTCGTGAATATGGAGACTATAGAAGTATACGCATCATGCACAAATTATGCTACAAAATTTATCGGGTTTTATATACATTTACATAAACATTTTTTGGAGATTAAGACATATAAAATATTTAATTTTTGAGGCTTTAGTGCAAGTAATGCACTTAACTCATCAACATTGCAGAACATAATAAAGAAGAGAACTAAATTTAGTTCTATATTTATGGTAATATATTTAACTAGTATATAGCCCGTCATATGTTGGGATCTGTAAAATGTTTAATTTTCCATAATTGTAAAGCACCCTATGAGGCAGATAAAAAATGGTTTATTTTTTGGCTGAGAATTATCTTGTAACAAAAAATAATCGATGATAGGCTTTAAATGATATATCCATTGTACAAGACTTGTTAAGTATAATATTTTGCACAAATGCATTTCTCGTTTCGTAATTAAATATTTTTAAGTCCTTCTTGAATATAGAAGTATACGAATCATGCACAAATTATGCCACAAAATTTATCGGATTTTATATACATTTACTTAAAAAAATTTTTGGAGATTAAGAAATATAAAATATTTAATTGTTGAGGCTTTAGTACAAGTGATGCACTTAACTCATCAACATTGCAGAACATAATAAAGAAGAGAATTAATTTCGTTCTATATTTATGGTAATATATTTAACTAGCATATAGCCCATCATATGATGGCATCTGTAAAATTTTTAATTTTCCAGAATTGTAAAGCGTAACATAAAAAATAAAAAATGGTTTATTTTTTGGCTGATAATTATCTTATAACAAAAAAAAATTGATGATATTAAATATATATCCATTGTACGTTAAGTATAATATAACAAATCATTTCTCGCTAAATTAAATATAAGTCCTTCATGAATATGAAGACTATAGAAGTGGAGCATATGCACAAATTGTACAAAATGCGTTTATATACATTTACAAATATTTTTTAATTAAGACATATAAAAATTATATGTTAGTTAAAGTATGGCATTATCATATGAACATAATAAAAAAAATGTTTGTTTATCTATTTAATATTTATGTATAAATTATATATATGTAAATTTTATCGCACTCTATCAGGATAAATGGTTTATTTTTGAGATTATCTTAAAAAAAAAAATCGATGATTTAATTTAAAAGTATCAGTATTTAATCTATCATTTAGGTATAAGACAATTTATTCGCATTTAAGTTCATATAACTATGAAAATAATGTAATCGTTTAAATAATAGATAGCTAAATGAGATTTAAAGGAATGGCGTCATAATTAATTACTTTTTAATATTTTTATGAAAAAATTATAAATTAATCTTGCACTTAAAGTTTTATTAAAAATTAAATTCGACATGTATTCGCTGTGATTTAAGCATAATTAGCGAATTTATTTTAGGGATATAGTTTATGAGAAGATAAACTTTACTCTCTTTGAATTTTTTAAATAATAATGGATGTCACTATATTAATCCAATTATAAATTAGACAGACAATAACTTATAGTTATATATGTACAAGTTTTATATATTTAAAATAAAAAATTTATTCTGTTATTTTTAATCAATATATATGCAATTATTTTTGTGGTTAATCGTATTTGACATTTTACAAATTAAATTTATAGCTATTCCTGTAAAATTATATGTACAATTATTGATTTAATAATTCATTTTAATTCATGTGCTTTAAGATACACTTAAACATAAGTAATTCGATTCAGATTGTTTTCATAAATTTTATCCATTCTTAAAAGCAACTGAATAAATGCCTGGCTATTTCTGCATTGAAACAACTGCTGTGTCAATCTCTCATATCGAATATTTTCGGTAACCGCAAGATTTTGATGTAAAAGCGTCTTAATTATGAATGTAATTTAATAAGCGAATCATCGTTTTGCAATTTCTTAAACGTCAGTTTGGTTTCAGAAATTTTATAAATGTTGCTTTTACGGACGGTGAATTTTCTGCCTTTTAGAAAGTGATGTGTTCCGTACAGTTATCTGACAGTTAAATTTATAATATAGGGACATTTCTATGATAGTAATGTTGTTATATTTTTGGGGAATGGTTCCTAAATATTAAACTGAAATTTTTGATAGCTTGAATTGGTTTTTTTAGTAACAATAGTTCATAATTTGTTCATTTTTAAATATTTATATAAAATAACCTCTTTGCATTTTGTTTACTAAAATATGATGAGTTTTTCATAACTTATTTGAAATATTGTATTTAATTAAAACATTTCTTGAAAAAGATGGATAAAAAATCGAAGAAATTTAAACTTTATGTTATAAATCTTCCTATTACATTCTATTAATGAACCGTACTTAAAATTATTTCTTTTATTACATGAAATACAGTACTGGATTTTTATAGAACATGTAATAGAAAGGCATTTGTAACTACTTGTGTGAAGTTTACAGATAAATTTATTTTTAAAATGAATTATCATATATGATAACTTAACACACTACGGAAATTTAAACAGTGTGAAATCTCGATACATCATTTGTCTGAAGTAAAAGATACTGATAGGACATCATTTTACGTACTTGATCTGAAGAAAAGAATGCTGGTAAATCCAGTTCTAAGAGCAGTTATCTGACAGTTAAATTTATAATATAGTAATATTTCTATGCTAGTAATGTAGTTATACTTTTGGGGAATGGTTCCTAAATATTAAACTGAAATTATTGATAGCTAGAGTTGTGTTTTTTCCTAAACAGTAGTTTATAATTTGTTCATTTTTAAGTATCTAGATGTATTAAAAATAACTTTCTTGCTTTTTGTTACTAAAATATGATTAAATGAGTCTAATAATTTACTTGAAATATTGTATTTAATTAAAACATTTCTTGAAAAAGATTGATAAAAAATTCGCTCGTCCACACTGCACTTTCCGATGTCCACATGCCTCGTTTCTGTACCTGCTCGCATATTTTTACGAATAGATATAGTGGATTCAATAAAAACCGATATTAGAACAATTGTACTGCAGTGACAAATCCTTGACTATACATTTATTATTATAAATTCTGTTAAAACATATTTTACACTCAACATCTTATCATAAACATGGCTGAAACAAGACCGAAGAAAAAAAACAAATTGGCCGAGCGGAAAGCACCTCTGTCGGTCTCAGATCTTCCAGAAGAATTCCTCCGTCTTTAAGCGAGCATCTCCACTGCCCCTTCAAGAGGGCCAGGTTGGAATACCCTCCTCTTGGTCAAGCTTCGCTCCCTAAAAAATGTCCTTTTTTGCAGTGTTTAGTTATACTGACCTTGATCTTGTGTTTTTTTTTGTGTTTGTTTAATCTTGTGTTTTGTTGTGTTGGTTTTTTTTTTTTAAGTTTTTTTTTTTTTGTTTTTTTTTGTTTAAACTCACCCTCTATAAACTTCATACATAACAGAACATTTCATTTTTTTTCTGAAGCACAGGATTAAAAAATCATTTTATGATTGTTAAAAAGACGAAATTTATTTTTAATTTTATCTATCTATAATTTCACTTAATAGGAATGAACGAATAGTTAAATTCGATCGGATCATTTTTGAAGCAAAAGTATTATAGAAATAAACATTTAGCTATTGATTAATGAAAGAAAAGAATTAGAAAATTGAAGTTAAATCTTAAAAAACAATAAATTGTATATATTTATTATTATACATGATATAAAAAAGAATGTTTTATAGTTCTAAATAGCTTTTTATAATTAATATTTTTATTTAATAACATGTTATAATGATTGAAATATTTAAGTATCTGTCTCTACAATAAACTTACATATTTTTGAAGAAAAGAGATAAATTGTCTATAAAATGATTAGTGGCTTAATTAATCTAAGAACCTTCAAATTTGATTTTGAGTATGTAACATATAAATTTTTTACATAAATCAAAATTATACATACTTACATAATGTTTTCAATTATACTCATAATATTGCTGATAATTTTTATAAATAACGTATCAATTTATTGGCTTGAACTAAATAAGAAAAATGACATTGAATATATTATTGAAAGATAGTATCTTGGCATGACTATAAGAAGAGTTTAAGAATTGTACATGTATCTGTAGTTTCTCTTTCTCTTATATGGCTTTATCTTTTCAGCTTGATTTTAACGATCTGAAAATTTACAAAAAATTATGATTATACTTCATGAGGTTTTGAATTATATATTTGTTTGTAAATCTTTATAAAAAATGTTTTGATGAAAATGTTTTTCCTTTTTTATATCGGACGCCTGAAAATTTCTCAGGAATAGATTAAGTAAATGCAAGCATTTCAATTACATATTTGTATAAATCTAGGAAGATTTGACTGACCGTATTCATTGCAGTTCTTAAAATTTACTTAAAATTATAATTTTACTTCGTAAGATATTGAATTTTATATTTGTTTCTGAATCTCTATAAAAGAATTAATATTTTGATGAAAGTGTTTTGCATTTTAATATTGGATACCTCCAAACTATAAATTTCTCAAGAATACATTTAATAAATACAAGCATTTAAATCACATGTTTGTATAACTGAAGAGTTGATTGACCGTATTCATTGCGGTTCTAAAATTTACTTATAATTTTACTTCGTAAGATATTGAATTTTATATTTGTTTCTGAATCTCTATAAAAGAATTAATATTTTGATGAAAGTGTTTTGCATTTTAATATTGGATACCTCCAAACTATAAATTTCTCAAGAATACATTTAATAAATACAAGCATTTAAATCACATTTTTGTATAAATCCAGGAAAAGTTGACTGACCGTATTCGTTGCGGATCCTAAAATTTACTTAAAATTATAATTTTACATTGTAAGGTATTGAATTATATATTTATTTGTAAATTTCCGCAAAAGAAATAATATTTTGATGAAAGTGTTTTCCTGTTTCATATTGGATACCTCCAAACTATAAATTTCTCAAGAATACATTTAATAAATACAAGCATTTAAATCACATTTTTGTATAAATCCAGGAAAAGTTGACTGACCGTATTCGTTGCGGATCCTAAAATTTACTTAAAATTATAATTTTACATTGTAAGGTATTGAATTATATATTTATTTGTAAATTTCCGCAAAAGAAATAATATTTTGATGAAAATGTTTTCCTGTTTCATATTGATTGCCTCTAAACTTTAAATTTCTCAAGAATAGATTAAGTAAATGCAAATATTCAAGTCCCATCTTTGTATAAATCTAGGAACAGTTGCATACATAGCGGTAGTCTGTAAATTCCTCATTTATTACATTTTCTTTTTAACTTTGATTTCTAAGATCCTGTATATTGCCATCTCGAATAACAAACTCGTTTACTCAAATTTTAAATAACTATTTGCTTCATATTTGAATGATTTATGGTAGAATATTTCACTAAAGTGGGAAATTCAGCACCTTTTTTATCCAATATTTTCAGAAACTTCCAAACAGTTCTCATTTTACAGGAAGAAGACTTAGAATAATCGTGATTAATGATGACTACGACATTTTTATTTAAAATTAAAGAAGAAATCTTTCACATTTGAAAAAGTTTTTTTTTCTTCTTATCAGTTTCAACAATACATACAGATATTTAATATACATGAGTTAAAAATTTAATTATAATATAATGTTTTTTAATTACAATAATGAGAACCAAATTGGATTTTTGAGGCAATGAATTTTTGTATAACTTTCCGCTTTAGATGAAAATATAATGACAAATCAGAAAACAGTTTTTAAGTGAAAATTTGCTAGATATTTTATACAATTTTTATGTAGTTGTTACCCTTTTGATGTTTATGTTTACATGAAATGCTGACATTGATCATACCCTAAAAATTTTTTAAATTTAAAAATATTTACAAATATTTAATACACAGGAATATGAAATTTAATAATAATATAATGTTTTTTAATTACAATAATGAGAACCAAATTGGATTTTTGAGGCAATGAATTTTTGTATAACTTTCCGCTTTAGATGAAAATATAATGACAAATCAGAAAACAGTTTTTAAGTGAAAATTTGCTAGATATTTTATACAATTTTTATGTAGTTGTTACCCTTTTGATGTTTATGTTTACATGAAATGCTGACATTGATCATACCCTAAAAATTTTTGAAATTTAAAAGTTGTTTCCAATAGAGAAATGTGTCTGTGTTTTAGGTAAAAAGCATATGTTAGTAGCATTTTCAAGAATCTTATAATTTTTAATATTTTAAACACACAAATTCAGTATCAAAGCTATTCATAAACGTATATACACTTGTTTATGTAATCTTAGAATCCTATAAATCACACACTGCTTTCTCTGCCAAACAATGATCAAATGGTAGAGAGCTGTTCTTCGATACCATATTTAACGGGTTTGAATCTCGCATCTAGTACAGATGTTCGTTGCTTCTGAAATCGGCTTAAGCAGTAAGTCCCGATCTCAATAACCCTCGTGGGCAAAACTATAGACCTACAAACCAAACCAAACTGCTCTCCTTGTCTAGTTGCACTTGAACTATGTTTAACTGTTAAAATGCGTCTTGGGCATTGTCATTTTCCTTTTTGCCAAGTGACACATAAAGCCTCTAGTATGCGTCGCCATTCTCTCTGATCTTATGTGAGGAATTCTTTTTTTTTCCGCACAGCTTGCTCATTCTACCTGTCTTCTCATATTCTCTGACATTCTTTTCTACCTCCTTCAGAGCGTCATGGTGCCGTCATGAGGCATTCACAGTGCTTGGCGGACTTTCTCCCCTCTTCTACTATGTATGTTATTTTGCATGTACATAAAAATACCATAATAAGTAGAAGATGGAAGCGAGTCTATCATATTACTGCAAATTAGAGAATAATATATCGGTTTCCCTGAATATCATTTAGATAAGAATTTGGTATATTTTATGTACAATTATTAGATTTTTGATACCGATAATTACAAAAGAAATAAATCATTGTATTAAAAAGTGAGTCAAATTCTGAACCTCGTCGAATTCATTGCCGACAGGATTTTATCAAGCTCCTAGATCTATTGGAATTTATATTTACGATACTAATTTTCAATATATATTATTTTAACCGATATTCAACGTTAGTAATATATCTTAGTTAATTAAATCTCATTACATAAAAAACAAAACATATTTTAAAACCTTTTTTCATAACTATTTATAATTTTTAAAATACTACTCATAGCAATATAAAATGCAATATATAAGTGTTAAACAGACCATGATATATACTTTTCTTTATTTTTAATATCAATCACATTATAGACTTTTTAGTGATACATGAGCTTAATACTTCCGCAGAAAATCACCTCATGCATTTTTCTTCATAACTAGAAATTTTAAGTATTGATTGATACAAAATGATTTTTAAAATCAAAGGGGTTAAAGACTCCTTACAGAAATCTCTACTACAGTTCAAATAAGCATGTAAATATTGGCTAACTCTTTTAAAAGTTGATACGAATTGCCTTGTAAATTCTATTACCTGAACTAGTCTAAGAAAAAGTTTTGATACAAATAAAATAGCACTTGATCTCTTACTATTTTTCCAGATAGTTTAATCTTCAGTCTTTTAGAAATCTAATGATCTCGCAACAATATGAAGACTATAAGAGCGAATGATTTTAAGGCCTGAAAAAATTCATCTGGCGACATTTATCGAGATTATAGACTATTGCAAAATAAATAGCGTATAAGAATAATTAAAATACCAGATGAGTATGAACATCTTAAACAATTGCTTTGAATATCGTTGAAATATTTTACATGGTTTTAATGTAACAATTGCATATTTTGAATAAATAAACATTTATCTCCAACTATTAGTTTCAAATTATTACGCTTCAACGAAGTTTGACATTTCCATTTCAAGTGGTTAACATTTTACGAATTCCATATTATTTCTCCTTGTTACTTTTTATTCCAGTTTTGTTCTCATTTCTTGGAGAGAGCAATTAATAAACGAGCCTGTATTCATTTAAAATAATCATAAAAATATATATGTGGTGTTATATTATCGACAAAACATTTTCATCGGAACCGTGTATGTAGGAACTTAATAGATTGCTATCAAATTTCATTTTAAGCTAGAACATACTTGTCTAGAATCTAAATGTGAAATTTAACGGTTTTAATATATTTTAAAAATTTATAAATAAGCTATTGTGATATGCGAAAATAATAACATCCCACACATATGCTTATATATTTAATGTACCGTATTGAACATATATCGGTATAGACTATAAAGATTACACAAAAAGAAGATATGATATATAAAAGGCTAATAATTCTTTTACGTCCATTAAAAATAAGTTATATATATATATATATATATATATATATATATATATATATATATATATATATATATATATATATATATATATATATATATATATATATATATGTATATATATATATATATATATATATATATATATATATATATATATATAATATATATATATATATATATATATATATATATATATATATGTATATATGTATATATATGTATATATATGTATATATATGTATATATATGTATATATATGTATATATATGTAT
Source organism: Pardosa pseudoannulata (assembly GCA_032207245.1). Taxonomy (NCBI): domain Eukaryota; kingdom Metazoa; phylum Arthropoda; class Arachnida; order Araneae; family Lycosidae; genus Pardosa; species Pardosa pseudoannulata. The sequence continues at coordinate 108,834,646 of CM063504.1, forward strand.
GTATATATATATATATATATGTATATGTATATGTATATATATATATGTATATGTATATATATGTATTATATATATATATATATATATATATATATATATATATATATATATATATATGTATATATA
>CM063504.1:108839771-108844771 GCA_032207245.1 Pardosa pseudoannulata
TCGTGGCATTAATGCTATGATCATGTTAGGATATTTTAAAACACATTTAAATAACGAAATGTGACTGAATTATGTTTAGGAATTCTATTACTGAACAACCATTTGTTTATATATTTATCACGTAAAATGTATCTCCACTAAACTGATTCATAAATATTGCTTTAATGTATAAGTTATAATAAATTTCGAACTATACAATGTGTTTAATACTCGGTTTCCCAAAATTTAAAGTTTGGCGTAAATTGAAAAAATATAACATATCACAGTTTCATGAAGCATCATTCAAAATAAATTACAGATACTAGTCTGTAGAACAAGTTACTTAAAACGCAGTATGTGATGAAAATATCACCGATATCATGAAATTGCTTGAGTATTATTTAATTACTGTACGTAACTTACAGAAATCAGATTATGTGTTCCCATATAATTCTTTCTGTGACATATTTTAAGAATAAATGGTATTCAGAGATATCCAAACGTGTTCATTATCACCATAAATATACGTTTTAGTTAAAATATGTGACTTTAATAAAATCTTTGTAGCTGTTGTTTTAAATAAGAGTATTAGTTAATGATGTTAAATAGTTGAAGGGTAATTGGAAAAATATACGTGAAATTAATGCTTAACCTTACAAAATCATATATTAGTTATATATATATATATATATATATATATATATATATATATATATATATATATATATATATATATATATATATATATATATATATATATATATATATATATATATATATATATATATATATATATATATATATATATATATATATATATATAATATATATGTGTGTATATGTGTGTGTGTGTGTGTGTGATTGTGTGTGTCTGTGTAAAATATTTTTTTGTTGTATCTAGAATCTAAAATATTTGTTACGTGTCGCGTCTATACTTAATAGCACACTTTTCTTTCTCTTGGCGATTTCCGTTTCCTTTATTCAATTTTGGTAGCCTTCACAATCACCTATTCGCTAAGCGTATGTCCTAGTTGTGGTTATATAACTGATTATTTAAAATTTTTATAAATATTAATAAATTATATAAACGGTTGAATAAAACTATTCAGATGTTTTTCTGGATGTTTTATCTAACATAATAGATGGCTAGCAATCTTTTTTTCATCAACAAAATTTGAATTCCTTGTAATATGCTCGAGAGGAACTCCACTGGATGTCATACAGAAAAAAACTATGTACTTTGTTTTTTGTTGTTTTTTCCATCACATACAGTCGAATCTCAGAGATTTTCACTATACCTGGCCTTTTATATATAAATATTCATGTTGGTATAGCTATAACAGTCTATGTCATCTTACGTAGTAATTCTTATGGAAACATCTACCATACATGTATGCCTTGATTATTTAAATGCACTCAGGGTTTTCTAACCTATGCTTTAACATAAAAAAAATTACATAAAATTTACACAGTCGTTTATTAACATTTGGAGTAATTTCAGTGTATCAGATGTGTAATCTATACATGCAATATATATGTAATTTATACACGCAAAAATACAATAATTATAAATAGATTGTTTAAATATCTTTAGTAAAAACAAAACTTCAAACTTCACTTTTAAACACCCAAAGCACAATAGTATGAGCATTGTTCAATGCAGAAGTTCATCAATTATGAAATACGTTGTAAATTTATTCAAAATTTATAATGTATCACCACTTTATAAACAGCGATTAAACTATAATATTAAAAGTCCAGAGTGAATAATTTTAAACACCGATATGTGGTGAATATTTTAATGATATCAACAAATTTGTGAACATTATTTAAATGCACTACTTCAGTAACTTAGTTGAAAAATAGAGCTGTCAACGATTTTATATACGAGTAAACTGATTTTAAAACAAAACCGACTGCATTACTATATTAGGGATATGAATATGGTTTTAGTTATAGAAATTATGTTTCACTAAATTTTCCACTTCATTATTTTCTTCTTAACTATTGTATTAAATAACATATTTAATTTTATGAAAATCATGTACGGTATAAATTGATATAATAAAATTCAAAGCTCTTTAATGATTCATTAGAAATAGACAATATATTTAGTTGACATGTTAATGTCAAAATTTTGTTGTCATTTTGCCGAGGAAGATTCTTAAAAATAATAAGAACAGGTTAAATAGGTATGAATAGACATTCATTTCAATTTATTAATTTTATAAACGTTCATACATACCCAAGCGTCTCAAAGTCCGAAGGTTCTAGTTCAAACCGGACCTGTCCTGTATTTCTTTGACTAAGACTTAGGAGAAGGTTAAAAAAGCTGAATGGAATCTAACTTATTCTTACACGTATATGTACGCATCTGTTTACAGTCTTCTAAAGTTTGAATAACTCTTAGCTTTACTTGTAGACATCAAGTGGAAGAAAAATTGCAATGGATCATTTAGCTGAGTGGATAAAAACTGCCATGTAAGTTTGGAAGTTTTTCTGGTATGATATAAAGAATCTAAAGGACATACATTTGATAAAGCGTTACGAGAGTTGTTGGAAATGTCGTCAACAAATATCACTGTGCAGTTTACATCGGTGTAAAAAATATTTAAACGTGCGCTAAAATATACAAGGGATGCTTTTGATGCCTACCGACTCAACAATAATCCACTTTATGTGATCATATATATGTTAATTATACACAGCCTTTGCATATGAGAATTCAAGCGTCCCTATACAAAAACAAATAACTTTAAAGTGTGGTTAAGTTAGAAGTAAAAATACAGTTTGCCAACAAGAACAAATTACAAATACATATATATGCGAATTATCCGATTCGGAATTATACGTAATTGAAATTAAGGCATAAATATGTATGAAATGTGTATGAAAAATGGGAAGTGTATAATTAATACTTTATGTAGATTTGTGTCAGAAAAGGTATTTTCCCAACTTAATTAACAGTAATAGACTTTTATATTGTTTTTTAAGTGGTTCAAAATTACATTTTGCTACTTGTGTTTCTAAATTCAATTTTAGAAACAATTTTATTCAATTTTAGGTTAATGGTAGTCGCGTTAACAGTCAATTTAGAGTCCATATAGATAAATATTAACCAACAAATTCGAAGAAGTCTGACAATTCAAAAATTGTTCAGCAGTAATGAAGAAGCAGTTAACCATTTAAATGCTCATTTTTTTAAGTAAATAACTTTCTATTTTTCTCTTAGCTAAAGCCTTCAGCTATTGTTAAAAGGATGATATGCACTGTATATTGTTTCCGTTAAATATTTACTTATTTATATGAAAATTGAAAAACTTATCAAATGAGTCATAAGTGTACCAATCACTTTATTTAATAATAGAAATAAATTTTTTACATTATATTTCGTCGGAATTCTTATAGATTTATAAAATGCTTCTTGTTCTTTAGTTTTCTCTCTGTATATCACAAAATCATGCTTATTTTGCTAGTATGCTTGCTTGCTTGCTTGATGCATGCTTAATCATGCTTATTTATTTTTATTATTATTTTTGCTTATTATTACTAAAACATATTACTTAAACATACTATGTTATTCTGTAAATAATTTTAATCATAGACAATGATTTATACGTGTTTAATGTGCATGATAAATCTAGTTTATTTGGAACTCTTTCTTCTATTTCCTACGACAAGTAAAATTTGCTTATTTATATATTACATCGAATTTAAACTATATAAATTCAGGCGGAACGTAAAATTTGTACACAAATATATTACCATTTATTGCAGAAATATTGTCGTTAAAGTAGCTAAATAATACATGCTCAATGCATAAGTGTACGAAGTTCCCAAACCACCTAGTTAATATTTTAAATAAACGCTTTGTAACATCTTTCCCTTGAGATAACAGTATGTGAAAGATTTTATAGCTATATTTATACAAAGCATTTGGAAGAGGAAGAACATATTAGGTATTAAAATAGTTAACAATGGGTTTTTAGTTGGGAGTATAATTATAAAATAATTTATTAAATAATATTTACTTTTAAAAAAATTGAATGCATAATTTGTGGAATAAGATAATGCAAACAAAGTAGTTATTTTTTCTTATGTTTGATATAAAAATAAAAATTTATAGCTTATTTCTAAATATAATAATTTCTGCATTGAACAATGCACATATTACTATGTTTTGAGTGTTTAGGATCAAATTTGACGTTTTGTTTAGCTGAAGATATTTAAATAGTATAGAGTGTATATATTACATATCTGATACACTGAAAATACTCTCAAATATTAATGAATGACTGTGTAAATTTTTAACAAATATTTTTAAATAATGTTATATGTAATTATTTTGTATATTTGAACTCTGAGAATGATGATGTATAATACTTTTATTAGTTTCAAATTATTCTCTGTCAAATACTTAATTACTTTATTAAAACTTCTATAACACGAAGGGCATATTTTAAAATTTATATACAAGTAACAGTAGTAACAAGCAGGAATATTAACACATTATATTTATAAAAAGAGATTGCTGTGTTTTTGAAATATTTTCGTGACAGATTGAAACAGATGAGCTCTCTTAGTTCACATATCCTGTGGTTCATTTCTAAAATTTATTCGCTTTTTAGAGATAATTCTACTTTGAAACTATAACTGTATTTTTGAACATTTTGTATATTTGAACAATTCTAAGAATGATCCTGTATAAAACTTATATTAGTTTCAAATTATTCTCTTTGAAATATTTAATTACTGGATTAAAACTTCTATAACACGAAGGGCATTTTCTAAAGTTTATATAGAGGTAACATTAGTAACAAGCAGGAATATTAACACATTATTTTTATAAAAAAAGGTTGCTGTAATTTTGAAATATATTCGTGACAGTTTGAAATAGATGTGGTATATTAGTTCATATATACTATGATTCATTTCTAAAATTTATTCGCTTTTTAGAGATAATTCTACATTGAAACCCTAACTTTATTTTTGAACATTTTGTATATTTGAACAACTGTAAG
>CM063504.1:108849771-108852271 GCA_032207245.1 Pardosa pseudoannulata
GGAAATGTTCTTTAAAAGTAAATTAGTGTTACCCTGGGGAATTTCTTCTTAAATCCTTCATAATGAATCAAAATATTGAATATGGTATTGAGGTATTAAATATTTATACTTCTACTTACTAAAAAAATTGTTTACAAAGAATATTTAAAAATTCAGGTAAACTCAGTTTGTAGATAAGGTATTACCTATTTTGACCCTATTCCCTGTGCATTAGATGTTGAAATGCAGAGTAATTTTTGTGAGAAGAGTTCATTGCTTACAAGTAATTACGTTTTTTAAGAATATTTTATTTCTTTTTAAATTCGACACTTTATTAATGCATGATGTTTACTTTTTTCGTATATGAATTATTTGATTTTATTGAAAGAAGTTCGTTATGAGACGTTTCTATTTTCTTAAAGTTTGTTTATTTACTTTCTTAAAAGAAATATATAGAGACTGGTAAAAAAGGAGTAATTTTCAACAAAATATTTTTTGAATTTAAGGTACATTTTCTAAATATTACAATATTTTTTTCTATATTCAAAAATATAATATCAGTATGCATCAACTTCTCTATCGTATTGAGAGTATTAAATATTCTGAAATATATAATCATAAATATAAAGTATAGAAAAATATATAAGTGTTTGCTTTGTGTACAATAGTATTAACAAGTTCATGCAATCTAAAAAAGATATTACCGTTAATGACGCGCGCTTCACAGAGTTACAAGAGAACGTGCGCCGGGATTCGGAGGCCCTTTGCAATTTTTCTAATCCAAATGCCAACAAAATTGCTGTTGCTTTTAACAAGAAAATTGTATTACGAAAGCAAGTTTATTAAATTTCAAATTTTTTTGGATTATTTAAAATATTAATTCATACATATATTTTGGACTGCAGATGTTTATTGTTACCATTCCAAAATCCGAAACACAAAGGTTAAAAATTTAACTTGCATTTTTATTTTTCCTCTATATATTTCATCACTTTAATCAAAAAAGAACGTATTTTTGACAACATATGTCTTCCAATCATAACCACTTAACAGAAGTGCGAAAGTGAACTGATTATCTGTAGTTTGAATAAATTAAAAAAAATATCTCTTTGAGAAAAAATATTCAGAGAAAATTGAGGAAAACATGTTATTGGGATCAGGAAAATCTATTAGACAGCTACTAAAAATTTGGGTTATTCTTATTGAAAGATCTTGTGTCAAATGTTTTTAAAACGATCGGGTATAACAGGCCCGGTAAGCGTCCTCGTGTGTTAAAATATTTTCGCTTGGTTTGAAATTAGTAAAAATATTGACTTGATATAAATATCTTATAAAATAAGATTTTGAAACTTAAGAAAATCTTAATATCATTCTATTATTTTGACGAATAAAAACTGAATAATTTCATCTTTATTATTGCAGAGTTAGCCATTTTTTATCTTGAGACGATTAACACAAATGGAAATTTTCGTTTCTATAAATAATGACTTGATACAAATGTCTAATTTTTTTCTTACTTTAATTTATATAAATATTGACTTGATATAAATATCTCATAAAATAAGATTTTTGAATTTTAGGAAACCTTAATATTATTCTAATATTTTAACGAATAAGAAACGAATGATTTCAGCATTATTATTGCAGAGTTGGTGCCATTTTTATTCCGAGATGATTAACTCAAATGAAACTTTATGTTTCTTACTTTATTTTATATAAATATTGACTTGATATAAATATCTCATTAAATAAGATTTTTTAATTTTAGAAAACTTTAATATTATTCTAATATTTTGATGAATAAGGAACGAATGATTTCAGCATTAGTATTGCAGAGTTGAAGTCATTTTTATTTCAAGATGTTTAACTGAAATGGTAATTTTTGTTTCTAACTTTATTTTATATAAATATTTAATTGATATAAATATATCATAAAATAAGATTTTTTAATTTTAGAAAACCTTAATATCATTCTAATATTTTAACGAATAAGAAACGAATGATTTCAGCATTATTATTGCAGAGTTGGTGCCATTTTTATTCCGAGATGAAAACTCAAATGGAAGTTTTTGTTTCTTACTTTATTTTATATAAATATTGACATGATATAAATATATCATTAAATAAGATTGTTTAATTTTAGAAAACCTTAATATTATTCTAATATTTAACGAATAAGGAACAAATGATTTCAGCATTATTATTGCAGATTTGGAGCTATTTTTATTCCAAGATGATTAACTGAAATGAAAATTTTTGTTTCTAACTTTATTTTATATACATATTGACTTGATATAAATATCCCATAAAATAAGATTTTAGAACTTTAGAAAACCTTAATATTATTCTAATATTTTGATGAATAAAGAACGAATGATTTCAGCATTATTATTGCAGAGATGGAGCTATTTTTATTCCAAGATGATTAACTGAAATGGAAATTTTTGTTTCTAACTTTATTTTATATAAATATTGACTTGATATAAATATCTCATAAAATAAGATTTTGTAACTTTAGGAA
>CM063504.1:108859771-108912271 GCA_032207245.1 Pardosa pseudoannulata
GTTTGCACGGTGAGGTCGGGCGTTGTCATCCATATACAGAAATTCAGGACCCATGGCGCCCCGAAACAAACGTACATGTTGTTCCAGAATGACATCCCGATAGATGTGGCCTGTCATCGTTACACTCTGAACATGCAGGTCAGTTCTGGAACCAAGAATAATTCCTCCCCAAACGAGCCATCCTGCACCACCGTAACGGTGTCGTTCAATGGTGTTCTCTTGGTGGTAACGGGTACCTGGCGCTCTCCATATGAAAGTCCGGCGAGAATCAGAATGTAAACTGAACCTGGACTCGTCGGAAAACATCACACAAGACCACTGTTGCGGTGTCCACAATGCATGCTCTCTAGCCCAGCATAATCGCAGGCGACAGTGAGTTGCGGTAAGGGGAACACATCTGACAGGCCTACGAGCATATAGACCAATGTTCCCTAAGCGTCTGTACACGGTCTGCCTTGAAACTGTCGTACCGGTAGCTGAAGAGAGCTGACGAGACAGGTCTGATGCTGTGCTCCGTCTGTTTCTTTTGGCAGTAACTGCCAAATACCGGTCATCATTCGGCGTAGTAACTCGGGGGCGACCTGTGCTGTAACATCTACTCACATTACCATCATGTTTGAATCGTTGCCAAAGCCTGGAGATGACACTCTGGGCGATTCCAAGTTCCTCGGATACTTCCAGCTGGGTACGTCCACATTCCAGTCGTCCGATAATTCTACCACGTAAAAAATCATCCAAATGCTTCCTTTGTGCCATAACTATGCGGTTATTGCACTGAAAGGCTTTTAAAGCGCTTGTGAACAATTTTACTTCTTTGCTACCATTCCTTATATACCCCTTTCATACACTCTCGTCATTGTGACGTACTATCCGCGCCATCTGGTGGTTTCCTGCAATTTGCATATTCTTCTTCAAGATGTGTGTGATAATTCTACAGGTGAAATTTTTATTTTAGAGCTCAATTTCTGTGTGATTCTGAATTATCCTTAATTTATGGACATGAGTGTATATATATGTATATATTTTATATAATATATATAATATATATATATATATATATATGTATATATTTATATATATATATGTATATTTATATATATTATATATTTATATATATATATATATTATATTTGTATATATACATATTATGTTTATATATGTATGTATATATATATATATATTTATTTTTTTATTTTATATATTTATATATATATATATATATATTATATATTTATGTATAATGTATATAGGTATATATAAACAGGTGTCCGAAACGACCGCATAAACTCTGCACCTAGATTGATCGTTTAGAGTATAAGAAAAAACTCCAAACAAGCGTTCCAGTACGGTCATTAGTTTACGAGAATACTGAAAACAAGTATGACGTCAAAGCTGGTGCATGAAAAAAACACTTTATGGCACATATAACAACATATTCTGCATATATATTCCAGACGATAATGTTTTAAAGCGTTCGCCGGTCATATCGCGTCATGAATGCGCTAGCGGAGATGAACGATGTTTAGCAGTTGAACTGGTATTTAAATGCTTCATCTTGCAGCTACCGGAATTTTCGTATGGAGACCATGTATTCCTTTGTGAGTACTGCGACAAGAAATCTGATGTACAGCCAATGTAATGTAAATGCCTTACTAAGTGTTAGGGAGTGTGCCCGTGCATACTCTGCTGTTGATATGTGCAATAAAGTTATTTTTCTTTTACTTGAAGTGACGTCATACTTTGTTTTTTTGCTTCTTTACGGTTCTTTAACAGATTTTTATGATATATATATACATATTTTTATATATATAATATATATATATATTTATATATATATATATATAATATATATATATATTTATATATATATATATATATATATATATTATATATTTATATATATTTCTTTAATATATATATATATATATATATATTTATTATAAGATATATAATATATTTATATACATATATATACATACGTATACACGTATATATATTTTTATATGTGTGTGTTATATATATATATATATAAATATATATATATATATTTATATATATTTTATATATATATATTACTGTTTACTGATTTACTGTTGTTTTTAAGAGATTATCAAAGATATAAAATCAATTACAAACGCTAAATTCAGTTCCATTTTGTCTATGATTTTACGCAGAATTATACATAGCATATTATATTTCATACATACATGTGTGTGGTTGTGTGAACATATATCGAAATTATATCTTTAATATATAATAATAGATAGATAGAAGATAATATTTATAGATATAGATATATGATTGACGGAATATATAGATTTCAAGAATATTCACACAATGAATGAGGTTTACATTTATTTGTTAATGAATTATTCAAATATACAAACACTTTCTTCTAAGGCCGAAGAAAAAAAGATTGATTGAGACAAAGATATACCACAAAGATACAAACAAAAGACTCAACAAAGATACAAACAATAGACACAACAAAGATACAAAGAAAACTAAGAGTCTCTCTTAGTTTCAGTTTAATCTTACAGCTATCCTACCACGTGACCGTCTCAAACATCTCAAATTCTAGACTACATGTCTTTTGGATACAGACTTAAAGTCGGCGGGTCAAGTGCAACTCGCCGACGTGCAGTCTGGTAGTCTGCGGCTCCTAAGTCTTGTATGCCGGAAGGTGAATTCAGTTGCTTTATTACGGATTCGAGGAAAATATATGAGCTATGTAACATTTCTTTTTTATCTTATTTCATCTGCCGTGTATTTTCATATTAAAAAACATACATTTTTATGGAATTCGAAATTTTCTTTAAGAAGAAGTATCACCTTTAAACAACTTTCAATGAAATAATTTTTTCCTAATTTTCTTCTTATCATTTCTTCTTATTATTTTCGTAAATGCATGGAATTTTCAAAATTTGATCTCTATATCTATTTATATATATAAAACATTTGTGCTTTTCTTTTTTTTCTACTTATAATACAAATGTGTACATTTGTTCTATTTATATCTTTTTATCTACATATATGATCCATTTATTTGTTTTCTAAAAACAAGTTTTTTTATAAACTAAAAAGAGATAGCTGTTTTATATATTTTTTAATTTTTTCTGACTCACTGTGCAGACTTATAATAACACAAAGTGAATTTCATTAATAATCTTTTTCTTTTTTTGTGAACAATAGCTAACAGGTATAAATATAATTATCTGCCTACTTTTATTTTTATAAATTATCAAAAATAGTACACCACAAAATTTAATTTAAAACAAAACGCTTCAATTATGTTTGAAAACTCCTTTTCAAATACTAAAAATATTAAATGAAATAAACAAAAACCCAATATGTATATAGAATTTATAGAATATGTCTATACCATATTTACCAGGAAGATTTAAAATCAATATGCGAAATATATTTTTAATTAGAAAGCGTGGGATTTAGAAAAAAACCTTTTCAGTAAAATGCATTTAAAGTTTTTATTTGTTATATTTCAATATAAATTTATATGAATATTTCAATACGGTTTGATTTAAATTGTTTAGAAATGCCGAAAGATTTTAAAAATTTAAAGTAAAAAAAATCGAATTTTGAAGGTTTAAACGTGAATGTCAACTTAATGTTTATTAGTCGAGTAATAGTTTTAATACTAATAAAAAGATTGCATTTTGCCACTGTATGGTAAAAATATAACCTTGTCATAAGAATTTCAAATTTTTGAAACTAAAAAACTATAAAAAAGATCAAAATTAAAAGATTAGCACGAGAAATGTTTCAAAAAACCCATTACTTAACAAAGAACACACTATTTAAAAAACTATGATAATGGAAGCTTTATTCAGAAATGAAAGAAAAACTTTAACCAAACTACGCTAAATGGAAAACAACTGTAAAAGCTGAGAAAAAACAGCTCTATGTTGATTGCAATTTGTATGTAAATATTTAATTTTTTAAATAATAATTGTACACCGTATGCGTTTCATTTCCGATATGAGTATTCGATTTTAAGTATAAGACATAAGTCTATATTTGTAGATTAATATAAAAAATATCTTCTCTGTATAAATGTCTTTCTCTATAGTATTAAACCTACCATACATTTCATACTTATATCGACCCAGCATTGTTAGGATTTTAGATCAAATTTATGGCCATCCAAATTGTAACTACCATTAATATATCGTGTGCCTAAAAAACGGAAATTACAAAAAAAATTATTTATTTGATTGAAGTAAAACAATTTATCGCCGTTAAACTTAGCATTAACCTGTTATAATACAATAAATATTTAATTTAATACATAGAATAAGTGTAGAAATCTTTTAAAACGTCTTTTCCTTTATTACTCCTTTATTTATTTATGAAATTCAATTTTGATATAGAAACAAATAAAACTTTGAGTATTCATGAATTTATCATGCATATAATTTTTAATACAGCATTAAATAATGCATTTCTAACTCTCATATCACTTTAAAAGTAATCCATTCTTTAAATTTGAGTATGTGAAATAAGTGTAAGTTAAAATTAGCTTGTTTGTTTTTACATTATATGGAAATATAAATGAATAATTTTACAGTATTGCTTTTTCAAGATATTTGATATTTTTTAAATACAAGTTTTTATCATACACATTCACACTATGAAAAAAAAAATTCTCACTAAGTTTTTTATAGTTGAGATTTACTTTTCACTACTGCTAGTAATAATGAATACAGGGCGGTTAAGTAATTGCAAAACCTATAAATGGTTAGCTCTTTTGAATAAATAAACTACTACTCACATAATACACTTTCAAGAAAATTAATTACAAGTAATAAAAATTATGAAAGCACAAAAATATATTTAAATTAACGATATTTATTTTTTTAGAAAAGTTTTCTTCATTCTTATTATATCAAAAAATACATACTGAAAACATAAATTTTTAAAGAATTAGATTTTTTTTAAAGAAGAATATTACCTTTATACAACTTTCAATTGATTATTTTTATTTCCTTGTTCTCGCCTTATCATATCTTATAATTATTCTCATAAATGCGTGGATTTTCAAAATTTGTTCTCTATATCTACCTATATGTATCCTGCATTTGTACTGTATTTCTATTTACATATCTATTTCTACATATTTCCTCAATTTATTTTGTTTCTAAAAAGTAAAAGTGTTTTTATAAGTAAAAATAGACAGCTTGTTTTAAAAATTTTAAGTTTTTTCTGACTCACTCTGTGCATATTTACAAAGACAATAGTGAATTTTCTTAATATTTTTTTCTTTTTTTAATAAAAATAAACATACTTTATTTTATAATATTATCAAAAACAGTAATACGGAATTTAATTTTAAAATAAAACGTAAATTATGTTTTAATACTCATTTCAAATAAGCTATATTTATGTTTAATTCTAAAAGATTTAGCTATTGCATTTTCTTTTATTATTTATCACCTTCCTAAGGTAAGAAACATCACTTTACATCTTGCAATGGAAGATTTTTTTTTTCTTAATAGTCGGCTATCATATCTTTCTTATTTTTTTTATCGTAAATATTTGAATCTTCAAAATTTTGTTCTCTGAGCTACTTCTATATAGAGATCATTTGTACTCTATTTATATTTACATATCTATATATACAATTTGTTTGGTTTCCAAAAAAAGGTTTTTTAAAGTAAAAAGAGTTGTTTTAAAAATAATTTTTTCTGACTCATTAAGCTTAAACGACATTCTGACAGCCTTACATAGACAAAAAATGAATTTCTTTAATATTTGTATACTTAAATAATATTTTATTAGTTATATTTCTCTACTTACTTTCATTTCTATAAATTATCCAAAATAGTACTAAAAATTTAATTAAACTCCCAAATTTTTGCTTGAAATCTCCATTTCAAATACCTATATTTATATTTAATTATAAAAGATCTATCTATAGCTTTTTCTATTATTATTCTCCACCTCCGTGAGGTTAATCTAATTCTTTATCATTCACTCATTATTTTTTTTTATAAAAAAGATGTTTTCTAATGTGTCACTTTCTATTTTTATCTTGGTACTAGAAATCTATAGTTTTAGAGCTGTATGATAAAACATAAAATAAGAGAAAAAGTTCAGAACATTGATTTGTGTCTTTTTATACTACGAAACCTCTATTAAGGAATTTATTTACTGTTATTCCTTAGACTATAAGAAGAATTGTAAATTTTCTTTAAGAAGAACATCTTCAGATTTCTTTTCTTAATTCTTTCGTATATTTCTTCATATTATTATCATAAATGCATGAAATTTTCAAAATTTTTCTCTATATCTACTAATACATATACATCATTTGTACTCTATTTCTATATATATTTGCCCAATTTATTTTGTTTCTAAGAAATAAGGAGTTTTTTATAAAGTAATAAGCGGCAGCTTGTTTAAAAAAAATTAATTCCCTCTGACTCACTCTGTGCTGACTTACAACGAGAAAAGTGAATTTCTTTAATAATTTTTCTTTTCTTGTAAACATTGTGAGGTATAAGTATAATTCTCTACCTACTTTCATTTTTATAAATTATCAAAAATAGTACACCACTGCATTTCCTTTAAAATTAAACGGTCAAATTATGTTTGAAAACTCATTTCAAATACCCTATATTTATGTTTAATTCTAAAAGATCCAGCTATAGCGTTTTTTTATTTACTCTCCACCTCCTTGCGGTTCCTCTTATTCTTTATCGTCCATTATTTTTTATAAAAAAGACATTGTCTAATGTGTCACTTACTATTTTTATCTTGGTAGTAGTAATCTATAATTTTGGAGCTGGATGATAAAACATAAAATAAGAGAAAGAGTTCAGAGCATTGATTTGTGTCTTACTACGAAACCTCTATTAAGGACACTACGAAACCTCTATTAAGGAGCTAATTTTTGTTTTCTGTTATTTCCTTAAGACTAAGAAAAGAAATTTAAAAGTAAAAAAAGAAGCTAATATTTTCTTTAGATGGAAAGTTTTTTTATATAATTATTGAAGAGATATGAAGATGATTTATGTTTTATATAGCCTTAAATGTTCTCAGTCAGTGTGTGTAAATAAAGGACAAGGAAATGCAGGGAGATTATATATAGTGAATCTATAATATACATCAAAATAAAGGCAACTACTGGGGTAAAATGAAATACTGGGGTAATTCATTTTACCCCAGTATTTTTGGAAATATATATAAATAAATTGATTTCTAATTAAATCATCAGGATATATATTAGACGAAATCACGATTACAAATTATTTTATAGATTACAAGTTTTAACATGAGAATTTTTTTTTAAATTTCTGATATTTACTTCTTTATTTATGCGTAAAATTCAATTTTGATGGAGAAACAAAGAAAACTTTTAGTACTCATGAATTTATTCTGTACATAATTCTTAATACAACATTAAAACATGCATTTATAACTGTCATATTACTTTCAAAGTAGTCAATTGTTTAAATTTGAGTATGTGAGAAAAGATTAAGTTAAAATAAGCTTTTTTATTTACTCATTATATTCAAATATAAACGAATAATTTATACTGTAAAAAATTACATTTTGCAGTATTCCTTTCTTTATTGATATTTTAAAATTACAAGTTTTTATCATATGCAATTTTGCTAATCATTTTAATAGCAACTATGTTTTCTTCTAATTTCTAAACGGTATTTTATGAGAAAACCTTTTTATATAAACGTCTTTTCATACTATAAAAAAAAGAAATTTGCACTAAGCATCTATAGTTGAGATTTACTTTTCATTACTGCTAAAAATATTGAATGCATAATGTTTAAAGTAATTGAAAATCATGTATCAATTTTAGTTCTTTTAAAGAAATAAATTACTAATCACATAATACACTTTCAAGAAAATTAATTACAAGTAATAAAAATTATGAAAGCACAGAATCTCTTTTAATTAACGACATAATTATTTTAGAATTTTTTTTTTTATATTTTATATCAATATATATATATATATATATATATATATATATATATATATATATATATATATATATATATATATATATATATATATATATATATATATATATATATATTGTTGTTTAATTCTAAACGGTTTTACTATAGCGGTTTCTTTTATTACTCTCCCTGCGCTTAATTTTATTCTTTATCATTCCTTTATTTTTGTAAAAAATATATTTTCTAATGTGTCACTTCCTATTTTTATCTTTGTACCAGTAATCTATAATTTTGGAGCTGGATGATAAAACATAAAATAAGAGAAAAAGTTCAGAGCATTGATTTGTGACTTTTCTCCATGCACTACGAAACCTCTATTAGGGTTCGTTTTCTGTTCTTTCCTTAAGACTAAGAAAAGAAGTTTAAATGTAAAAAAAACAAACAAAAAAACAAGCTAATATTTTCTTTAGATGGAAAGTTTTTTTAATATAATTATTGAAGAGATATGAAGATGATTTGTCTTACATATAGCCTTAAATGTTCTCAGTCAGTGTGTGTAAATAAAGGACGTGGAAATGCAGTGAGATTATATGGAGGGAATCAATAATATACATCAAGACAAAAACATTTTAATTCATTTTACCTCAGCATTTTTGGAAATACATATAAATAAACTGATTTCTAATTAAAGTTGCAGTATATTATGTATTAGACGAAATCACGATTACAAATATATTATGGATAACAATTTTTAACATGAGAAATTTTTTAAAATTTTTTTCTGATACTAATTATATAGGAGATAAGTTAACCTACTTAAATTCTTTATCTGGCCTATGGAATAAGATTTAAAATTATGTTTAAAATAAACAAATATATCAAAGAAATTGTGGTAAGTGCATTTGATATAAAAATATAAAATTCTCTTTTAAAGATTTATATCTCTTTTTTTATATTTTACATCTTTTATAGTAGAAAATTATTTTTTTTCTTTTAAACGTCTAATATATTACTACCAAAGCAAAACAAAATTCAAATAAATGCATGTCAACTGTAATAACACTGTAATAACATAGAATTTAAAAGGTTTTTTTAGTTAAATGTTCATAATTATAAATATTATTGTAATTGTAAAAGTATAATTTATTTACAGCCTTTTTCTGCTATTTTTAAATGAAAATGATTAAGTTTCATTCAGACCCAAACAAAAAAAATTACATCTAATCGCATACTTATGTAAATATTGGTTGTAACATAATTGTTGATTATAGCTTTAAAGCATGGTAAATCTACCAAAATATTACTATAATTACAGCCAAATAAATCCTAATAAGCTTTCTGAATTAGTCCATGTAAATATAGACGAATGCAAATGTGTGGATTTATACGGACTGGCTCATTTGAATACATCAAAGTATCTGAAGCTTAATTTATTTTAGTTTAGCATTTCTGGAACACTTTACAGATTTCTAATTAATATATGAATTTTATTTATGTCAAATAGACGCAGAATTAGACATTATATTATGATATCTATATAATATTTTAACAAGATTATTTTATTTCAAATTACTCTCTAGAATTTATAATATGAAATAAAGTAACTTACCTATTAATTTTTACTAAAGAAAGATGTCAATTTTTACAAAGAAAAATGTTCACTATATATAATTATGTTTAATAGAATAATAAAAAGAATATTTAATATATTTCATGTAGCATAATGTAGAATCTCGTTTTCTTTTATTTACTTTTATTCAATATTTTCGACAAAATATTTCTTTTAATTTAAATATTCAAAATATACTCAAACAGGGTATGGAAGTTCTAATAATATCTTTTAATATTCTATGATATTTTAATTTTCACTTATAATAATCAATATTAATGTATTTGAAAAATATAATTTATTTAGTATAAATTTTAAGTTTTTTTGAGAATTAGAATAAATTATTATAGGAAAAAGTTTCACTAACGTAAATAATCACACACGCTTAAAGATAATCAATAAAACATACACAAATACACAAGCTCATGCAGACATATTAATACACATGCACACACACACACACACACACACACACACACACACACATATATATATATATATATATATATATAAATATATAATATATCGAACGTTCATTATATACTATGGATATATATAATATATATATATATAAAAGGTGCTGACCACGTATTTAAATAATTTTTTTATACAGTTTTCAATATATAATGATCTTCTGCCATTTATTTTACTTATATTTACTTTTCTCTCTATTATCAATATATAATATATATATATAGTACAGTTGTTAGGTTTGAATATATATTATGTCACCCCTAAAAATTTATCATATTAGATTTACTTAGACACTGTATATATATATATATATATATATATATATATATATATATATATATATATATATATATATATATATATATATATATATATTATATATATATATATATATATATATATATATATATATATATGTGTGTGTGTGTGTATATTATACTACTATATATACATTATAGGAACAAAAAAATAAGCGTTGTTTTACTTACGGAGACAAATGAAGTTTTTAAAATAGCTGTCTTGGTAGTTGATTTTAAAAACCAACTGTCTAGTCTTTGGCTAAGCGAGCTAACGAAGTTCATTTACCTAAATCTTCAACTCTATACTCACCGGAATCAACACTATGTGACTTTTTCTAAAGGGGATACATAAAAGGCTTTTTTATGCTACAAAGTTTATATAACAAATTTTATTAACAAAGTATACTTTCGTATATTTTTTATATAGTTTTAAATAATATTGTGGAAAAAGAAACTAAAATTGCATACAGCCAAAAAAGAATTGTTTTAAATACAGTGACAAATCAAGTCTCTATAATAGCAATTGTACTAAATTGTCTTGTCCTTGGATTAGACGAGCTACCAAATATACAATACGTATTTTGTTCTATACTCACGAAATCAACACCTTGTGACTTTTTCTAAAGTGTTTGTGTAAAAGGCTTTTGTTTTTCGACCTTTTTTTCTCGTAATTTAACAAAACTACATAAAATGATTGCACGTCCTGTGAATATCGTTGGTAGTACAAATTCAATTAAGTCTGGCAAGAACTGGAATATTCCACTTACGCATTTGATAAAACCAAGGGTTCCATACAGAATAACTTGAAACACTGTAAATAAAAAGTTAAATTATTTCTATAGTTCGAGTAATATTCGTTTTTGTTGTTTTCGTATAACTCAATTTTGCTATAGCTTTTTTTACACCCTTGAGAAAATTATTAATAACCTTGTAAAGTTGATGAAAATTAATATTTTACAAGTGTATAAAGGTTTAGAAAATCTTGAGTTTTTATAAATAATATGATTGAAAAAATATGAAATTAAAATGTGCAAAATGTGTAGAAAGGGAGATAAATAAGCAGTTTAGTTTTTTGTGATAGCATATTTATATAACAAGAAAACTATTAAAATAAAAACTTAATTTACATCTAACAAAGTATTGACTGTTACAAAATCAAATTAGTTGTGTTGTAATTTATAATTTAAATTTAATTAAAGTAAAACATGTACTTGTTTATGAATCATTAATGAAATAACATAAAATTCTATTACTATGATTTTCCGAAACTACGTTTTGCAGATTATAAATATAAACTTTTAATATATATTTATTACTAAATAAATACTAAAATAAAATTTATTTCTTATACCTTTATCATTAACTAACAATGTATAAAGAATATGTTTGAAAAAATATGAAACTAAAGAATGCAAAATGTGTAAAGGTCGCTCAATCAAGCAGTTTAGTTTTTTTGTGAAATCATACTTGTTTAACAGAAAAACTATTAAAATAAAATCATACTTTATATCTAACAACATATTGCATATTACAAAATCAAATTAGTTGTGTTGTAATTTATAATTTAAATTAATTTAAAGTAAAAAATGTACCTGTTTATGAATCATTAACAAAGTAACATAAAATTATATTACTATGATTTTCCGAAAATACGTTTTACAGATTATAAGCATAAACTTTTGAAATATATTTATCACTAAATAAGGAATATTTTATCACTAAATAAGGAATAAAATAAAATTGATTTCTTGTACCTTTGTCATTAACTAACAAAGTATAAAGAATTGCAAAATGAGTAGAAAGGACACTAAATCAAGCAGTTTAATTTTTTTTGTGAAAGCATATTTGTATAACAGGAAAACTATTAAAATAAAAGCATACTTTACATTTAACAACATATTGAATATTACAAAATCAAATTAGTTGTGTTGTAATTTATAATTTAAATTTAAATAAAGTAAAAAAATGTACTTATTTATGAATAATTGATGAAGAAGCATACAATTCTATTGCTATGATTTTCCAAAAATACGCTTTACAAATTATACATATGTACTTTTAATATCCATTTATCACTAAATAAATACAAAATAGAATTGATTTATTATATCGTTGTCTTTAACTATCGATGTATAAAGATTTTATCACTGCTTTAAAATATTTTTGGATATTTACATATAAAAAAAATTATTCTGACTTCACTTGATCCCTGTTAAAAATCTAAACAATGTGTGATAAAAACATAGGAAAAATCACATTACATCAAATGAATCGATTATCTCCTTTTCTTTGTGAAATTATAAGCTCTTGTTCCTAAAAGAGATATCCGTTGTGTCTTTTCCAGCCACCAATAAGTTATAATATTTTTTAAGAAAAGTTTTTGAATATAAAAGTGATATCCTCCAAACATTTAATTAACTATGAATATATTAACTTACATATTAAAATTTAAATATTTTATTAAAACTCTTACAAAATTTCAATTTTTTTGTCTAAGGGAATTTATTTAAGGCTAAAAATTTTTAAGTAGCTTTAAATATTTTGAATAAAGTTCATTATGATATAAAATCGAATGAGTATGATGGGTATGAATCATGGAGCACAACACAGATGTACATGACATGTTGTAATTTTAGTAAACTTAAAAAGAACAGATTTAAGACAAAAAATAGTAAAAATAGAGCAGAAAAAATTGTTGTTAAAAGCGTCTGGAAGTAAGGAAAGTGGATTTTTGTGTCAGGCAAAAGTAACGATTTCACTAACATGTCTAAATATTTTTCTAAATTCTAACTTACTATAACCGTATTATATTATTCAGGAAATTCGTATTTATGCCAAGCTTAGAAAATAAGTAATCAATAGGGAATAAAAGGAGAAAATATGTATACGTAGTTTCCATATCAATACATTAAAAATTATAAAAACATAAAATTTTGAAAAGATATTTTTTACACTACATTTTGGTAGAAATAACTCATAATGCCTAATAATACCTCATCATGCAGGTGCATGAAAAACATGTCTGAAACGTTCATCAACACATGCTCGGACATACATACATATATGTATATACACATATACATATATGTACATTTTGCACTCATTTTACAGTCACAAAAATTAAGGATATTTCAAATAAAAATTATATTCATTTTAAAACTTGTATAAGATTTACATCCTATTATATCACACCTATTACATCCTATTATATAATTTTCAAATGTAATACAGCAGAATATATATATATATATATATATATATATATATATATATATATATATATATATATTATATATTATATATTATATATATATATATTTATATATATATATATATATATATATATATATATATATATATATATATATATATATATATATATATATATGTGTGTGTGTGTGTGTATTCGTGTTAGTAGTTTTTCCTGTCATCAATGATAAACAGAAACATCATTCTTTTTTTAACTGTAGAAGTGAATATTTTATCAGTTTTTACGCTGCAACTCGGAACTGATGCTATACCAATCACTTGAGAGCTGTGTATTATAACAATGATCCAAAACTGTTCATGCCAGCTATTAACGAAGTACGAAATCTCCAGTTCCCATTATGTCGAAAATTCATTACATTTTAAACATTTTACTGTTAACTGCAATATTTATTTTGCCACTCTGGAATACACCATCAAAAATGTTTACAAAGTTTGTTAATGATTATTTCATTACTTTATTTGTTTATTGTAGACAAGCATAAAAGATTATTCCTTTTTATAAATTAGTATATATACATATATACATACATACATACATACATATATATATATATATATATATATATATATATATATATATATATATATATATATATATATATATATATATATTATATATATATATATATATATATATATATATATATATATATATATATATATATATAAATATATATATATATATATATATATATATATATATATATATATATATATATATATATTATATATATATATATATATATATATATATATATATATATATATATATATATATATATATATATATTTATATATATATATATATATATATATATATATATATATATATTCTCGTATACAACAGCTAAATTGTTTACAAAGTTTACTAACAATTCATTCAGTACTTACATTAAATTAAAACATATGTTAGCAACGAATGTAAGGTTGGCATTTTCCAAAGAAATTTTAACTTTCTAAAACTTTAGAAAATTTTAACTTTAGCTTTGTAACATTATTTATAAGGGTATAAAGGACACATTTGATCAATATATTCCCCTCTTGCTAGATTAGCCGCCTACTTTCTCAATATGAAATGTGCACTGGTGTGCTTTATTGTATCACGGCCCAGATCGAGAGATAAAGTCTGAATAGCAGCTTTCAGTGATGTGACGTTTTGATGTCAGGACTTCTTGGAAACCCTTTCATCCATGCTCAATACATTGAAAACTAAAAGACTGAAATATGGACAATTGAGAGACTACGAGTCTTTGGCCCAATACATGTAGCGCTGTTAGAATACCTATTTTACACAAAATGACTTGTGTTAGAGGACTTTAGATTTCTGAATCTTAGTATTATGCAATGGCATTATATATATTCGAAACCAAAAACTGAATGATTTCCATTTCCAAGCTTCCAGTGAAAACACTTAAAACTCTATAATCACTCTTCAATTTTTCTTGTAATTGGTTTTAATATCTCGACTCTTTCGTGGGTTTCATTCACTTTAATTGCGATATCTAAAGGTATGGAACTGTGTGAATATCAAATCAAATTTTTTTCCCGAGTTTCACGTCACATATAGTACATATGTATCTCTTCGAGTGTATTCGTGTTAGTAGTTTTTCCTGTCATCAGTGATAAACAGAAACATTATTCTTTTTTTTAACTGTAGAAGTGAATATTATATGAGTTTTTACGCTGTAACTCGGAACTGATGTTATACCAACCACTTGAGAGCTGTGTATTATAACAATGATCCAAAACTGTCCATGCCAGCTATTAACGAAGTACGAAATCTCCAGTTCACATTATGTCGAAAATTCCTTACATTTTAAACATTTCCCTGTTAACTGCAATATTTATTTTGCCACTCTGAAATACACCAACAAAAATGTTTACAAAGTTTGTTAATGATTATTTCATTACTTTATTTGTTTATTGTAGACAAACATAAAATATTATTCCTCTTTATAAATTAGTATATATATATATATATATATATATACACACATATGTATATATATATATATATATATATATATATAAATATATATATATATATATTCTATATAAATATGTATATATATATATATATATGTATATATATGTATATATATATATATATATAAAATATATATGTATATATATATATATGTATATATATATGTATATATATATAATATATATATATGTATATATATATATATATATATATATATATATATATATATATATATATATATATATATATATATATATATATATATATATATATATATATATATATATATATTCTCGTATACACCAGCTAAATTGTTTACAAAGTTTAGTAACGATTCATTCAGTACTTTCTTCGGTTATTGTAGACAGACATAAAATATCTTCCTCTCTCTCTCTGTAGGTATATATATATATATATATATATATATATATATATATATATATATATATATATATATATATATATATATATATATATATATATATATATATATATATATATA
Organism: Pardosa pseudoannulata; assembly: GCA_032207245.1. Classification (NCBI taxonomy): domain Eukaryota; kingdom Metazoa; phylum Arthropoda; class Arachnida; order Araneae; family Lycosidae; genus Pardosa; species Pardosa pseudoannulata. Next base: position 108,875,853 of record CM063504.1, read on the forward strand.
TATAACTTTTTTCTCCTTGTTGAATTTAATGATTTATATGAATATGTAATTTGGATTCGTGAAAAATATATGGGTGAGAATTTTAAAGTATCAATCTTTCTTCTTTTATTCATTTTTAAAAATATTTATATGTTTCTAATGATAAAATGTATTTTTATCCCAAGAAACATGTATAAAACATATTAAACATGTGTTTCTGGCTAGACTTCAAGTGCTTATAAACCGTAACTGTTTTGGAGACTATAAACTTTCTTACAAACGATTTACCTCATTTATGTCTACACATCATAAATTAAACTGCAAACTTTTCCCACTACTATTAATATAAATTTAGTTAACAAAATAAAAGGTCTTATTTCCAAATTTACAATGGTTTACTTTTCTTGATTGTAACACAATTAGTTTACATCCTAAGATTTTATACAAAAATTCTGTATCATTGATATATTTTTCTTTTTAAAACAGTACCCAATTGGAATCATTATTATATAAATACATAATATATTTTTTTCTCTTCAGTAAAATGAAAGAATTTTAGAAGTCACAATTTTTAAAAATCAAATCTTCGCGAAAGTTAAATAATAATATTTTTCTCTTATTGATAATGTACCATTCTAGCTCCAATACAATTTTTATTTCTCTATAGAAAATAAAAATTACGAACTTTTTTATACAGGTAAATCAATTTTGCTGACTTACGATGCTATACATACTTTATAGACATGTCTTTGCATACTGTTTAATTTTAAAATTTAAAAATGACTAATTTTTCTGTGTTTTTGTAAGAAATATCACTAATGATTATAATTACTGCAAAATATAACTTCTTTTGAATCTAAATCTGATCCACTGTATTTTAATTTAATAAGTATTATCTCTATGATTATCTTTATGTATCATCTTTATGATGTATGTATTCTTTATGATTAATATATATTTTATGTATTATCTTAATAAATACCATTTTAAATATGTAATGTCATATTAAATTTAGAGAAGACTATATTACCATACACACAATCAAAACATAACTAGGGTTTATAAAATTACAATAAAACCTACTGGCATAAAATGCATCTCTATATTTTTGAAATGTATAAGGCCTAAACCAATATTTTTTGCAGAAGTTGTTTGAATGACTAAAAGCTGAACTTGCATCATCACTTATTTACAATCATTCATTATTGTCTTACTTAGCACGTGTCAATGTTAGATCACTCCCATATATAATTGTGCGATCCATCTGTCTCCATACACAATTGATTACATAAATTCAATATATAGAGCTTACTCTAAATGCCTGCACAATCAGCAGTCTCATTTTTAACATATTTATATCATATTCTAGTTATCTTGGATTTAAATTATTAGAATTAAAAATTAACTGTATAAAAATGTTATTTAAATAATAAATAATTTCTCATTTCATCATCAAACGATATTTAGAAATTACTGATTATGCCTCTAGCCGTTTTTGTGTTCAATTAAAAAAAAACTTAAATGGATGAAATAAATTTTAAATAATAACTTTTTACCGGTTAAAGTTAATATTATTGACATATGTTATTCCGATTAGATATGACTATCTGGATGACCATTCTAATTAGAGCATTTAAATACCTATTTAACCTATCCATCGGCCACCCTCCCCACCTTTTTCTCTTTCAAAACAGTCACCCTTTTTGTAAATTCCAGACGGAACTTGCCATACCATACTAGAGTTGCCGGTTTAAAAGTTGTCAGGCTACTTTTAAATTATTTTCCCTGCAAGGTAAAGGAGTTCCGTTACTCAAAATTAGTTTCTTTCATTTATTATCGCTTTGCAATATTTTTTTTCCTCAAAAGTGTGTAATACGAGTTATACGAGTGCGAACGAGAAGGGGTCGACAGGTCCGTTTTCGAACAGGAATTCGCTGTCGAACCCCCGTCGACGCGTCTGTTCAGTGGGTTAAAAAGTTTTGGGGAGCACAAAATGTTCAAGAAATGCAAAAGTAAATATATATGTGAGACTCGTATAAAATGAAAACTTTCAATTCCAAAAAACAACACAGGAATATATTTTAGAAAAATATACTTCTAAAATTAAAAAAATATAATTTAACATTGAACTAATATGAAGAAATGTACATACAGTGAAATATATGTAAGAGCAATTTCGAAGCATACTTGCCATTTTACCGAATTGTATATTTCGCATTCGTAGATTTTTTTTATAGATATTGACTATTAATTAAAGAATAAAGTGCAATTTAAAAAATAAATTACATGATAATAATGAGTATATTAAGGATATTAAGGCGTAACAAAATATTATAAAGTGCATAATTTTACAAAACAAATATATATAAGCCGCGTACCAGGTATCAAGATTCTTACGTTTTATTCAATTCATATGCTTGATAGAAAATATTCCGCTAACAAATACTGTGTAAGTTTTGGGGAAAAGAAGCTTATTCTTTACTCAGATGTTAAAGATTCCTTTAGAACCCAAGGAAAGCGGAAATTCAGTAAATTATTTCTAAATGTATAATACCAAATACTTAGTACAAAAGCTTCATAAAATCAATACGTGGATATTTTCTAGCAGTGTAATCTCATTATTCTGTTTTATTCTCATTTAAAATTTTAAAAGTGTTTATATGTTGAAAGGGAATGCTTACAAGTAATTATATTCTTCGAAAACTCCTATCATGATAATTATTTTGCTCCAGGAAACAGGAAATTGTTAATAAGGTATTTATTTCTTATCCCAGATGCTTAAAGGCGAGGTTCCTTGTGTTTTTGAATTCAAGAATAACGTAATTTTTAGAGCTTTAGATACACATTTTTTAATATATTAATTTCCGTAAGTTTGTTTGAAGGGGAAAAAAGAACACAAACGCTTAAAGGCTACGCTCTTTATGTTTGTGAATTTAAGAATAACGTACTTCTTACAAAGATAGAGGCAAACATTTTACAATATTTTAATTTCCGTAAGTTTGTTTAAAAGAAATAAAAATAAACTTGAAAACTTGAAATGTATTAAAAAATTATTTCTCTGTTTGTAACATGATATGTGAAAAGTAAATAGTATTACAAGTTTACATTAATAAAATTGCACTAAGAAAATTTGATCTATTACGTAACAATACAGAATTAATAACTTATTTCTCTTAACAATGGTGAATTTTGTAAATTTTACAACTCGTCTAACAAATTTTGCCTAACAATTTTTGTGGTAAATTACAAAACTTTTAAAAACTTATATTAGAATTGATTTTTGACAAATAGTAAGACAACTATATAGTTATAACAACTATATAACAGTTAATATTTTACTATAAAACAGTTTTTATTCTGATAATAACTTTGAAACTTTAAGTTGATAATACAGAAAGAATATAATGAAGTATACTCTATGATCTGTGGTGAAAATTGTGAGTCATAAACCCCGACACTATTCTAGAGGTAGATGTAGAGATAAATTACGACACCTCTAGATATTTAAAACTTTTTTGCTGTATAATCTTACATAGATTGATAATAGAAGTTTTTATTATATTCAGTAAAAAATATACCTTAATTGAAAACTTGTTGTTAATAATATTTTCACAATAAGAATTATAATGCATATACTATGAAATATGAAAGTATTTGAAGATTAAAATAATATTATTTCTTTAAAATTTTATTAAATACTCGAAAAATAATATAAGAAATTTAAAATATTTCTGTTTACTTATAATGCAATGTAATCGACAATTAGTACAACCTGCCGATTTGTTTGTACACAATCATGTACAAACAGATTTACAAGAGTAGTATTAGATCTTTGTACGATTATACTTTAAAAAACCAGTATTATACCTCATAAAATTACTTTTGGTTTTTGTTGGAATATTTTAATCGCAGCATTACATTGCATCAGATTTTCTGCGATTTTTGTCATTTCTTTTATATTCTTGTTTCTTAACTGTGATTGGTTCTGCTTTTAGCTTTCTTTTAGGTACGATCTTATTGAATCCTTCTAAAGTTATAAATATAGGACGATGTTCTTTGTTCTGTACAGTTGCCTTGTAACCCTTTAACATGTAACAATATATTTTTTCGATCCGACGTCGCAGTCTTTTATTTTGTCTATTTATCAGTTTTTAACATTGTAGCAACAGAAAAACTGCCCAGTATCAATAAATTTCGGATATATAAATTTAATATTAGCTACTTTCGCAATTTTTTGAATGACTTACACGTCTTTAATAAATAATAAATAATTATTCGTTTTCTATATTTGTTACAAATTAAACTGCACTATAAATATTTAAAAAAACATTGTTATGAGCATGTATCTTATGTAGACAAATAATAAATGTCTCTCATTTATGTGAATATGAGATTTATAAGGAATCCAAGTATATTTAGTAAAGTGCGATCTGAATAGTGATTTTAAATTATTGATTTTAATTTATATAAACATAATTATTATTTTATTTCAATTAAAATTTTAGTGTTTCATCATCTAAAAAGAAAAAAAAACTGTATCTTTGAAGAAATGGGATTATTTCTTTAGAAGAAATCAGAATTGTACAAAAAAGACTATAATAAGAAGAATCATTGTTATTCTGCATTATTGTAAAGGATATTTTATAGCATCTCATGGAAAAAGGGTTAGGAGTTCATTTAAGAAAGCGTAATAATCTGTAAATGTAGTTTGTTAGTTTTTCATGAAAAACAGCAATTAATCTGTAATTTGTATGAAACAGTGGTATTAGTATTAAGTCCTATCAAGCCTTTTTCTGGAATGATGAAAAATTATGTCACTTTCATGAATAATTATAAATGGCCAGTGAGATTGAATTTGCACTCAACATGATATTGAGAAATAAAGTGCACACAATCAGAAAAACTAACACTGTTGTCAACGAATGTCATTAATTTATATGAAACAATGGTATTAGTATTAAGTACTATCCAGCCGTTTCTGAAAAAAATGGAAAAATTATATCAGTTGCATGACTAATTGTAAATGGCCAGTTAGATTGAATTTGCATACTTGATATTGAGAAATAACGATCACACAATAAGAAAAACTAACATTGTTGTTAACTTTTGTCACACAATATGAAAAACAAACTGAGCCAGCAGGTAGGTATAGATACATTGTAAAAGAATATAGTTTCTTTTGACAAATATCAGAAAAAATGTATCAGACTTTAATAATTCAATGTAACATCTTTCCTATCCGTATCAGTTGCCGGAAAAAAGTACACTAAATGAAATGATAGGCAAATCTGCTCGTTTACTTAATGGGCTAACTGGGGAGTCTGCAAAGGAAATAAAATCTGCGATGAACAGATAAGACAATAATAAAAATAGCACATACATTATTATGACATGAAAAAAAGTTTTTGATTCTAGAATTAATGAAGTAGTCATTTCAATATACGTATGTGTATGCAGAATGTATCTATAGGCGAGTGATTAGGTAGTTGAATACGAAATTAATTAGGGAAAATCTGAAAATTGTTTCAATACCTTGAGGTTATGTTTGTAATGAACCTACTATTTTTTTCCTCCAGCCACGTAAACTTTAGACACTTTTTATTAACTTATATTAGAATGACATGGGTATTTTAAAATAAAACAAAAATATTTCATAACATATTACCTCACTCAAAAATGTGATAACACTAAAAATGCAAATCTTAAAATTTTAAATAAAATGGGCACTTACACTTGATATGTGTCAAATTAAGCTCAAAACTCTATTAAATCAGTAGTGAAAGATCCCAAATAATGTATTATTGAGTGAGAGAAAAGACACCAATAATGTATTATTGAGTGAGAAGCCTGAAGGTGTTTTATTCTTTCATGTCAGGTGTGTAGTTAAATGTTTTACATTGCCTATGGTGTAATCTTTAACCCCTGTGTAATTTTATATTTAATGAACATGAGGTTTTAATAATAAAATAAGAATATATAACAAAAATAACTAACGTTATAAAAAAATTATGTACACGTGACAATATTTTAAATAAAAGATTTTGAAATATTTTGAACTAAAATGTCTGACCACACTGTCCACCCAATATAGTTGTTTTATGTTGAACTCAAACCTTGATTTCAAAGTTTTACTTATTAGTTGATACATGGGGGACAATGTTTCCATGGCCACGAACTTAAGCTGTACTTTCCCTATGTGTAGTGGTAAATGTTAAACAGCTCTGACATACCTACAAGAGTATTCACAACTATAAAGTGACTCCGGTCAATCCTTGGTCAATCGGAGGTGAAATATCGTCGACCTAAGTGGCTGACAAATGGCTGCTCTTGACAACATGTAATCCACTTCTTGGTTGCGTTGGTTGTAAAACTTCCTCAACTTAATTTTAAGTGAGCAAAATTTCAAAGTGGTTTACACAACTACTTGTTTCATCCAGCTTCCTCGACGTAAGGCGCATTTTAGATAAGAGTACGTAACATTTAAGAACTGCTCACATGGTCCACTCTTGCAAGGAGAAGATACCCTGTAGGTTACAACAAGTCTTCGGATTTGGTGGGGATTCAACTCCTAACGAGGAGGTGAGAGGACACTCTATTCTGATGGATGGTGTTTTGATAGAATAGCCTGTCCAAGGTAAGAGCAACAATCATCTTCTGCCAATTTGAGAGGTAGTACTTGAGTTTTCACTCTGTTCGTTGGAGTCGTTCTTTGGCTAAAGTGAGATATGGTGAACCGTTATTCGCATTCCTTAAGAATGCTAAAGGGGACGCCATACGAAGACCTACGATAGTGGATAAAGTCTCTAGGAGAGGGCAACGTGTCCCTTTGTATGTAGAAGATCAAATATTTGAATTACCTCTAGTCCAGTCTGAAATGCTTACTTTTCTCCATCATTATCTCTACGAGATGATATGGGGGATTTCATACTACCTCATTTTAATCAATTCATTAAATTTGAGGTCATATTATAGAGTCAATAAATTCATTAAATTTGAGGAAAGACCTCCAAATCTTCAAAAATACATTTATGCATTTTTTTATATACGAACAACGCATTCTAAATAATGAATAGTAACAGATTTCTTTCATAGATCAGCTTTGTTGTTTTTCTATAATGAGTATAGACAAAACGGATTTAACTGCTTGCAATACTTTAAATAGTGTAAAAAATAATAATTAAATCTATGTAGTAATGTAGAAACATTTATTCCTTTACTTATATTACATTATATTTATTGACAGGAAGACAAAGGTACCAATTAATGTTTACCGCCATTTTTTAATATCAACAAATTTATTGTTTGTGACATTCTTGGTGACATAATTTGCATCTGTTAGAAGTACCCTAATAATCACTTCCCTTATTCATTTCTATTTTTATAACATCATATTTCTAACTTATGTTAGTCTGGACATGGCATAATCGTTACTATATATAATCCATGGTGAAATATTTTATTATTAGTTAAATATGCTTTATATTAAAGTAGATTAGTTCATGCCTTTTACGCGGTATGTTAATAGGCTATTAAATAATTTATGGCATTAAAGTGCTTACTTATATGCATTAAAATCCAAATTACAAGCTTAAAAATATATTTTATTTAAAATTTCTGTTAAGGACTAAATAAAACTTTTCAAAGAAAAGGTCTCATTATCAAGTAAAGTTCCAGCTCTGAAATTGTTTTCAATATTTATAAACCTCTAATCTAATTATGCATTATGAGTTAATATAATAATAATAATAATAATAAAACAAAAATTTTTACATGATTTGTTAGATAAATATTATAAATTCATATTTACGGGATGAAAGAAAATGTATGGCATGATATCTTACAATATATACTAATATATTTTGTAGAAAGAAGTAAACAAAATGAATTTATATTCTAATTAATTTCTTTCCGACAGTAAAATACGCAGTAATCGGCTTATTCACTATATATGAAAATTAATTACTATATTAATTCAATGAATGATAATCAGATTTGAGTTAAATGTTCGTTGAACAATAACAAGATGCCTTTCTGCACTCTAAAGACGATGCATTTATAGAGACATATTTCTCAATATCTTGAACGTAAAAAAATACTTTTGGATTTATCTTTATTATGTTGAACATAAAGGTTCATAACCCTCTATGGAATTCTTCTGAAAAAATTGATTATCACCTAAACCACTTCAAACAAAAGTTTAATCTCTCTTAATCTTTTAGGGAAAAATAATTCTGGAGGACTTTGTTTTGGGGAGGATTAAAGTTTAATACCAATTGTGGTGGTAAAACTTTTTATAATTATTTTTTACAGATATATCTCTTAAAAATATTTTTGAAAAATAAGTCTTTTGGTTTAGTAATATACGTTGTCTGAGTTGTTTTCTTATTATAGTACTACAACAGACTATTTCTATAAGACACTTTAAGAAATTAAAATTTATAATAAAGAAATCAACTTAAGATATTTCTAAACATCACTGACTAGCCGATATTTTCCCCTATTTTATATGTTCTAAAAGAAAATGTTTAATTAATAATTGTCTAATTAATAATAAATGTTTAATTCATTAATTAATGTCAGAGATGTTTCGCAAAATGTAATAATAAAATGACAGATTGGTGTACACAATATACAAACACAATATAACTGTTAATATTACATCATTAATATGCTTGTTTTTATAAAATACTAATATCAATACAAAATTTATGAAATATATAAAATAAAATGTAAGCATACATTTAAAATTGTACTTTCGATTTTTTTAAAATTAGACATTTGATTAAAACATTGATAAAAATTTTAAAATATTAAAAGAAACATAGTAACGTGCAATTGTCATACTCTGGTAGACAAAATGTATACTTAAATAATCCTGTCAATTCAATGTTCATTGGTCTATCATGTCAAGATACTAGATATATGGACGGATATTTTGAAAAAAAAACTATTATATAATTATTTTCTGTATCTACACTGTGGTGTAGGGACGAAAAGAGAAAGTTCTATACTTCTATGTAACATACATTCCAAAGTTTGGGGTTGTAAAACTCATCCACTGCATTAATTAACACGCTTAGCATTAAAGATTTCAAAGTGTCTTTCAACTCGTTATCTTCGAAAACATTGTAACTGAAAAGAAAGACACTATTGAGGAAAAGCATGCATTGTGAAGTGTATATAAGAGAAATGATAAAATATTATTAATTTAGCTAATTAATAAGCTTGTTTTTATAAAATACTAATATAAATACACATTTTATGAAATAAATAAAATAAAATGTACTTGAATAATCCTATCAATTTAAGATACATTGGTCTATCATGTCAAGGTACTAGATATATTGAAGGAATATTAAAAAAAAAACTATTATATAATTATATTTTGTATCTACACTGTGGTGTAGGGACGAAAAGAGGAAGTTCAACACTTCTATATAACCTTACATTCCAAAGTTTGGGTTTGTAACTTCATCCAATACTTTAAGTAACACGCTTAGCATTAAACATTTCGAAGTGTCTTTCAACTCGTTATCTTCGAAATCCTTGTAACTGAAAAGAAAGATATCATTGAGAAAAAGCATGCGTTATGAATTTTATATAAGAGAAAGGATAAAATATTATTTATTTAGATTATTAATATGCTAGTTTTTATAAAATAATAATATTAATATACAGTTTATGAAATAAATAAAATAAAATTTAGGTATACATTTAAAAATCTACTTTGGATTTATTTTAAATAAATATTTGATTAAAACATTGATAAAAATTTTAAAATATTAAAAGAAACATAATATTGTGCAATTGTCATATTCTGGTAGAAAAAATGTATACTTAAATAATCCTATAAATCCAAGGTTCATTGGTCTATCATGTCAAGGTACTAGATATATTGATGGAAATTTTGAGGAAAAACTATGGTATAATTAGTTTCTGTATCTACACTGTGGTATAAGGACGAAAAGAGGAGAACCTAAACTTCTATATAATACACATTCGAAAGTCTGAGGATGCAAAACTCATCCACTGCATTAAGTAACACGCTTAGCATTAAACATTTCGAAGTGTCTTTCAACTCGTTATCTTCAAAATCATTCTAACTGAAAAGAAAGATACCACTGAGAAAAAAACATGTGTTGTGAAGTGTATATAAGATATATGATAAAATATTATTAATTTAGGTTATTAATATGCTTGTTTTTATAAAATACTAATATCAATACACAGTTTATGAAAAAATAAAATAGAATGGAGGCATAAATTTAAAAATCTACTTTGAATTGTTTTAGAATGAAACATTTTATTAAAACATTTATAAAAATTTTAAAATATTAAAAGAAACATAATAAAATGCAATTGTCATAATCTGGTAGAAGAAATGTTTACTTGAATAGTCCTATCAATTCAAGTTCATTGGTCTATTATTTCAAGGTACTAGATATATGCATTCAATATTTTGAAGAAAAACTTATTATTTTTCGTATCTACACTGTGGTGTAGGGACGAAAAGAGGAAGTTCTACACTTCTATATAACGTACATTCCAAAGTTTAGGGATGCAAAACTCATCCACTGCATTAAGTAACACGCTAAGCATCAAACATTTCGAAGTGTCTTTCAAGTTCGTTATCTTCGAAATCCCTGTAAATGAATAGAAAGATATAATTGAGAAAAAACATGCGTTGTGACGTGTATATAAGAGAAAGTATAAAATATTATTAATTTAGATTATTAATATGCTTGTATTTATAAAATACTAATATCAATAAACAACTTATGAAATAAATAAAATAAAATGTAGGCATAAATTTAAAAAAATCTAGTTTGGATTTCTTTAGGAGACGTTTGATTAAAACATTAATAAAATTTTTAAAATATTAAAAGAAACATAATAAAATGCAATTGTCATACTCTGGTAGAAAAAATGTATGCTTAAATAATCCTATCAATTCAACGTTCATTTGTCTATCATGTCAAGGTACTAGATATATTGATGGAATTTTGGAAAAAAAAACTATGATATAATTATTTTCTCTATCTACACTGTGGTGTAGGCACGAAAAGAGGAGTATCTATACTTCTATGTAACATATATTCCAAAGTCTAGTACACAGTTTATGATATGAATAAAATAAAATTTAGGCATACATTTAAAAATGTACTTTGAATTTTTTTTTTAGAATGAGTCATTTGATTAAAACATTGATAACAATTTTAAAATATTAAAAGAAACATAATAATGTGTAATTGTCATATTCTGGTAGACAAAATGTGTACTTAAATAATCCTATCGATTCAAGGTTCATTGGTCTATCATGTCAAGGTACTAGATATATCGATGGAATATTTTGAAAAAAAAGTATTATATAATTATTTTCTGTATCTACACTGTGGTGTAGGGACGAAAAGAGGAGTATCTATACTTCTATGTAACATACATTCCAAAGTCTGGGGATGTAAAACTCATCCACTGCATTAAGTAACACGCTTAGTATTAAACATTTCGAAGTGTCTTTCAACTCGTTATCTTCGAAATCATTGTAACTGAAAAGAAAGATATTGAGAAAAAACATGCATTGTGAAGGGTATATAAGAGAAAGGATAAAATATTATTAATTTAGATTATTAATATGCTTGTTTTTATAAAATACTAATATCAATACACAGTTTATGAAATAAATAAAATAAAATGTAGGCATACATTTAAAAATCTACTTTGGATTTCTTTAGGAGACATTTGATTAAAACATTTATAAAAATTTTAAAATATTAAAAGAAACATAATAAAATGCAATTGTCATACTCTGGTAGAAGAAATGTATACTTGAATAATCCTATCAATTCAAAGTACATTGGTCTATCCCGTCAAAGTACTAAATCTACTGATGAGTTATTTTGAAAAAAATGCTATATAATTATTTTCTCTATCTACACTGTGGAGTTGGAACGAAAAGAGGAGTATCTATACTTCTATGTAACGTACATTCCAAAATTTGGGGATGTAAAACTCCTCCGCTGTTTTAAGTAACACGCTTAGCATCAACCGATTCAAAGTGTCTTTCAACTCGTTATCTTCAAAATCATTGTAACTGAAAAGAAAGATATCATTGAGAAAAAATAAGCACTGTTAATTGTATAAAAGGGAAAGGATAAAATATTATTCATTTAGATTATTAATATGCTTGTTTTTATAAAATACTAATATCAATACACAGTTTATGAAATAAATAAAATAAAATGTAGGCATACATTTAAAAAATCTACTTTTGATTTTTTTAGAATGAGACATTTGATTAAAAGGTTGATAAAAATTTTAAAATATCAAAAGAACTATAATAAAATGCAATTGTCATACTCTGGTAGAAGAAATGTATACTTGAATAATCCTATCAATTCAAAGTTTATTGGTTTATCACGTCAAAGTACTACATCTATTGATGGGATATTTTGAAAATATACTATATAATTATTTTCTGTATCTACACTGAGGTTTAGGGATGAAAAGAGGAATATCTATACTTCTATGTAACATACATCCCAATGTCTGGGGGTGCAACACTCATTTACAGCATTAATTAACACGCTTAGCATTAAATATTTCTAAGTGTCTTTCAACGCATTATCTTCGAAATCATTGTAACTAAAAAGAAAGATATCATAGAGAAAAAATATGCGTTGTAAAGTGTATATAAGAGAAAGGATAAAATATTATTAATTTAGATTATTAATATGCTTGTTTTTATAAAATACTAATATCAATACACATTTTATGAAATAAATAAAATAAAATGTAGGCATAAATTTAAAAGTCTACTTTGGATTTTTTTAGAATGAGACATTTGATTAAAACATTGATAACAATTTTAAAATATTAAAAGAAACATAATAAAATGCAATTGTCATACTCTGATAGAAGAAATGTATACTTGAATAATCCTATCAATTCAAGGTACATTGGTCTATCATGTCAAGGTACTAGATATATTGATGGAATATTTTGAAAAAAAAGTATTATATAATTATCTTCTGTATCTACACTGTGGTGTAGGGACGAAAAGAGGAATATCTATACTTTTATTTAACATACATTCCAAAGTTTGGGGATGTAAATCTCATCCACTGCATTAAGTAACACGCTTAGCATTAAACATTTCGAAGTGTCTTTCGTCTCGTTATATTTGATATCATTGTAACTGAAAAGAAAGATATCATTGAGAAAAAAACATGCTTTGTGATTCTATATAAGAGAAAGAATAAAATATTATTAATTTAGATTTTTAATATGCTTGTTTTATATAAAATACTAATATGAATACACAGTTTATGAAAAAAAATGTAGGCATAAATTTAAAAAATCTACTTTAGATTTTTTTAAAATGAGATATTTCATTAAAACTTTGATAAAAATTTTAAAATATTAAAGAAACATTATAAAATGCAAATGTCATACTCTGGTAGAAGAAATGTAAACTTGAATAATCCTATCAATTCACGGTGCATTGGTCTATCACGTCAAAGTACTAGATCTATTGATGGGACATTTTGAAAAAAATACTATATAATTATTTTCTCTATCTACACAATGGTGTAGGGACGAAAAGAGGAATATTTACAGTTGTATGTACCATACATTTCAATGTCAGGTGGTTTTAACACTCATCCATAGCATTAATTAACACGCTGAGAATTAAACATTTTAAAGTGTCTTTGAACTCGTTATCTTCGAAATCATTGTAAATGAAAAGAAAGACACCATTGAGAAAAAGCATGCATTGTGAAGTGTATATAAGAGAAAGAATGAAATAATGATCTAAATTTAACGGATTTAAAGAAATGGAAAACTAAATTATGTATTTTCACTCTTTAAATTACACTTCCCACTACAATGACAAAACGAGATTTATTCCTATGATAAACATTCATTACTTAATTTCAATGTATTTCGATTAATACTAAAGCTAACATTTACTAATTTCTGTGGAAAAATCTTTGAAATCTTTCATCAGTCTCGGAATAATTAATGAAACTTATTAGAGCCCTGCTAAATATCTATTTAATATGAAAAATTGAATTTTTTTCTTGAAAATTACCCATTTTAGGATTGAAAGGTATTTCATCTTATTCACTATGAAACAAATTATCAAATATGTACTTTCCTTTAACATTCAGAAAAGTAAATATTTAAAGAGTAAAATGCTACTTAATTAAAAATTTTTAAAAGGAATTTATAAGGCTCTGTGTCAATAACTTTCGAGTTTTAACCATGCGATCTAAAATTTAAGATAAAAATAATACAATGTGAAATATTCAAAGAAATGAAATATCCTATAGATAAATAACATTAATTATATTTAAATGTACAATAACCATAGTTAACTTATATATTGTTATAGATTAAAGAAAGAGAGTAGGAATAATCGAAAAAATATATTTCTTGAAAAATAAAAATGTAATTTTTATATGTTCCGGAAAAAAAATAGTCCAATTATAGATTGTACCTTTATGATGTCTACTGTGGTGCAGTAAATTGCTGTTGTTATTTCAAAGCATTTTATAATGCAAGTTTACTTTATATCGTCTTCAATTATAGTAAAATGTCACTGATCTATATTACAACATTCAAATATTGAACAAAAGGCAAGGAAATATGCTAAAAAAAATATTTAAAAAAATTAAAAATTAAAAGAAGAACTCCACGTGCTACGCCTAAAAACAAAATTGCCAATGTCCAAGAAGACGCTGCATTATTTTCCTTCCTTCTTTCTACTCAGGCAACCCTATACTTTTTCCATTATCCTGTGATGATGCTTTCGTTGTTACTTTGTCCTTTGCACAATGCGTCCTTTCCCTGCTCTGTCCAGAAGGACCGGGACTCCAAGGATGGTTCTGAATCACCTTCTGGAGACCAATCACAACTTTCCAAAACTTGGTAAAGTTTAAGTGCAATCGTTTTCACTGGCCACAACACACCCTTCCTGGAGTCGCGAAAAAAACTTGGGCATTAAACCTTATGTCAAACATGGCTGCACTCTCACAATGTCAAAACCTCATTTCACAACCTAGAAATTCCAAAGAATTATGTATTTACAGAAATAATATTTTTATAATAATGAATTACATATTTTTGGAGAAAACTTGAATTTTATTACATGATTCTTAGTTGCAGTTATAGAAACTCTATTGCAATTATAAATGAGGTTTATGCACACTGAAATATAAAATATATTATATTTAAAGTAACATCTTAAAAGTATGCATTTGTATCCTGAATTGAAAAAATCTATTGAATAAGTTTTATTCTCGTTTTATTTTTTATTTGAATATAATTTGTGAGTTAACAGTACAAATTTATTCATAGATTTAAATCCAGTGTAAAGACAAAATAAATAATTCTCGTAAGTGTTAGCCAATTAGTATTATATTATTAGATATAGAATATACAAAAAATTTAGATATGAATTACACCGACATATATTTATAATAATGGTTTTTAATTTTTTGTGTATATTCAATGATGATTACATCGAAAAACTTGCATATGGTGTAAGTTTTAATTATTACGTACATTTACTTGCATTAATTTCTAACAAAAAAAATTACTTATATATATATATATATATATATATATATATATATATATATATACAGATGATATACTAAAAGCAAAAAATAGTATTTTACTATTTAGTGTCTTTAAGATAGTTTCTCTAGTTAGTTTAGTTGTTCGACGTTAAATAATTTAATTCATTTCTTTCGTTTAAAATTTGCGCTTTTTTTTTATCAAATGAGTAGTTAAAGAGATTAACATTGATAAATGTTATAAATGTTAAAGTAACCACATTCAAAATCTTTTCTGTGAAACATTATGAACAATTAAACCAACATGACAATTAAAAATATGTATACAATTAATCAAGAATTGATATATTTACTAGAAAGCAATTACTTTTTATTCTTTTGTCTACCTACTCATAACCATACCCAGAAGATAATTGTAAAAACGAATAGTGCTGTCATAAATCTTTCGTAATAAAGTACTAGAATTAATAGTTTTCGAGATCTGAATTCCTAAACTAGGATATTCCGAGAAATACTTTTTTGCAACGTACTATTTCTAAATAACCGAAATGGAACTTTATATCACATATGATTTTATATCCTATTATTCTAGGATATTTTTATTTTAATCATTACTAAGAAAATAATTGTCTTAATGCAGTGATTTTGTTGTAAAGTTTTATTTTAAATCTTATATTAGAAAACTTAAATCTCGATAAACTCCTCTAGTGGGAGTACAGATTTAGAGTTTCATTATAAAATATGGTCTTTATATATATAATACATACATATATATGTATATATATATATATATATATATATCTATATATATATATATATATATATATATATATATATATATAAATGTTAATCATATACGCGAATTATATTAATATAAAATAGCATTTCTTTGTTTCGAAGAAACTATCCTGAACTAACTTGTATTGATTTCTTCCTTTATAGACTTCGTTTCGTTTATAAGAAATTTTTTAAAAAATTCACGTTTATATATTTTTTGTGAGTTATATACGTTTTTCAGAGGAACCACATTTTGTCTGAGTGACTATACATGAAAACAAAAAATAAAAAAAAGGAAAATTTTTTATAAAGTACCTAGTGCAACAAGAAATGTTTATTCCTAGAAAACAACTATTTTCATTACTTTGTCTACCCACACTTCGATGGAAGCACTATCGGTATTGTTTCCATAAATATTTAAAAATGAACTTTCAATAAATATTAGAATTTCAAGTTGGAAACTTTCTAAATCTATATTCCTAAACAAGGATATTTTAAGAATTTTCAATAAGTATTCGGAATTAATTGAAAATATACTTTCTATCACAAGAAATCCTGTTTCGTAGTTATATGCCCTTATTTTTTAGCACTTCTGAGGAAAAAATAACATTTAATAATTTGTTTTTGGGATTTATTTTTAATTAAATCTTAAGTAATTTTTAAATTTATTTTCTTGTAATACTACAGAAATCTACTAATATCACATTCGTTTTTAGCAATGAATTCTTTTTGTAATTTCTATTCTTATCTATTTATAATTTTATTTACACGTTAATTGAGAACTACTATAGAGTTTAAAATTTAAATTTCATTTTCTTTTAGAAAATTGTGATAAATAAGAATGAATCAAGGCTTTAAATTGTATAATCTGTGGACACATCTCATAATATTTTTGATGCTATAATAAAGTTTTTTGATCTAAAGTAAGAATCCGACTATATATACAAATATATATATATATATATAAAATATATATATATATATATATATATATATATATTATATATATATATATATATATATATATATATATATATATATATATATTATATATATATATACTCTTGGAGTTATGGAAAAGTACCCACCTGTTTCTTAAGCTTTGCAGACTAGTGTATTTTAAAAGCAACTGCATGAAACTTAAGTCCATACACATAACTGCTTAAAAGTTTACATAACAAGAAATCATACGTTCAGAAAGAACATCGTAGATATACCCAAATAAAAATATTATTTTTTTCTCTAAATATCAAAAACCTTTTTTTTTACACAGCTCTGTCCTTTACATATATTTGTGTTCATGATAAGAATAGGGAATAATGTATTTCATATAATTTATGCTGTATTGTAGATAATAACAGAATTATTTTCTTCCTACAAACTATTAAGCAAAAGGATTAAATTTCGTTACGAGATTTTATGTCTCGTAAAAATAAATTATTAACTTAATTTACAGGTTGAAAAATTCTGTGCAGAAATATTTGGGATGCTTTTTATTCCATTTCCCATTTATTAAGTATTGAAATATATTGCACTTATATAGAATTAATAATGCAATTTATTATAAATGTTTATACTGTCTTTAAAAACTTAATGTTAATAAGAGATTTATATTTGATTAAAAACAGCGTAATAAGCTTAATTTTAAAGTATTCATTAATTCTATACATTGTAACAAGCTCCGCTGTAACATCCTTATTTTAAAAGAATAAAACAAAAGTTATATTTATTTACACTATCGTAAACAATATCTATACCTTTACTGCCTTTGAAATTTTTATCATTCAAAATTTTAAACATAGATTTTCCTACTGTATTGTGAATAAAATATTAAAATAAAATGCATATGACTGAAATTTTTCTTATTTTCTAACTTTAAACGCTTCATATCAAACATCCAATAGTAAATATTGTTATTAATTGAAGAAAAATATTAATCCAGATTATTTAAGTCATATTTAAAAATATAAATTAAAAATTAATTTATGCTTGAATGCTATTTTAACTAAAGAGTGCTGTTTAAATTTAGTTTCCTTTGAAAACAACTGAAAAGATAATTTTCTATTATCACTCATACATTTATTGTGATTTTCTTACATTATTTTTATAAAGTAATTCATGAAATATATTTGAAACTTTCCATCATAGTTCTTCCTCTATTTTAAATATGCATTATTATGACTGGCAATTTACTGGCAATTTAGTGGTAAACTGGCAAATTAGTGTTTAGATATAGTGATCTAAAAATATAAGAAAACATATTTTAGGTTCATAATGAATACAAATAGGTTTTTTTTCAAATTTCTCAATATATATATATATATATATATATATATATATATATATATATATATATATATATATATATATATATATATATATATATATATATATATATACCATTCGAACAAATCGAAATGAAGTTTGGATACAGTTATTTGAATGTTTGGGGGTCCAGATTATGATTTAAAGCAATAAACTTTTAACAGTTACGGTTACAGTGACAAAATTCTAAAGACTGACTATGTCATCTTCTTCTCACGAAACGAGACGGATTCATGCATGAAGAAAACAATTTTCCTACGCTACGGACTTCCTTCCTACGGATTCATATATAGGGAAAGTGTTTTTTTAGACCACCCGGTATACGAGATAAATTTACGCCGATGAGCTATTAATATGACCACCCTCCATTCAGAATAAGGGTCTCACTCGAACAAAACCACTGGGTGGAAGTGGGTGAAGCTAGAGTATTTAAGTCTGCTAATCAGTGCCTTTGAAACATAGCTCTATTAGTGAATTAAAGGGAAAACAGTCTGTTCATCTGACTTCATTAAAGGCTACTGGGAACACCAATATCATAAATAGAGTGTTTAGTAGTCTGTTCACTTGCAGTTGTTGTGAACACATATCGAGAGTGGTGTCCAGATGATGAAATGATAAATTACCTACCAATGATGTGTCGTTCACAGTGCATTGCTTCCAATGGAATCCGGAGATTGCTATGCATTGTTCGCCATGACCGAAGAGCTACAACAGCCGAAATAACCACCAAGTACAACATTGGTTGACGTAGAGAGTGTTTCTGAACACATTGTGCAACATACATTGTTGCGTATGAGACAAACCATCTTCCTGGACTAACGGTTCCTCATAGTACGTCATCGCATCTGCAATGGGGTAAGAACAATTGGAATTGGAGATTAGGATAATGGAAGAAAGTTCCATGGTCCAGCGAATCATGTTTTATGCTCAATCACATCGACGGGAGTGTGTAGATAAACAGATTTCAAAGGAAATTATGTCCCCCAGATGCACAGTTGGAGAGACACTCTGGTGGCGAGGGTATTATTTTGTGTTTAACGTTTCCATGGAACAAGATAGGAACAATAAACCCCCTAGTACAATCCCTGACATCTGTGCGCTACGTAAACACCGTTACAGACCAGTTTCGCTAATTCATGACAACAATATTTCCGGTGGGGGATAGTTTTATCAACATGATAATGCACCTTGTCAAAAGAGTCGAATAGTCAGGGTGTGGTTTTAGGAACATTCCAGTTACTTTCAAGCCATGTGCTATCCTCAAAATTTTCTTGACATTAATCCGATACGGCATTTCTTGTTAAACTTGGAAATTTAAATTCGTCCTATCACGCTAATCATTTGCAATGTAAGGGAATCGGTGGACCAGCTGGTGTCCGTTTAATACGATTTACCTGAGAATACCTTGAGGCACCTTGTAGGATCAATGCTATGGCTTGTTCTTACTAGTTTGTGGACTAAATGTGGCCCTAAAGTAATTATTAGGGTGGTCAAAATTCAATGGCACTTCGGTGTTATTAATGGAACATTTGTTTATTTTAATATTTAATATAATATGCATTTAATGATCTGTCAATTATCTCATATAAAAATAGTTTAATAAATGTAAAATATATTTTATTATTTTACTATTATTGTGATTAGTAACACTAATTTAATAATGGGAGATGATTTTAGTTACTAATTAAGGTACAGATTTAATTAAAAATGTTACTTTATGTTTAATTATCAATCTATCTGAAGAGTGTTAATGTTTAACTCTTGCAAAATTATTTTAAGAAAATATATTAGAACGATTAAAAAAAAGAAAATTTAAATTAATTAAAAGAATTTACTCTCTTGATATATAATGAAATTATGCATGCTTTTAAAGCGGCAGTAACTAAAAAATTATTTTAATTTAACGTTTATAATTTTATTTTCAGAACATTTTAACTTCAAATTAAAATATAAAGGAAGATATATAAATTAAGGACAAAAATCTTCAGTTTCTACTCAGAATAAGATATAAATGATAATATATTATTAGGCATGTTTAGTATGTAGCAAAAATATATTTGAAATTATGAATAGATTATAATTATACATATATGATTATTAAATTATTTTTTTATATTCATAAATTTTCATTTATTTAACTTTGTGTATAATTTTAAGATTGATATTTCACGAAAATATGTGGTAACATATTTTTATTTCTGAAATCATTTAGTATGATATATTTTCGTATCATTTGAAAAAATTCTTTTATTTCATGCAGATAACAAACTAGTAGTAATTCAGTTGGATAATGATAAAATATTAGAAAATAATCAGGTCTCCCGCATGTTTAATTAAATAAAGTTTTAATTAAAAATATATTAATCTTACATTTCTAAAAAAGTATATAATATCTAATACATCTAGCTAAATATATTTTAAGTCATCCAAAAGAGAAGAGGTGATAAATACCATTGAAATTTCAACAAAACAAAAAAATAAAATTTTATAGTAAATAAATTACAGATTATACAACATGTTTGTTTTGCGTATTCAGTAAATTTTAAATATATAGCTAGGTATATACAGAAATCATTAGGAAAATTAATTTTTAAAAATACTATGCTTCTTTCAAAACTTTGAAATAATACACGCTAATAATTACAAAAACATTCAAATTTGATTTGTAGTACGTTATAAATGAAAAATAATCATTTTAATAAACTTTTGAAAATGTTTCTTTACCGTACTCCAATTTATCATAATTCAATCTTTCATTTTGATAAATATCTATTAAAAATCTAGTGGTATACGTGAGAGTGTTATTGTTCTCAGAAAAAGTTCCTTATCTCGTTTAAGAGATCTATTTAGTTTGGAATTCAGAAATGCGGCTACAGCTATTGTTTTGAATTCATCTAGGTAACATTATCTCCATTTGTTGTAAGTATTGCATTTTAATGCTTCTGTTTTATTGGGTAATGCCCAATTTCTGTAAATTGCTGACTATTTAGTATATATATTAATATTTATGATTTATTTGATGCATTTGTATTCAAAGTTTATAAATATATACTGGTATATATACTACACACACACACACACACACACACACACACACACACACATATATATATATATATATATATATATATATATATATATATATATATATATATATATATATATATATATATATATATATATATATATATATATATATATATATATATATATATATATATATATATATATATATATATATATATATATACATATATATATATATATATATATATATATATATATATATATATATATATATATATATATATATATATATATATATATATATATATATATATATATACATATATATATATATATATATATATATATATATATATATATATATATATATATATATATATATATATATATATATATACATACATATATATATATATACATACATATATATATACATATATATATATATATATATATATATATATATATATATATATATATATATATATATATATATATATATATATATATATATATATATATATATATATATAAATATATATATATATATATATATATATATATATATCATTCATTTAAATATTAATAGAACGTCTGGGTTTCTGTTTTGACTATTGTCTCAATTCTGCATGACGAAATATTTTGTATAATACAGTAATGTTTTAGGAAATAATTAAAAAAATTCTATTTGAGAATATAACTCTATTATATATTTTTTATACATTATAATTTAAAATATTAGTAATTATAAATATATAAAGTGAAATTTTGTGTCCTGGAGTGATTGTGTTGATTGCATATAGCCAAGTATATAACCAAAAGATTCCATATACCGTGTATTAACATTTTGAAGAATAAATGAATAAAGATCAGTCATAAAGAGTTAATTGTTTGTTTAAGAATATTATTATTACTATCCGCGTTTGGCTTTTTATGTAACGAAAGTTTACAGTATAACCACTATAACTAAAAGAAAAAACATAAATCAGAATTGTGTGCAAGCTCAATCATGTGTATCTCGTATGTATAACAGAACTAAATAAATTTTGGCCATAATTTGAACTTAACCAAATATGTCCTAGACACGAAGACTTATACATTCTACTGGTTTTATCAAGAAATATTTTCTTTCTAATTCCACAATGTTTTCTAAATAACATTTGTGGAACACATTTTGTTCTTCTGTTTTTATTTAGACTGTTTTTGTATAAACCTAAACTCTAGCAGATGATTTAAAAGTCATTAACAATTTATTTAAATGTTTAAATTTTTATTTTGAGAATATTTGCACATTCCTTGATCTTTCTTTATCCTTTTGTTTTATGCATATATTTTAAGCGATTATTTTAAATTTCAAATATTTCAATTTGTAATTCAAGTAACAATAAAGTTTTTAAAAAATGACAACTCAGTTATCATTTTTGAAACTTACATTAATCGCTTATATATATTCTCAAATCTATTGATTTTGAATACATTGTATTAGAAAAATTGTTTTTTAATCCCAGCAATCACGAATCAGGATCTCTATAACATACAGTCTCCGATATAATTTCAATGGGGTGAATTATTTTGAATGCCATTGAACGGGATAATGCATGTGTCTGTAGTCACAATTATACATATTCATGCATGTCATTGAATATGGATACATATATGCACATATCTACGTTATGAAACTATGTCATACTAGAGCTCAGTTATAAATGAATCTCCAGCCTACTAATTTATATAGTAAAATAAGAATTAAAAGTCGTATGTTTGAGTTCATAATATATAAAATGAACAGCATAGATTATGAATTTTCCTTTTTTTTACAGTGTTCCTTAGATGATAAAAATCTAACATGATCTGTATTAGTTTATATTAAAATGAACTATAGATATTTTGAATTATGCTGTATTTGTCGCTTCTAAAAAAATAACCAGTTCAAGAGTAATTCAATCATATTTAATATGAATGTTTCTAAAATCTCTTTTATTATAATTTTGTATTATACAAATTCTAGTCTTATACAATATTTGTATCATACAAGGATAATAGTTCTACATAATTTATTTCTGTGTCGAAAAACAATAAAAATTTAAAATATAAATATTTCACATTTAAATGATTCATTAAACATATTAAATACATTAAAATGAATAGTCATATTTGTTTAGTAAGCAATAATTTTTTTTAGATTATTCTCCTACCATCGTTTATTTCATATTATTTTTAATAAAAATAGGAGTGAGACATATCGCATTGGTCTTTCTTCAATATTTCTAGAATTGATGGATGGAAATAATATAAAGTTATATTTTTCTTCTGAACACAAAAGCAACAAAAGCAATCAAATATATATAACTTATTTTTTATAAAATTACTAATCTTTGGATAACGATCTTTTGGAAACTTAATAAAACACATGTCATTGAAGGTTCCTCTTGAAAGCAGACCAGCTTCCATTTGATGGTATTTGACGGAGCATCTGACCCGTAGGGTATATTTCCAGTAAGTATGATAGCTTATTTAACATGGAAGCAGTTCAGAATGAAGATATGAGTAATCAATATGCCGGTTATATAAGATAAAATAAAAATTAGAGGATAAAAATATAAAATATTAATAAATAAAAATTAATTGAGAAGAATTTTGATCAGAATCATACGTAATAGTTTTCTGATCCCAATCGGGAAAGCAGAAATGTAACATCGTTAATAAAATAATAAATTCTTTCAAAAATTTTTGATACTGTCTATGTAGCTTTAATTCAATCAGTCATTATTTTAAAACCAAGATGTTTTCTTGGAAAACCTGATTTGGGTTATAAGTCTAATTTTTTTAACGCATTATACTATAAATATCTTTTTTTTATGTAAGCTCACAATATTTCTAAATGTTTGTGATTAAACATAGTAGGAATACTTACTATATATTCGATTCTTTACGTAAGATTATAAGTAACATTAATTCCTGTTATATCATCTTAAGTAGTTTCATGGAGTAAGATCAACAGGGTAATGAAAGCATTTGATAATGAAGTCATGTTAATGAAGTTAATATTTCTGTTTTAAAACAATCACTTTAATTCCTAGTAACAGTGTGTATTAACTTTATTAAGTTTACTTGCGTTACTCGGAGAGATATATCGGTAAAAAAAAGAATTTAACCCATTAACGCCCAAATTATTTTATTTTGACGCACTGACATATAATTGATAAATTGGGTGTCCTTTACCCTCAATATGAATATTATTATCGAATTTTATCAATACGTACCTTAGTTTTTTTTTTTAATGCTGATCTAAAAATAGATCACTGGGCGTTCGGAGGATATATTTTAGCAAATACACAACAATCAGTAGTACTGCAATAACGTGGTAAAATCGAACCAAATAGATAAAAACTAATGCTTTTTCTTTTAAAAAACGTTTATGCAGAATTTCACAATATTACAGAATGTACTTAGTAAAGTTTAATTATTTTAAAATAATAAAATTTCAATGTTTCTACAGTTTAGTGTGGAATTTGAAGAAACACTTCTTGCATAAAGTTTCATCGCACTTCACACAATATGTTAGGGGACTTCCTTGGCACCCTACAAGTCGACAGCGTCGTCTTTTGCCCTTTCTTTGTCCCATATTGTGATCCATTTTATAAAAGCGAACATCATGACTGAGATTAGCTTTTGAGGATGAAAGAAAACTGTAAGGTCGACCTTTCAAAACTTTTTTTCCGATTCCCAATTTTAGATATTTTACAGCAACAGCTCTTCGAAAATCTTACATGGGCATAGAATCACCTTTATGAATATTTCTGTGCAGAATACTTGCATTAACTACAGCCATATCAATTATTCGAGTGAATACATACCAGTACCATAATTTACCTCTTATTCTCTCCAAAAGGAGTTTTATCTTGATTTGTCATTCTTATGTTCATCTGCTTTTGAAATGCCTTGGAAATGAATATATGACTTTATTTTTAGGTAAGCATTTCTATTAAAAGAGTCCTGTACAAGACCTATCACTAAATCTTCTACATCACTCCAATAATATCTTTCACTTGAAAGAGTAAGATAGCCAATATATTTCAAAAACCCTATAAATATCTTTATATCTTCTTTAGTGATAATTAAATCATGGTCGTTTTTGACATTTTTAGCATAGAAAATAGTCTCATCCACAATTACGTTATATACTTAAACATCAGAAACATCAGAAAACATCAGAAAAAAGTTTTCAAAGCAATGATGCAAGATGCATTTGCAAGATCATTTTCCATTACCAAAATATTATTCTTATAAGTTTCCCTTAATTCCGACCATTTGGTACAATTCGGTTTTTTTTTTCCAAACAATTTTTGGCTTTTCTGTTTTTAATATTTTAGGCTTCCTCTCAAACATTGAAGGTAAATCTATTTAATCACACTCATCTTTTGATATTACTTCTATTTTACCAACAATATCATTTACAAATGGAGCATGTAACTTATCATCTATTTTCTCTTCATCTGTCAGTTTATCTACATCAGTGGATATGGCAATAATATCCTCTTTAATTTGTTCAGAAAACAGATAATCAACTGCATCCTGAAAGCTATTAAATACTTTTCAACTCATATTTTCATCTAAAGGTGAAAAAAACGTAATATTACCAGGGTCAGGAAAAAAACGCCCGAACGCCCAGTGATCTATTTCTAGATCAGCAGTATTTTGACACTAATTTTTACTATTTATATTTGTTTTAAGATAACATCGGTTTGAATTCTGATAGCTACATATATGAAGATATTAAATCGCCAAAAAAATATTTAACTTTCGTTTATTACTTAGCTGTTTTCAGTGTTTATGCTAAGAAACGTAGAAAAACGGCGGAACGAAAGGGCGATACAAACTTTCTCTTATCGCTTTAGATCAATGATATAAACAAAACAAGAAAACCACTTGTTGGTAAACAGGTGCATGCCTTGTCTTTCCCCCTGTGCAGTATAGAATGTGTGGGGTGGGTTTAAGGTCATCTAAAAGCGAGTTTACCAAGCTATGTTTAGCGATCTAAAAATAGATCACTGGGCGCTAATGGGTTAAAAAGCTTGCAAATAAACCCAATTGTATTACGTTATTTTAGTTTTCCAGGTTTTTTTTTGGCTTTTAAAATATTATTCATACAGTTTTACCTACTCGGTTCCTTTAAAATTTTATTTTATCACTGCAGGCTACAGGTATGATAAGCTGTTATTCTGCAGAACCTACTCTAGTACTGGTGCAGATACTCTAGCACATAAAGCGATCCAGTCTATAGTAGATTGGATATCACTGCATTTGAATTTTTACTAAGGTAACGTTAGAAATCGTGGACGCTTATAAACTCTTAGATCTTTTTATATTATATATATATATATATATATATATATATATATATATATATATATATATATATATATATATATATATATATATATATATATATATATATATATATATATGTGTGTGTGTGTGTGTGTGTGTGTGTGTGTGTGTGTGTAATATATGAACTTTATCCAATTTAGAAATTTTAGTAGCAGATGTTTACTTTTGTACAATCCCCTTTGAATAATAAATTGACAGCAAGGGAATTTAGAATAAAACTATGCAATACCACGTTTGGTGAGGGTAAGTAAATAAGTCTTCCATAAAAGAGATTTTACATAGTGTATTGATCGTAATTTTATGATATGAAAAAAAGAAGTACATTGTTAAAAAATACCGTTTCAGGTAAAATCGGCGAAACAAATGATCTAATAGCTCATTAATAGCACTGTTAGCTCATTTACTATAATTTGTTAAATTTAAACTTTGCCCTTCGTATGATGTAATTGATCTGTTATTCAGTATGTAATTACTAAATATACTTCTAAATCAGTGGTTGTTACTTCTAAATCAGTGGTGTACTGGATGTTAAAATATAAATACATAGGTCACAAGAGAATATCTCATTTTGTGAGGTAATTAAATAAGTCTATCATAAAAATTGATTTTAATTTATAAATAGGTAGTCATTTTTATAATATCCGAAAAGAAATTCACTGTGAAAAAAAGTTTAAAAAAGTAAAACATAAAAAAACAATAATTAATAGCTCATTTGCTATGATTGGCTAAAGTGTTAAACTTTATATTCACATTACCCAACTAAACCGTCATAAAAAGCTTTCAATATGTAATCAGAAACCATATTTCTAAATGAGTGATTATACCTTAAAATATGTTAGTTACACTTATATCACTAGAGATAGAATTTGATACGAAAGAACACATGTTTTTGTCGTCTGTATTTCTAATTATTTTTAATATATTCAGAATAAAGAATATTTAAAACAGTATAAAAATAATAAATAAAATCTACTATATTAAAAGACAAATGATAGTACTACATAAATAAACAACATTACTGTTCGAATACACTGGCTTCTAAAAAATTATAAATCTTTAAAGATGGAAGGGTTTTAATATATAGTACAGAAGAAAATTAAAAATTAAGTTACATTCCCTTAAAATTTGTACAGTGGAGCTGAAATATCTTCTATGACATATTTGAGTAAAAAGAAACGGCTGGAAGATTATCTTTAAGATAATATCAGAACATTTTACAAGAATTATGTAGTTGAAGGCGGCGTTATAAAATAACATAGAGAAAAAACAAATATAAAGGAAAATGTAACATAAATCAAATTAATTGTCTTGATATATATATATTTGTTTCATACTTGGAGGAGTTGGTAAATCCTATGATCATAATAAGTAATAAAGGACATACATGTGTAGTATAATAATATACATCTTAGTAAGAATGGAGTTGCACAATAAGTATTCACAAGGCGTATAATAAAACAAATTGCTAGTTAGAAATAACAGTCCAATCTATACAAAGTACTATGTTGGTATAAATCGTTACAATAAATTCGCATAATCGTTACTTATTTCTCTTTTGCGATCTGTAATGCAGTCTCTCCACCCACAAAAATTGTTATAAGATTTAAGACGTTCATTACTACACAGGTAAATGGACTTACAAACCAGTTTTAGGAGACAAAGAATTTTGTACGTACAAAAAAGGCTTTTATTTTGGTCATACATTTTTATTATAAAATATAAGAAATATATGATACATACATCCCGGCATTACGTTATTTATATTATATTACAGATAATTACATCATAATAAGAAAATTAGAAAGTTATTATGTAAGAAATACCGGAAAAATATTCTACTTTCTATCACCATTTATTTTTGGAGAAGATTAATAATCAGTATACTGAACATTTTGTATTATAATGATAAGTCTAAATAAAAAACGAAATTTTTTTAATCTAAAAGAAATTATTAGATTTGAAATTTATTTTCTAAATTGTTTATGAATAGAGCAGATATCACTTAATGATAACAATAAATGTCATTTCCTTTAGTTTTACACTTATGTAAATAACATGTGTAAAAACCTAGATTTAAGTCAAGGAAAATATACAATATAAATTTAATTAATTTCTATTACTATATTTCTTTTGTTGATTCATCAAACTTTACAAAATGCATTTATTCAGTAATCAGTGTCTATTAATTAATAAAATAGTACACGACCAAAGGGATTAAAAAATTGTTCGTTATAAAACATCAGAAGATAATTTAAGCGTTCCTTGTAAATAATAGTTTCCGCTATACCGTGCAAAGCCTGTTTCAGTGTTAGTACATAATCATAACTTATCATGCACTCATTTTCTAATATCCACTAGAAATTCTTTTGCTAGTTATATTGAAAATTTTGTTAAAAGTTTTTATCAAAATTTTATTTGATCATACTGGAACATTAAGGAGGAACATGCATTAAAGTACTATTTATAACGCAAATGGACTTACAAATCGGTTTTAGGATACAAAGAACTTTGTACGTACAAAAAAAGGCTTTTATTTTAGTCATACATTTTTATTATAAAATATAAGAAATATATGATACATACATCCCAGCATTACGTCATTTATATTATATTGCAGATAATGTACATCAGAATGAAAAGATTAGAATGTTATTATGTAAGACATATCAGAAAAATATTCTACTTTCTCTCATCATTTATTTTTGGAGAAGAGAAATACACAGTAAACTGAACATTTTGTGTTATAATGATAAATCTAAATAAAAAACGAAAGTTTTTTTAATGTAATATAAATTATTAAATTTCAAATTTTTTTTCTAAATTGTTTTTGAACAGATCAGATATCACGTAATGCTAACAATAAATGGCATTTGTTTTAGCTTTATACTTATAGAAATAACATGTGTAGAAACATAGATTTAAAATAAGAAAAATATGCAATATATACTTAATTAATGTACTTTACTATATTTATTTTGTTGATTCATCAAGCATTACAAAATTCATTTTTTCAGTAATAAGTGACTATTAATTAATAAAACATTACACCAAAAAAGGGAGGAAAAAATTTCGTTATAAAAATTAAAAGATAATTAAAGTGTTCTTTTTAAATGATAGTTTCCGCTACACCGTGCAAAGCCTGTTTCAGTACTAGTACATAATCATAACTTATCATGCACTCATTTTCTAAAATCTACTAGAAATTGTTTTGCTAGTTATATTGACAATTTTGTTAAAAGGTTTTATGAAATTTTCCTTGACCATACTGCAACATTAAGCAGGAACATGGATTAACGTACTAATTAACAAGCAAATGGACTTACAAATCGGTTTTAGGATGCAAAGAACTTTGTACGTACAAAAAAGGCTTTTATTTTAGTCATACATTTTTATTATAAAATATAAGAAATATATGATACATACATCCCGGCATTAAGTCATTTATATTATTTTGCAGATAATGTTCATCAGAATGAAAAAATTAGAATGTTTTTATGTAAGACATCAGAAAAATGTTCTACTTTCTCTCATCATTTATTTTTGGAGAAGAGAAATACACAGTAGACTGAAGATTTTGTGTTATAATGATAAATCTGAATAGAAAAAGAAAGTTTTTTTGATGTAAAAGACCTTCCTAAAAGATCTACCTTCCTAAAAGAAGTTGTTAGATTTTAATTTTCTTTTCTAAATTGTTTTTGAATAGATCAGATATCACGTAATGCTAACAATAAGTGGCATTTCCTTTAGTTTTATACTTATGTAAATATCATGTGTAAAAACATAGATTTAAGTCAAGAAAAATATACAATATGAATTTAATTAACTTCTATTACCATATTTATTTTGTCGATTCATCAAACATTACAAAATGCATTTTTTCAGTAATCAGTGACTATTAATTAATAAAATAGTACAGGACCAAAGGGATTAAAAAAAATTCGTTATAAAACATCAGAAGATAATTTAACTGTCGCTCTTAAATGATAATTTTTTCTACACTGTGTAAAGCCTGTTTCAGTTCTAGTACATAATCATAACTTATGCTCTCATTTTCTAATATCCACTAGAAATTCTTTTGCTAGTTATATTGACAATTTTGTTAAAAGGTTTTATCAAATTTTCCTTGATCATACTGGAACATTAAGCAGGAACATGCATTAACGTACTAATAAACACTCAAATGGACTTACAAATCAGTTTTAGGATACAAAGAACTTTGTACGTACAAAAAATATTATTTTAGTCATACATTTTTATTATAAAATATAAGAAATATATGATACATACATCCCGGCATTACTTCATTTATACTTTATTACAGATAATGTACATCAGAATAAGAAAATTAGAATGTTATTATGTAAGACATATCAGAAATATATTCTACTTTTTCACATCATTTATTTTTGGAGAAGAGAAATACACAGTAAACTGAACATTTTGTGTTATAATGATAAGTCTAAATAAAAAACGAAATTTTTTTAACGTAATAGAAATTATTAGATTTGAAATTTAATTTCTAAATTGTTTTTGAATAGATAAGACTACAAGTAATGCTAACAATAAATGACATTTCCTTCATCTTTATTCTTATGGAAATAACAGGTGTAGAAACATAGATTTAAAATAAGAAAAATATGCAATATATATTTAATTAATGTACTTTACTATATTTATTTTGTTGATTGATCAATCATTACAAAATTCATTTATTCAGTAATAAGTAGCTATTAATTAATAAAACATTACATACACAAAGGGAGGAAAAACTTTTCTATATAAAAATCAGAAGATAATTAAAGTGTTCCTTTTAAATGATAGTTTCCGCTACACTGTGTAAAGCCTGTTACAGTGCTAGTGCATAGTCATAACTTATCGTCATTTCCTAAATTTCCACTAGAAATTCTTTTGCTAGTTATATTGACAATTTTGTTAAAAGCTTTTATGAAATTCTCCTTGATCATACTTCAACATAAAGCAGGCACATACATTAACGTACAAATTAACACATAATTCCATTGATGGAAAAAACTTAATTATCCTTAATATATGCAAACAGCCACAGTAAATCTTAAATAATTATAAAGAGTTCTGTAATACCAGTAATCATTTCGTACGGATTAATTTTAGTTTGAAAAAAAGAGAAAATTAGAATGTGGAGAATATAAAGTGTTTCAGATATAATTCTGTTGAATCAATTTAAAAATTTACCTTTCTAATTTTTTTCATTTTAAATTCCTTAATTGAGTAAATATATATATTTTAGATAGAAATGTTTTTGGATCATATCCAAGTATATGTTAGAAGACTCGACAAGCTTTGTTATGAAAGTAAAAATATTAAATATGTATTACTCTTTTTATACCGTAAAATTTTAAATAAATTGACAATACAATAGATTCAATGCAAATACATTCCTCTACGTCTTTAGAAAGAATTTTATTCTTGATTTCATGATTTACTAGAAATCTTATGTTTATAAATTTATAATGCATAGAATTAACAAAGAAAAATGAGAAATTTTAAATGACTCAAGTAAATATTTTTTAAAAAGGTTCTGAATACATTTAAAAATCATTTGTTTATCATTTAAAATTTTTGAACAGAATTTATTAATACTTAATTTTTTTGTTGGCTTTGTAAATTCATAATTTAGGCATGATCTTTTTTATGATACTACAAATAAAACATTTATCAACGAAGTCAAGAAATAAAATTTTATATTTTTTAAATTTTTATTTAGTTCATATTGAAAAAATTTGAATGTTGTAGAAAATTTAATAAAATATTTTGCATTTGTATTAATTTTTATCTGAAAATAGTTCATAAAAGAACTCAAATACTTCTCAAGTGTTTTATAACTATATGGATTCAATTTTTATGCATATGAAAAGCGAAATTTTATCTTTTACTTTCAAAACTTCTTTAATCCCCTTTTCAATTTCGCACTTTTATCTTCCTAAATGCATTGTTCCTGAAACGCTATTTTCAGTGCAGTAGTTTGTTTCCTAATTTTTTCTCGTATTTCTACTAAGTATGTTCCTTAAAAGTAAAATTATCTAGATTTAATTTAAAATAATATATAAACATTATATGTTTAAACAGTTTAGAAATATCCATCAGAGTATCAGATATTATTTAAGACTTCATATTTTTTTATACTTTAATTTTTCAAAAATTAAAAAAATGAATTTTCCTAATTTTACATAAAATATACAAACATTTACAAACTAATCTCCGGCTGTAAATATTGGAAGAAATATTTTCTACGTTTTGTGTTACAGATAGAAGTGATTTTAGAATAGTATAAACAATTGGAAAAATATTATAGATAGGTAGATAGATAGATATAGTTATTACCCCTAAGAAGGGGTTCATTAAAGTTATTCTTTAAAGTTTATTAAAGCTTATTATATTATTAAGGGGCTATTTAAAGTAAATCCGTATTCAAATTGAATTGAAATATATTTATTTAAAAGTTAATAATTAAGGTAAGAATCTATTAATAACATGTTAAGTTTTACCAGATATTACTGGTTTTACAGTTTATTTATTATTATCATAAAAAATTAGTAACTTTTTATTGATATTTATTTTTAAATAATCCATTTCAATATTTAAAGATTCTCTTTTTAGTAAAGTGTTTACCTATTCACCTTGCCATAAGGTTCATATTAGGAATAGTGTCCAGCAGTACACACAGTTTTTTATAACTGGAAAAATTCAGTTGAAAGTAGACGTCAATATCAGGAACTCTCTCTTCCGAAGTGATTTCAGTAGGAATGACGAACAAATCCTCCGTTCTGTTCCCTTATCTTGAGAATCTTGTTGAAATCGTCATTTGTAGTCTTGTAGTGAAATATTCGGAATAGTTTGTATGTTTATCGTTTTGAAATCTCCTTCTGGTTTGTAAATATTTTATTGATCCTCTGTGCAAGTGTCTACCATTTTGTCGCCGAAACTAAAGATTCTTCCCAGAAATACTTTTTCCTTTCCGTTTATGGTTTTACGATTTCTTACATTGAAATCCGTAAATCTAATTTGAAAAAAATGTCATTATAGTTAAAATGATTTTAAGGTTGCCCACGACTCTGTAAACAGAATATATTTAATTTAAGTTATGAGAGAATTTACAATAACTGAAAAACTTTTTATTATAAATTTAGTCTTTATTACTCTCACTGATACAAAACTTAGGGTTAAAATTCGGAATAATCTCCCAGAGCCCATTGTTGTTTCAAATGGGCTCAGACAGGGTGCAGAACTGGCCTGCTTGCTTTTCAAATTTGAACTCCAAAATATCATTACAGACTCCAACATTAATACTCCTGGTACTATCTTTAACAAACCTGTTTTTGAGTTTACTGACGATATTGGGAAATTCGCACGCACTCCTGAGTCAGAGCAGCTTTGACATCTCTATAGACTGCTGCCAGTAACATGCATCTAGAAATCCACCAAAATAAAGCTAAGTACATGCCATGTGGTATTAATAGAAACCCCTATTTTGAAATTGGGACCTACAAATTTGAAACTGAACATCAAATTTAAATATTTAGGATCAGAAGTTAATATTCTTAATGATTTTTTGCCTGAGATTCGTAGTCACAGATACCAACCGTTGTTTTCTTGGACTCAAAAAGTACTTGACGTCTAACTTCATTAGCAGAAAAACGAAGATCCAAATTTACAAAAGCTTAATCATACATATTCTTACTTATTCTGTTGAGACCTGGGCAATGATAGAAAAACTAAACGAAATATCATTTCTCTTTTTGAAAGAAAAAATTTAAGAAGTATTTTTTGATAGCGTTAAAACATAATAATATCTGGAGAAGAAAAATTAACTCTGAACTCTATCAATCTTTTAAAGATTTAGATATAGTACAATCTATAAGGATTCAGAGAATTAAATAGGCAGGACACTGATGCAGAATGGACGAAAATCGTGTAATAAAAAGGATCTCCTCGTCCAGACCATTTGGCTCCCAAAAAAGAGAAAGTCCTAAACTTAGCTGTCTCCACTGTTTGGAATCAGACTTAAGACTTTTAAAATTTACTAACATGTCCATAGACAGGGACAGAAGAGCTTGGAATTTGATTCTGAGAAATGCAAGGGCCTATCCTGGGCTGTCTGGCCATGGAAGGAGGATTTATTATTATTGGGCTTAGTAGCGGAGTGATATGAAAGAAATGCACAGTAGAATAGACAGCATTTTAATTAAACGATCAAGGACAATTATACAGAACACATTACGAACATTCCAAATACTACACTACAGAGTTACAAGTCATGCGCAGTACACCGTGCAAGGTGTGGCGCTCCAGTCGAGTAGGGATAAACCACTTCACATAGAGGTAGGGTAAATAACGAGGCATTGACAAATATAAAATACAAATATATAACCTAACAATTATGTCAGTCAAACAATCTCATGAGTTATGAAATCAAACTTTAGTTTCATAAAGTCCGTAAAGCTAAATATTTTCTTGTTGGTAAAAAAAAAACCTAGTCATTTTCATTTGTATCCCGTCGAAGCAGCAAAATGTTGATAAATACCTGAATAAAAAGATTAATACTGATCTCTTAAGTTAGAGCAAAAATATATCCACATATTCACTTACATTTATTGCATCTTTTTTAAACGTAATTGCATTCAGTTCAGTATATTAGTGGATTCACTCAGATAAAATATTCATAAATTGCACATGTAATTATTAATAGTGAGAATAATACTCATGTAATGTAATTTTTTTATTTACTTACTTTAATAAAATGCACAATCTACTGTTAAATTTCAAGATACTGAACGCTATACTTCAGTCCATCTTGTTTAATTGGGAAAGACAAAATTAATTAAGTTATCGTCAGAGAAACATTCTTGTCATTTCACAACAAAAAAGTAACTTGTAATAGCTAATTTCAATTAAAATTCATTCCAATTAAAATCTTTAAAAAATGAAACACTTCATCCTAAATATGTGGTTACTTCTTGCTTAATGTCAGAAAAGAATTTCACAAATTGTTAAAAACTAACCTCGAGTCATTTCATTAAAAGTTTCGATAGTAATATATTATTTTATTTATCTTGAAAGAAGGGACTATTTACATATTTAGATAATATAATACATGGCGAATTTAAAATTTAAATCGTGATATTTTGTTCAGGTCAGTATGACCCGAAATAAAATTTGAATGTCCATAAAAAATATAGTACAGGGATATATGTGACTTCTTGACATCGTAGGTAAATAATATAAAAAAGTACTCCTAGAGAGGTTTATGGTTATTTCCATTTCACAGGAATATTTATAAATTTATACTATATGTATGGGTTG
>CM063504.1:108914771-108932271 GCA_032207245.1 Pardosa pseudoannulata
ATGTATTGTTTTATAATTTGTCTTTATTTCAAATTACTTTGTTTTAATAGAAATTATAAGTATATTATGTTTTTTTTCCCTAAATTTAAACTCAGTTTTCTTTAATTCCTTTTACACTATTTGCGTTCCTATATACATAAAACAATATACATATTTTATATAGATTAAAATATAGCCCTGTACAATAAAATATTAATAATAAAATAAATTGGGTATCCTATTTAAATTTATGGTTCTTAAACTTTTACATTTTTATTCGTTTTTTATAGTTATTTACTAACAATTTAGAGGTCATTTAATTTAACAACCTAGGTTGTATTTTTTGAGAATTATCTTAATGATAAATGAAAGAAAATTATTAGTATGTGAATAAGGCTGCTGAATGTAATGAATTTTTTGTTCTTGAATGCTAAAATAATATAAAAGATTAATGATGTAGGGAATAATTTGAAAAAGGAAAACATGTTTTTTCAACCAATTTATTACATTGTAATAAACTATTTTCTTATTTCATCAATACTCTTTATCCATAATTATGATTTAATGCGCTGTTTTGCATTAATCACCATTTTGTGAAACAATATTTCTTTTTACTGTAGTATTTTCTGGAATATTTTTTAAGAAACTATTCTTAAAACTGAAGTATTTTTGTGAAGAAAAATTTACTGATGTGAACTATACAGACATTTTATTTTTTCTACTTTCAGAGATTAAATTTACCTTAAGATGTATTAATTTTAAAATGTAATATTTTCAAAAGTTTCGAAAGTATATTTTATCTGAGAAGAAATATCAAGAACATTTTATGGAATTAATTTTCTCCGTTGCAACCTACTTGGTTCTATATAAATTATTTTTCCATTAATGGAGAAGAGTTTAGAATTTAATTTGTTCTTTAAAGCAAAGTAGCATCTATTTGCCATCGAAATGGTTCCTCTTTTAAACCTATATCTCATTTCAACTGATAATAAGCGTGCCCAAGTACACAAACTGGGCGATTTCTTCAAAAGTGTAGTTTCCAATATTAAGCGAATGTACATCATGCATATAGAGAACTTTTATAAGACCGATCATTTTATATGGTAGTGCGACATGGGCAATAATAAAACGGAGGAAAACAGGCTTCTTACTTTTGAAAGAAAGTTACTTCGGTCAATGTTTGGGGAACTAAAAGAAAAGGATACATTTAGAAGTTTATATAACTATGAAATAGATACTAAATACAGACGAACTAACATCTTGAGAATTATCCAACAGAATCAAATGATTGCTGCACGATTTTCGACGTGCTGATATAGAGCCAGTTAAAAAACTAACGTTTTAAAGATTGAAGGTACAAGGAGAAGAGCTAGACCGCACTTATGTGGTGGTGCGACAT
Source organism: Pardosa pseudoannulata (assembly GCA_032207245.1). NCBI lineage: Eukaryota > Metazoa > Arthropoda > Arachnida > Araneae > Lycosidae > Pardosa > Pardosa pseudoannulata. The sequence continues at coordinate 108,916,150 of CM063504.1, forward strand.
GGACAATAAGAAAACAGAGGAAAACAGGCTTCTTACTTTTGAAAGAAAGATTCTTCATTAAATTTTAGGACAGTAAAAGAAAAGGTCACATTCAGAAGTATATATAACCATGAAAAAGTTACAAAATACAGATGAACTACCATCTTGAGAGTTATGTAATAGAATCAAATGGTTGGGGCTTGTTTTTCGAAGTACTGATATGGACCCAGTTAGAAAACTGACTTTTTCGAAGATGGAGGGTACAAGGAGAAGATGTACAAAAGCAACTAAGTGGTTGGACAATGTGGAGAGAGTTTTGGAGAAATTGGGAATAAATAGGTGGAGGAACCTCGTTAAAAGTCGTGTGGTCTGGAGGAAGCAGACATAGAAAGCTTTGGCCTGCACCAGACTGTAGTGTTGTTGAAGAAGAACCGACTGGGTTTAAATACAATAGTTTGAAAAATAACAAATTCAGGGTATTACTAATTATTTTACAATATTTGGTCATAATAAAGATACGAAAATGAATATAGTTTGTAAACTATGCAAAAATATCTTTCAGATATCTTTCGCTATATCAGTTGATTTTTAAACATACAACTAACATTATAGTACAAAAAATTTCAATCAATAAACATTTTTGTTACATGTAAAATTCAGAAACCTATCAGAATATAACGAGACTATTACCTAAGACCTAGGCTAAAATATACAGGAATTATACTGCTTAGAATAAAGAATTTAGTTATTTACTTCAAACATTCCACTTATCATCTTATAAGAACAGTTACAATGTGCTAAAACTTTCATTTACACTTTAGCTTTTCATATATTACACACATATTATTAAATAAATAGTATTTTTAAAGTTTAATATTGGTATAATAAAACAATTTTCTTTGCCAGTTTATTATAGAGCACTAACACATTAAAAATATTTATTAGTAAATTATGCATTTAAAAGTATTTTTTAGGGAAGAGTGGGTGTTATTAGTTATTTCAACCAAAAATCAAGTCAGCTTAAAAATCTCCAGATTTATGCGAAGGATTGAAACAAAAAACTATCAAAAAAGCCTATGTAACACCTTAAATTTAATTACTTACAATTTAATCTTTAACTCCGTGTTTGTCGATCAGACACAAAAGCTGTCATTACTTGTATTTTAGAGATCGTAAAGATAAATGAAAAATTGTTTTCGAAAGGAAATATTATGATTTTTATATCAATAAATAAAAGAAATTTCTATTGTTTTTCGCCAAAAACAGTCATTAAAATACCGTCGGATAAGTAAAAATCTGTTGTTTCTAATAGGATTAAATTTTAGAGTTAATAATTTCTGTTACTGAATCTTTTTAATACAATGGAAAGCATTAATGGTTCGTATAAAGAAACAAGTATTTTATAGAATTAACAACTTAAATGAGAATCAGAATCGTTTTCTATGTACTTTGCTGTCACTGTAGCATTTGAACATGTTACACAGTTCTTTTTTTTTCCTTTCCTGAATCTTTTGTAAAAAAATAAATTAAGCATTCTCAACGATTGAAATCAGGGGTATTAGAATAAACCGTTTCAGACACCGCTTCCGTTTTAACGGTGGTATTAACATTTCATTTGCATGTTTTAAACTTTGCAACCATAGAGATACAAAATTCTTTTTTCTGTTAATAAATAATTCTGTTAAATATAAAGTAGTTTGTTAAAATACAAAAGCATTAATCACTATATTTTATAAAAGATTAGATATATATCATATAAAAATACTTGGGATACATTATAACACATCACATATTTTAACATAGCAAAACATTTATGGACTATTTTTGTAAATTTTTGTATGCATAATATAGGAATTTTAAAATGATCTATTCATTTATTCTATGTATAAAAACCGTTTGAGAGATTTAATGTATTTATTAATGATAACATTTAATAAGTTCCTTTTTTCATTCTAATGTAGTATTTAATAATTTTATTTAAATACGTTTAAGTTAATACATTTGAAACACACCTATTTCTTAATAAAATAATATATATATATATATATATATATATATATATATATATATATATATATATATATATATATATATATATATATATATATATATATATATATATATATATATATATATGTATATATATGTATATATATATATATATATATATATATATATATATATATATATATATATATATATATATATATATATATTTATATATATATATATATATATATATATATGTATATATATATATATATATAAATATATATATATATATATATATATATATATATTTATATATATATATATATATATATATATATATATATATATATATATATATATATATATATATATATATATATATAATATATATATATATATATATATATATATATATATATATATATATTTATATATATATATATATATACAATATATATATATATATATATATATATATATATATATATAATATATATTGTATATATATATATATATATATATATTTATATATAATATGTTATATATATATATGTGTATATATGTATATATGTATATATATGTATATATATATATATATATATATATATATATATATATATATATATATATATATAATATATATATATATATATATATATATAATATATATATATATATATATATATATTATATATATATATATATATATTATTTAAAAATATATAAAATTTAAAATGTATATAAATTTTATATATATTTATATAGAATATATATATATATATATTTATATTTTATATATATTTATAATATTATATATATATATAATTTAACTAAACAAATTGTCCAACAACAGAACAGTTTAAATTACGTATTAACTAAAAATCCCAATTTATGACTTAAGTACACTTTATTTTTCATGTCAACAGTCTGAAATAATGCATTTTAGATTTCGGTTAATTTTCGATAATTCGGTTTTTTTTTATACTTTCTATGATTATATTCTATAACTGATCATTTGAATTATTATTTGTCTATCAAAAAGTAGAGCGTAAAGTATATACTTCAGCTTCATAGAGTATGTAGTATAGCTTTATACATCGTACCGAATCATTTAGAATATACATATTTCAGAGTTTCTTTAAGGAAATGCATTTCGATTCTTATGTATTTCTGTAATCAGCCTTAAAATATATTCCCATGTTTATCCATGCATTAGTTAAACTACATAATGCATGAGATATCAATGTACTATGTAGCAAAACTGCAGTAATCTGTATAAGTTTGTTCTCGATATTTGTGTGTGACATTAAATATTGTCTAACAACAGTTATAAACATGTATGATTTTATCTTTTGAAAGAAATATATAAAGATGTGTGATTTTATATTTTTTATGTATATCAATTTTATATTTTAAATTTTAAGTAATATTAAACTGGGGATTGTTTTCAATAAATTAACCCAAATAATAAAATTTATAGTTAAACATTATTATGGAATTTACTTTAATTTGATATTAATGAATTAGCAGATTTTTTTTATTTCACATCTAAATATAGAGAACAGGTCTTAAAATGCTTTTACTCTAAATGTTTGTCAATGTAACAATATGTATTCACTCTTTCAAACCAAAAATATAATGCTACATCTCTGTTTCCTTATAGTTTTGAAACTTCGCAATATTTTACAGATTGACGTCATAAAGAGACATGTAAAAAATATTGAGACAGTAATATTGAGATACTGGGATATAAAGACGATATTAAAATATGGGCAGCATGAATAAAAAATCTTGTAAATCGAATAATGTTTTTGAATTTATTGGTGGAGATTTCTTCCTCCTTACTCATTGAGGAGAATGCTAAAAGTTTAAGACACGAAATATTAAAGAATGTATTAAATTGAAGCTTGAGTAAGAAAGAGACAGCGAAGTTCAACTTACATTTGTTGTTTGCATTATTTGTAGTCTGAAAACTTAACTATTTTTAATAATACGATTATATGCATTTGTAATCAACCGTAATTCATAATTAATAATAAATATGTAAAAAAAAATTAATCTGTTAACAGTAATCTCCAAGCAATATTCTTAAATTTTTGCGACCTAGATTTGTTTTTTAATATCGAATCCAACAATAAATGTTTAATTACGACTAAAGAATGGGATGGCTCAGAGAGGTCAGTAAAACACTTCCGCTAAATGAAGGAAGTTTAAACGACTATAAATAATTTTGTTTTAGGTTAAAGCATTTATTTCTGTAGTGGACAATTAGGATATTTGTATATATTTAAAGCATTTTTGCTATCTAATCTTACACAGACTTATAATAAAATAAATAATATGCAGTGATATACGCTCGTTGAATGAAAATTTGCCCATACGTTTTTCTCCTTCAAGTACATAAGGCAAATGTCAAAACGTATATATAGTAAAAAACTAGAAAACTACTATTTTACTAAAATTTTATAAATATCATATAAGAATATCATATAAGAAAATATTTCAATTTATTTATTTTTCAAAAGCATATAATGAACTAAAATGATCCGATTAATCTCTGCTTGGATATAATTATGTAAAATCAATAAATCTAATGGAAATACTTTTGGTTTCAGAGACAATAGCAACAGAGAAACGTAGCCTGCATCAATAAATTTCCGATAAATAGATTTCATATTAGCTATTTTAGCCGATATTTCGATTGATTTGGGTGTTGTTAAGAAATAATAATTAAGAAATAATAATTTCCTACATGTTTCTCAAAACAAAACCTATTATAAATATACAAAACGAAATAATTATGTTACATTATGAAGATCTGTGTTATCTGTTAAAGCAACAAGTTTCTTATAAATTTATAAGAAAATTAATTTAAATTATTAACTATTTGTAAAAAAAAGAATTAAAAACTCTGTCTCTTGATTTTGAAGATTTACACATAGAAAACCTTTCCTAAGAGAAAGGTTAGAAAATTAAAGAGACATGTTCATAAGCACAGACTACAGTACACAATACTTACATTCAACATGCTCAGTAACATGTGTATTACTGCGATACCATTAAAATATGGAAATTACATCTTTGATTAGAGAAACTTAAAATTGTGTTTTTTAAGAAAGGAGAGGGTTAAAAGATATAAGCAATTTTCTTTTCTTTATCTTATCTATTAGTTGCATGACACATATTTTATTTATAATTGATGAAAACAAATGACTTCGAATGGCAAATAGGTATAGGAAAAGTTTTGCAGTTTGGAAAAAAATTAGATGTTTTCATAAAATGATTGTGTGTGATCTAAAAAAATATATACTTTATTGGGAAAATTTAATAAAGAGAATACTTTTCGAGTTGACGGTTCTGTCTCCGAAGCTGCTAAATTTTTCTAAATGTCTAATTAATTTAATATTTTCTGCTTTTTCTTTTAAATTCTTATTCCTAAAGTTGTTTTATGATTTTCAAAATTGTTTTATTATTTTTAAAATAAATGTTTACTATTTTTTCAACTGTTTATGACTTAAACTTTCTTTTCGTAATGTAATAATAGCCTAAGCTATCTGTCTGTCTGTTCTCGAATTTATGAAGCGGTTAGAACTGGTATGGATAGAGCATCCTTATTGGATTTTTGATTAGTTAGGGTTAACAAAATTCAAAGCGAGTAAAGTTTATCTTTTCTAAGTTTTTTAGCGAGTAAAGTTTTTTTTTATAGATCCGATTCTAAAAAAATTGGTATCAATAAGCGTCGTATCACAGCGAAAAATACTGTCATATTTAAAACGTTCGAAATCCAACTCGTCCCCCTTTTCGAGCGTTTAATGCCATTATATCATGCCCTATTTTAGGAGCAGGCTATTAAATTTATCAATTTATCACATAATAAATAGGTAAAAATAACAATTTTTTTAGCATTATGACGTCATTCCTTTAACTATCTTATGTAATCATTTATTTTAGATTATTTAAATATCTTCTTTACGATTTCCATACGTTTTATCCTTAAACTTAAATTACTTAAATATTTTCTTTTACATTTGGCTTAAATAATAGGTAAGGTAAGTATGTGATAATTTTAATCGATTATTTTTATAGAAAGATAAATCTCAGCCAAAAAAAAAACTATTTTTTTACCTTCCTCATACAGTACCTTTACATTTCTGGAAAATTAAAAATTTTACTGATCCCGTCATATGACGGGCTATAAGCTAGTATTTATATATATATAATATATATATATATATATATATATATATATATATATATATATATATATATATATATATATATATATATATATATATATATATATATATATATATATATATATATATATATATATATATATATATATATATATATATATATATATATATATATATATATATATATATATATATATATATATATATATATATATATATATATATATATATATATATATATATATATATATATATATATATATATATATATATATATATATATATATATATATATATATATATATATATATATATATATATATATATATATATATATATATATATATATATATATATATATATATATATATATATATATATATATATATATATATATATATATATATATATATATATATATATATATATATATATATATATATATATATATATATATATATATATATATATATATATATATATATATATATATATATATATATATATATATATATATATATATATATATATATATATATATATATATATATATATATATATATATATATATATATATATATATATATATATATATATATATATATTATATATATATATATATATATATATATATATATATATATATAATATATATATATATATATATATATATATATATATATATATATATATATATATATATATATATATATATATATATATATATATATATATATATATATATATATATATATATATATATATATTATATATATATATATATATATATATATATATATATATATATATATATATTATATATATATATATATATATATATATATATATATATATATATATATATATATATATATATATATATATATATATATATATATATATATATATATAGTTATATAAAGTTTGGTCAATAACGAAAAATAAATTATCATTTTACTAGCACATATATTTCTTTATAAATCGATTTGTTTCTCTCTCTCTATTTCGTTTGTAATAGATTTTAAATTAGAAGAGAATGTATGAAGAAATAGAGGTTATTTTCATAGAAAAATGTATTTTTTTATTTGGAAGTACCGTGTTCCGTGTTTTGCTTTTGGAAAGAAACTTTATATGTTTTCTAAGACATTCGTCTTTACAAACGTTTTAAGGAAATGAATTTTTAAAGAATCTTTTTAAAATCCTGCATGCTGTAGAATTTTATATTTAATTTATTCTGCTAAGCTAAGAAAATTTTGAGATGTTTAAAACAGAGAAAATGAAAAATTTTACCTTAGTAAAAAATATTTTATTGTAATTTATTCATATCTTGCATACTGTCTAAAAACTAAATTTTAACCAAATTACGTGAAATTCTACCTATTGAATTAGTAATATATTTCTATAAATGTTATGAATGTCAAAATTTATTTTTATCAAAACATTAATTTATTTAAAATAATTAATTAACTATAAAAAAACAACTTTTTTGGAAATCCTTCATGTGTCCTTATTCATGTTTACGGCATGTTTAAAAATCTCTTAATGTTTTAGTATAAAACTTATTTTTTAACATAAGTGAAAAATTTAAAAAAAAAAAAAGAGACACACGACACAGCCTAAAATATTAAGTTATCAGATTTCTTTTTAAAGTGCTGGTACTTAAGTGATTGACTTATTAATGTTCAATATAAAATAAAATACTTTTCATTCCCCCTGGAATATTACAAATAAATTTCAAATATATTACATCAATTTCAAGTGCCGTGATTTAAAATACCGTTTTTAAATTAAAAAATCTTAAGATTATATTTTGAACAATTATCATTTAATATAGAATTAATTTAACATTTTTGCACTTCTTTGCATTACATATTTGTATATATAGCAATTTATTTGTTTGTCTATCACATGTGATACAGTATTAACTATATTTTAAGTGGAAAATAATTCTTAATGTCTTTAATTATTATACTTTTCTGATAGACAAACAAAATTTAAAGTTTTGTATCTAAACGTATAAATATTCTTACATATAAAAACAGCCAAACAATTAATCTCTTTTGCAACATTATTTTTGAATATCAAGGTACTTACGTACAAATCACCTGTTGAATTATATACTCATATAATTTAACATGTACCACCTGACTTAATAACCACTGTATGTGAATCACCATCGTCTTGGCGCTGTCTATCAAATCCTTTTTTTTAATACTGGAATATAGGTAGAAATATATGAGTGTTAGGTAATATTTCGGCAATTTGGCTTAATAATGTATCAGCAAAACAACTACATTAAACATATATTGAACATAACATATTGGATATTCAACTCAGTGGATGAATGTTTGGTATTTTGTAATCGTTATACATATATATATATATATATATATATATATATATATATATATATATATATATATATATATATATATATATATATATATATATATATATATATATATATATATATATATATATATATATATATATATATATATATATATATATATATACATATATATATATATACATATTACATAACGGCTCCGCCTACCCCTACTTCAGGACGTCACAAGATATGCTTCAGTTTGAAACAAACGTAATATAGACAAAATTATTAGTAAAATAGCTCTACTCATGAAAACATTACAAGAATAATATATATGAATATATACCGACAATATTTTGATTTGTTATCCTATATTGTTATCTCAAATGAAACATGCAATAAGTAAAAGCAGTAAGAATGAAACGCAGAATGACAATTGAAGTCGTAGTGTGAAGAGATTTTGAATTGTTTGCTTCATTTGAAAATTAAGAAGTAAAATATTAGAATAATTTTTGAATTAGTAATATTAATGTGAACCTCAAATTATATCCTTCTTTCATTTTTTAATTATAATGTATAATTACACTGCTTTCTTAGTGTTGTTATAATTAATCGTTCATAAGTCAAATTGAAGCATGCCCATATGAAAGAAAGACCGGAAAACCAGAGTTAAAATGTTTCTTTTTTTACAGCCAGTATATCTTTTTTGCCACCTAACAGGCGTTTATATAATTTTATCTAATACTAAACCAATTGAAGTACAAGCATAAAAAATCTTCGTTAGCTTCTCCTGAATTTAAATATTGCGTCAGTATATCAAGATAAAACGATATATTTCTTAAATTATTGGCTCTGTAATATTCTTGGTGACATTATATTTGAAATAAAACTTTTAATTTTATTTTAATAGTTCATTTTCTTTTAATCATGATCTAGTTAAAGTATTTACTTGTTTAAAGGTACATAATTAAAGTACAAGATTACAAAATTCTTGATTCTGAATTTCTATTATAACCCAGCATATGGCCCGTCTTATTAATGTATCAGTGAAATTCTTAATTTTCCTAAATTGTATAGTACCGTATAAGGCAGATAAATTAGGGTTTGTATTTTGGCTGAGAATTATCTTGCAACAGAAAAAATGGATGTTTAAATATAATGTACCTAATCTATTATTTAAGCAAAATATAAAAGACAATTGTGTACGTAATATCTAAATTCAGTGATAAAACGCATGAAAGTAATGGAGACGAAATTTAAAAAAAAATTAAAATAGATGAAATGAAATGGTTAAAGGATAACTTCATAATGCTAGGAAAATGTTATTTTTATTTATTGTTTGATAAATTGATAAATTTAATCGCTGCTCTTAACCGGAAAAAATAGGGCTTGAAATAAGTGAATTAAATTATCTAAAAGAGGACATTTTGAACTTTTTAAAGACGATAGCATTTTTAGCTGTGATATCAACCATATTTATACCAATTTGTTTTAGGACTGGATCGAGAGTTTAGGAGAAAATAAACTTTACTCGATTTGAATTTAGCTAGCCCAAACTCATCAAGAATCAAATTTTGATGCCTTTCTCCATTCCAGGTCCAACAGCTTCATAAATTCGAGGTCAGATGGACAGATAACTTAGGCTATTATTGGATAGGTTATGTGTTCAAAACTTATCAATGAAAGGTGTAATTTTCGACAATAAATGTTCTAGAGTATAAATAGTGATAAATATTCATATAGCATTAATGAATACGTTGCATGCTAAAGAGAATGTGAAAGGACAAAAGTAATGACAGAATTAAATAAGCATTTATGTATTTATTCTCTTTATTGTAACATTCAAAACATCTGCGATTTTTACACAATATGCTAGTAAATTTTGTAAACAACCGTAAATAAAAACGAAATTTTATTCGAAAGGTGAACTTTTATTATAGTCTTATACATAGTACGTGGTTTATTCATTATACATAAATTTAATTACAATTTTAATTCAATGAATACTTTATGTTGAATGCTAGACATACTTCAGTTAAGTATGCTTTGGATAATAATATGAATAATTCATTTTGCATTCTACAGATAAATTTTATGATGAATATTTTGAGAAATATTTTAATAGCTTGACTCTGACAAAGGTTTCTGGTTTTTATCTCTCCTGTGTAATACAAAGAGGTTAATAACAAAGGCATTCTTTTGTGAAAAATTGATTATCGGCTAAACCACCTATAACAAAAGTTTAATCTCTCTTAATCTTTTATAAAAAAATATCTGGACGACTTTGTTTTGGGGAGGATTAAACTTTAATACCAATTCTGGAGGTATACGTTTTTGTAAATATTTTGTAGAGAAATACCCCTGAAAAATTTTTCCGATAAATAAATCTTGAGGCTTAGCATTATGGGTAATCTAGGATATTTTCTTATTATTGTTTCGGTACCTCCACAGTAGACATTTTCCATACGATAATTTAATAAATTAAAATTTATAATAAAGAATATTTTTAATACTGCTAAACTTTACTAAATATCCTATCTTTCTTTTGTTTTTTCAGTGTTCTAAAAAACATTTTCTAAAATAATGTCGGACATTTTACGCAACTATATTAGAAAAATTTCTTTTGGATATTTTGCTTCTTTTCCAATATTGATAATTATATTTTCCTTTGCCTAATATTCGTCTATCGCTTTATTTAATCTTCTGGTTACGTACGACTGTCTTAATCATACATGTGTTTATCAATTGACCATTTCAAGTTACGTGTTTCTGAATTGTTGATGTATAATAAGTATTTTGGTTAATATTTTACATAATTCCTACATTCGTTCTTGCTTTTCATAGTTATTTCTTTATTGACATTACATTCTGATTCCCACTCAGTTGTATAAAAATATCATTAGTTTAACATTAACCTATTAGTTATACTAACCATTGCAAGCAACCTTTAGCTGAAGGTTTGCATGCTATAGGGATATTTTTGATTATAAATTTAGAATTATACAGAAAAAAATGCTACCGGTTTTGTTCAATATTTCCTTTAAATCCAAATTACTGACAGTAAAATGAATAAAGCAAATACAAAAGTATATATTTTTAAAACTTTTAAATATATATATATATATATATATATATAATATATATATATATATATATATATATATTATATATATATATATATATATATATTATATATATATTTTTTCTCTAAACTTCCTAATGATGTTCTTGGTATATATATATGTATGCAATATATATATATATATATATATATATATATATATATATATATATATATATATATATATATATGTATATATATATATATATGTATATATATATACATATACATACATACATATATATATATATATATATATAGCAGAACGATGGCCGATTGGTTAGAGTGCTGGCCTTCGGTACCGGACTTCGTGGGTTCGAATCCTAGAGTGGCATGGATGTACATAGCCGTTCGGAATTGGCTGTAAGCTGTAGGTCCCGGTCGCATTAGCCCTCGTGTTGCAAAAAGCAGACCGTAGCACTTCAAACCAAACCATATATATATATATTACTTTTCTACTTGCTTTACACATTTTAATCTCAGTCATTTTGATTTTCTTAAAATATTGAACAAAACCGATAGCATCTTTTTCTGTATAATCACAAATTTATTATTAAAATATTACAGCATGTATTTTTAGCTTTAAACTTACAAATATAGATTGCTTGCAGTGGTGTGAGTATAAATAATAGTTTAATCTTAAACTGATGATATTTTGAGACAACAGAGACAAAATCATAATGTCGTACCTAACCAGAAGGTAAAATAAAGCGATAGACGAATAATATGAAAAGAAAATTAGAATTAATAATATTGGAAAACGAGCGAAATATCCCCAAAAAAATTATTTTTCTAATATAGTTTCTAATAAATGCCCTACATTATTTGATAAATTGTTGAAAATCTTTTCTTTTAGAACTCTGGAATAAAAAGAAAGAAGGATAGGATAGTTAGTAAAGTTTCGCAGCATTTAAAATATTCTTTATTTAAAATTTTAATTTATTAAGTTATCGTATGGACATTTTCTACTTTGGAGGTACCGAGACAATAAGAAGAAAATATCCCAGATTACCCATAATGCCCAGCCTCAAGATTTATTTATCGGAAAAATTTTTCAGGGGTATTTCTCTACAAAATACTTACAAAAACGTATACCTCCTCATTTGGTATTAAAGTTTAATCCTCCCCAAAACAAAGTCGTCTAGATATTTTTTTGTGAAAGATTAAGAGAAATTAAACTTTTGTTATATGTGGTTTAGCCGATAATCAATTTTTCACAAAAGAATGCCTTTGTTATTAACCTCTTTGTATTACACAGGAGAGATAAAAACCAGAAACCTTTGTCAGAGTCAAGCTATTAAAATATTTCTCAAAATATTCATCATAAAATTCATCTTTAGAATGCAAAATGAATTATTCATATTATTATCCAAAGCATACTTAACTCAAGTATGTATAGCATTCAACATAAAGCGTTCATTGAATTAAAATTGTAATTAAATTTACTCATATTGAATAAACCACGTACTATGTATAAGACTATGATAAAAGTTCACCTTTCGAATAAAATTTCGTTTTTATTTAAGGCTGTTTACAAAACTGTTTAATTCTATCATTAATTTTATCCTTTCAAGTCCTTTCACGTTTATTTAAATCAAAATAACTGACAGTAAAATGTATAAATCAAATAAAAAAGTATATTTTTTCCAAACTATCTAATGATGTTTTGGTGTATATGTATATATATATATATATATATATATATATATATATATATATATATATATATATATATATATATATATATATATATATATATATATATATATTATATATATATATATATATATATATATATATATATATATATATATATATATATATATATATATATATATATATATATATATATATATATATATATATAATTTTGCGCAAAATCATAGAGAAATACAGGAGCTGAATTAAGCTAGATCCACGACGAATGGTTGTTATTTTCCTGACAAAATATAACAAAAGCAAACAAAGAAAAAGAAACAAAAAACAATATAAAGAAAGCCAACGATTTAACTTTTACACGGAAAACAGAATTTTCAGTTAAAAGAAAAATTGCAAGACAGTGGATTTCAATAAGGAAGGTGAACTGCATGTTCGTTTTTTTCAAATATATGTAATATCATTAACTAAAATTATGTAAAGAAATTAAAATCATTTTCAAAGAAAAATAAAAAATAAATATATTTTCTTGTACTTAAAAAATCATGTTTTGTGAAAAATGATAATAATGTTATTTAAAATGAAATCTGGTTTAATGATAAAGTATTTAATAAAATTAATCTAACTATTTTATAGGAAAATAAAAAATGAAGGTATATTAGTATATTCGTAAAATTAAAAAAATCATATAGTCTGAAAAATGACAAACATGGTCATGCAGAAAATTCTGATTTAATTAGCAATTAATCTATCTGTAAGAATAAATTAGAATATAGAAATAGCTTAAAGCATTTACAAGTTTAACTGAAGAGTTTTATAAAAAATATATGTTAATGTACAATTTATTATACCCAGTTATTTTTTTTATTCTATCTTATTCTATCTTAATGTTATGGTAAATGGTTTGAATGAAAGGCGACCATATTGATTATTGTTTTGAAAAAAAGTTTTAGTTTTCACGCACTACTTTTACAAAAAGTAGTGCGTGATTACAAAGAAATGTTGTAAAGATTTTGAGAGTGTATTAGAATTAAAAAAATGTTCTTAATGGACATGTGTAATTGTGGTTTAATTTATATTGTAAATTTAATGGAAGTTAATCAAATAAAAGTTTTACTGGAAAAGGAAAAAAAAACTTTTTTTGAGTCTTTTGAATTTTACCACTTATCTATAAAACAAAAAATACTGATTATGCTATATTTTTTAAAAAGAGTTGGTGCTGTGTAATTTTAATAAATATTTAATTTATTTATTAAAAAAAATTAAATCATGAAACAGATTGAAAAATTATGAAAGAAAATTTGAATAAATGGATTTAGTTACCTTCTGAGTTTTTAAGAAAATCTGACATCAAATCTCCTGTTTGCTTTTAATATCATTGACATGAATAACACTTCTTTGTTTCCTCTGCCAAAATTGTTAATTGGTTAGATTTTTTATGAAATACTAATTTTTAGTTGAACAAAATATTTCAATTTATTTATAACTTTCAAATTTTTAAAGATACTTTTTTACTTCAAATACTGGCGCATTTGATATTTCTACACAGTCACAAATTATTTAGGATACACAGACATGATCTCTCGTACTTTGGTATTTAAATACGCTTTTTATCATATCTTACCAACTCTACTAATCGCAGTACTTTTTATGAATTTTAATAACTTCATTTTAAATAAAATTTAGTTTAAAAGCATTAATTTTAATAAAGTTATTATGATTATGTATACATAGATATTTCGAATATAAATTATCAGAGATATTTTAAATGACTTAGTAGTTTTAGTTATAATTTAATTACTTAGTAATTTTATTATTAATAGTTGGTTAGATTTTCACTAATCTTTAAAATTAATCATCATATTTAATGAAGTATTGATTTTCAGTTGAACAAAATATTTCGATTTATTTGAATATTATTAAGTTCGATTAGAGTTAAGTTAGTTAAGTTAATTAAGTTTATTAAGTTAGTTAATTTAGATTAACCAAAGCCTTCATTGGAATTCTAGACAACTGATAAAAATAACACCATAATCCGTGAACCCAGAAAGCCTTTTTACTCTTAGATTTTTGGAAAGCCAAAAGTCGCAATGTTCTTACAATTGTTAATCGCACATAAGTTCCTGATTTTGGAATTTTGGCAATAAAATAAAACACCACAAATAAATGAGTATTACAGTAATTAGACATTTACCGGGGAAGAGTAGGTAATTAGACATTTACTGGTGAAATATATGCTCAGTACAAATAACAAAAATTATGTTTTATAAATTTAAGTAACTTATATAAAATGTAAGAACACTAATTACGTTAACCTTACATTACGCGTATTTATAAAATATTATATAAATCCAAATATTTTATAATAAAATCATTTGAACATTGTGTACATTTAACTATCTTCCTTGGGATTATTCAACATGAAAACTTTAATTTCTAGGCAGATATACAACAGTAAACGATTAAAAAATATGAAGTGCTCACAATTCTCGAAATCAGATAAATAAAGACAAATAATTAAATAATCTTATTCATTTATGGCATAATATATTCATTAAATATATTGTAAAAACCGTTATATTATTTTCCTATTCTAATAAAATCGTGGTGTAAAGTGCTTTGGTTAGCTTTGGAGATCTACAGTCTAATTTTGGGGAACACAAGTGGTGTAAAGAGAAAGATTTGAGTAAACATTCAGTTATCCACCATGTATTTCAATGTTTGACAATGTAAGATATATCAGTAGTATGTAGTAGTACTGTATATCCTACTATACAGTAGTATTTTAGCTTAAAACTTTTATAGGAGGTTATAACTCGTTTTTTTTACAGTATTGCAAATGAAAA
>CM063504.1:108939771-108967271 GCA_032207245.1 Pardosa pseudoannulata
TTTGTGGAAGTCATACACCTCTTTCAGATCTTTGAATTAATAAACAATAACAATAAAAGAAATTTCAATTTTGATTAGTAATATTATATGAAAGATAATCATTTTAATAGACTTTTGGATATGTATCCTCATATTACTTCATTATATAGTTGCTTAATCTTCCATTTACATAAATGCCTGTTATACACTTTAAACGAATCGCATTCTGTTGGCGTATGTGAGTGTTATTATTCTGAAAATAAGTTTCCTTTCTCTTTTAAGAGATGCATTCAATTTCGAATTCAGAAGTGCTGATTCATCAATTCCTTTCAATTTCTAGGTAATATTATCTCAGATGGTTTTAAGTGTTCGAATTGTTTTAGCATTTGAATGCTTCCGTTTTATTCGGAGATGCTCAATACCTTTCGTAAATTGCTGACCTTACTAGTGTATTTTTCATTTGAAGTGTTTGTATTCGAATTTTATAAATCTTCTATTTAATAAGGAACATTTGTAATTGTTATGGTATTTAAATACTCATGTCATTTGTTTAATACTTATAGCCTTGTCTCTGCATATATATATATATATATATATATATATATATATATATATATATATATATATATATATATATATATATATATATATATATATATATATATATATATATATATATATATATATATATATGCATATATGTTTATGTATGTATGTGTGTGCGTATGTATGCTCACAAATTTATACACAGTGCTGTGCAAACTATTTAGAAGAAATACAAAGCTTTACACAGACATAGTTTGATTAGTATTATTTAACTCGTATTCATGAGAAAAATCTACTCGTTTTCCTCTAATCATATCCTATACATGGTCAGAGATAGCTTTCTGTAGATATGAACATAACGTTTTCCAAACATCAAAACGAAATGAAATATATGTATTGTGTGTTTGTACAATATATACATTGTGTATTTACAAAACATAGTATTTTGTATTATTTTGTGTTCGGTTTAGATGTACATTTTATAATCATTTTCCAATAACTCACTCAAATTCGTCGAGATATTCATACAATTTTGTGGAGATAATTTCTCTTCTAGATTTTTTTATTTGATTAGATATTTTAAATGAAGCAAAATTTTGTTTAATTATACCAAAACATCAACGAATGCTTGCATAAAACGTTAAATTTGTCTTCCATAATTAATATATGTTCTTTTGTGTCAGTTATCCTCTTTGCTGGGTCTAAATTTCCAAAATCTTCATTTCATCAGAAAAGTATATATTAATTTATTATTTTGTAACCGATTTTTTGTCTGTCATATGTCCACAAACTCCAATTTTTTGATAAACACTTAAATACTTATCGCAGATAACACCGGTTTGAATTCTAACGATAGCAAACGGCTTATTACTTGACTATTTCAGTTATTTTTATGCTGATTCATTTGAAATATGAATTAATTTTCTCGTTGTAAGGAAACATATGATCTACAAGACTTTTGAAAGTGTCTGAAATAAGAAAAATTGAGTAAGAATTCTACATCAAATTCTACCAAAAGACATTTTTATAAATGATATGAAAAGAGAAAAAAATCCTATTCGTATTTAAACTTGTAAAAATACAGTAATTTTATTTTGTTTATGACAGATAGAAAAATAAAAACTATATGATACAAAGAATAAATAAATAAAGAAAAATAATTGAGAAATAAAGAAAAAGAAAAATATGTTTTCTACATTTCACACTGACTAATAAAAATATCAAATTAAATATAACGTATGTCGTTAAATATTTCAGCAACATAGAAAAAGATAGAAAATTTAATCAAGAAAACTTAAAGTTAAAAGAAAATGATTTAGGTGCAAACATAATGGTGTGAACCTGGATTGTACAAAAAGAAATAATTTTTTGATGAGCTTGCACCAAAAATTTGAAGTAAATTGGAAAGTTTGGAGTGAATTTGGAGTTTAACAAATTCATCCTGTACACATAAGAAGAATATACACATTTTACTGCTTTTATCAAACAAATGTTTCTATACACACACACACACACACACACACACACACACACACATATATATATATATATATATATATATATATATATATATATATATATATATATGCAAAATTATTCGTAAATACATTTTGTGGAAAATATTTTATTCTGTTTTTATTTAACCTATTTTTAGTATCCCCCTAAATTCTCAGATATATTTAATTAACCTATAACAATGATTAACTGTTTTATATTTCATTCGAATATTTTTTAAATTAAATTGTATTTTCTTTTTTTTTTTGTCATTTTTCATAAACGTATTTCATTTGTACAGATTTAACGTAAAATATTTCTACATCAAATTCATACGTTGATAAAATTAAAATATAAAAACCCTTTATTTCATTTTCTTAACAGACACTGATCACTTTATGTTTCTCAAAATTATTACTTTTTACTAAAAGTTTATACAGAGATTGTTTTGGATTCTAATGATTCACTTATAGGGATTTTTATAACATCCAGTAACCGTTATAATTTCAATTCAGCTAATTATTTTGAATGCTATTGAACTACATAACACATATGTCTGTAGTACCAATTATACATATTAATGCGCATCTTTGGTTATGAATAGTTATAAACACATATCAACGTTATGAAACTATGACATAATAGGGATCCATTAGAAATTATCCCCAGTCTTCTGATTTGTATCCTGTTATGGAAAGGTGAATCAAAACTAATATTCTTAAGTTAAAATATATAAAACCATCAAGTTTGCCCGTGCTTCGCTACGGTGAACTTAATATATTAATTTTAAACAAAGATTTATTTTTCGTGAATAACTCTCTAAATTCGTCACAGTTCAGTTCGAGTGATTGGCAAATTTATATATTTCTATCATAGGCATATTATAACATTATTCAGTTTTTATAATTGAATTTGTCTTATATTAAATTTGGTCAAACTTTTTTATGGTAAAATATAAGTTTAACCCTAAATTACATTACTGTATTAGTACTGTACGTTGATTAGCAAAGTTAACAGATCTTGCCATATTACGTGATAGAATTGGAAGCAGAGGTTTGGACAGCAACAGTGCAATTTTGGTGGTATAAATAAATGTTGTCTAAAATTAAAGAAATTTATGACAAACCACATAGTTTTGTAACAGAAACACACATACATATTGAAAACCATATGGATATGAAGATAACTATATAAAAGGATAGGTTTTTATTTGCCCATGAGAGTCACTGAAATGTGTACTTTTTGATGTTAGAATATTGTTGATAAACATTTCATTGTAACTTAAAAATTAACCAAGAATTAAATTTAAAATGAGTTCTCATATAAAATGCTATAATTTGCGTCACATAGAAATGAAAGTGAATCACTTTATATCTCAATTTTCAGGTCAAATCGAATGGATACTACGCAGATGATGTTTAAATAATCTAAAATAAGAAATGAATAAATGAAATATTTAAAGGAATGACGTCATAATGATAGAAAAATATCATTTCCACCTATGTATTATGTAATAAATTAAAATTTTTAATCTTCTGCTTTAAACCGAGGGAAACTGCGTTTAAAACAATTACTTGGGATGACGTCACAATGCTAGAAATATTGCTTCTTTCACTTAATTATCATGCGATAAATTAAACATTTAATCGTTTGCGTTTAACCAGGGAAAATAATGCTTGGAATAGTGACATGAAATGCTCGAAAAAGGGGAAAGGAATGGATTTCGAACGTTAAAAAATTACACAAACCTTCCCAGGGTTATACCTAAGCATTTCCCAAATTTTCACAGCGATTGGATGCATGGTTTTTGAGTCTATTGAGTACATACAGACAGACACAAATTCATTTATATATATATAGATAAATAGTATAGTTGATAACTTTTGTTTTACACTGCGTGTAAGTTTACAAGAAAATAAAAAAAATATGTTCTAACTAAAATTAGATAATACTTTTTCAGCCTTCCAGAGACATTTCAGCATCTATAGCTTCTGCAGAAAAAGCCAGCTTATGAGTAATACAACAGTAATTCAAAAATGTTTTATAAATACATTTTGGTATAAACTTGTTATATTACGATGCAATTTTAAATTATGAAGAATAATTTTACTTGCATAAAACACACTATATGTATTATGTTACTTAACTTATCCTTCTTATCTTATTGCAAAGACAGGATTGAAAATTCTAATATTTCTGTTTCATATTACCAATTAATTGTCAATAAATATTCATAATGAATGGTCATATGTTATTATTTTAACAATAAAAAATCATGTTGTTTCAGACTTTTGAGTTATTTTGGAGTAAACTGAAGTAAAAGTTTACATTGTTATGGTTTCAAGCTTTATAGAAACTTTTGGAGGGAAAATTGAAAAAAAAATATTTTTCTTTTGAATAGAAGACCAAGAAAAGCAATTACAGATATAACTTTATTTTATAAAACTACTAATTTTCAGATAATGAAAACTTAATGAATCACATGTTATTGATGGTTCCTCAGAATATATATCATGATTAATAAATAAGAGTCTCTTTCAAACTTTTCGATTGATGAGTACGATGTTTTTCATCCAAATTGCTATCTTTTTAAAATATCTAAATAAATATAACGTATATCGTGAAACATTTCAGTAACAGAGGAAAAGATAGAAATTTAATCAACAAAATTTAAAGTTAAAAAAAATTTTAGGTGTGAACATATTGGTGTGAACTTGGATTGTACCAAAAGAAAATAATTTTTTGATGACCTTCCACAAACACTTTGGCCTTAATTTGGAGTTTAAAAATTCATCCTGGACACATAAGAATATAATACACATTTTACTGCTTTTATCAGACAACTGTTTCTCTATAAATGCAAAATTATTCGTAAGTACATTTTGTGGTAAATATTTTATTCTGTTTTAATTTAACCTGCTTTTAATATCACCCTAAATTCTCACAGATATTTAATTAACCTATAACATTTTTTTAAAATGTTGTATATTTCATTCGAATATTTTTTTTTAAATTGTATGGTCTTTTTTGTTGTAGTTTCATAAACATATTTCATTTGTACAGATTTAATATAAAATATTTCTACATCAAATTCATACGTTAATAAAATTAAAATATACCAACAATTTATTTCATTTTCTTAACAGACACTGACCACTTTATATTTCTCAAAATTATCAATTTGTATTAAATATTTTACAGAGATTGTTCTGGATTCTCCGAATTTACTTATAGGGCTTTCTATTACCTCCAATCGCAGATATAATTTCAATTCGACTAATTAATTTGAATGCTATTGAACTACATAACATATGTGTCTGTAGTACCAATTATACATATTAATGTGCGTCGCTGAATATGAATAGCTATAAACACCTATCAACGTTATGAGACTATGACATAATAGGGCTCCATTAGAAATTAATCCCCAGTTTACTGATTTGCATCCTGTTAAGGAAAGGTGAATGGAAATTAGCATTTTTAAGTTAAAATGTATAAAATAAGTAGACTAATTGATAACTTTTGTTTTACACTGCGTGTATGCTTACAAGTAAAAAAAGAATTTGTTCTACCTAAAATTAACATGAATTGTAGATAATACTCTTTCAGCCTTCCAGAGTCATTTCAGAACATATAGCTTCTGCAGAAAAAGCCAGCTTATGAGTAATACAAGAGTAATTCAAAAGTGTTTTATAAATACATTTATTTATAAACATGTTATATTAAGATGCAATTTTAAATTATGAAGAATAATTTTCTTGTATAAAACACACTATTTGTATTATGCTACTAAACTTATCCTTCTTATCTTATTGCATAGACAGGCTGAAAAATTGAAAATGCTAATATTACTGTTTCGTATTACACATTAATTGTCATTAAATATTCATAATGAATGGTCGTATGTTATTATTTTAACAATGAAAAATCATTCTTGTTTTATGTATTTCTCAAAATTTTGAATTATTTTGGAGTAAACTGAATTAAAATTTTACATTGATTTAATTACAAGCTTTATAGAAACTGTTGGATGGAAAAAAAATTAAACAATATTTTTCTTTTGAATAGAAAATCAACGAAAACAATTACAGTTATAACTTTATTTTATAAAACAACTAATCTTCGCATAATAAAAAATTAATGAATCACATGCTATTGATGATTCCTCAGAAAATAAAACTTATGTCATGGCTAATAAATAAGAGTCGCTTTCACACTCGATTGATGTGTACCATGTTTTTGATCCAAATTGCTATCTTTTTAAAATCGAGATTTTTTTCTTGATGTATTAGATCGGGTAATAAACCAAATTATTTTTATTATACATAATATTATCAATATCCCATTTTTTAAATAAAAAAATTCTTTTTATATGTAAAAATTATTTCCTCTAGTCACAATAAATATGTAGCCCCTATTGTTTTTATTTGCCAGGGTTACTGCGCAAGGGTAAGCCTTATCAGCTAGCAATGATAAAGATGCAGTCGGGACATTGAAAAAGACTGGTACAAGTCCAATTAAAATTTTATTTTAGAGCTGCTAAAATCTTTACTAGTCAACGACAGACAAGAGAAAGACACAAAAATATCTCTGCTCGTACAGAGGTGCACCCAAGATCGAAGACAGGAAGAATTTTCCCAAAATATAAGAAACTTACTCAGCGAATATACTTGGAGCCATTTGGCTGCGACAGCTAGAAAACGTGTTTAATAGACAGAAAATTTATAGCTATAGCACATAAAGATTTGATAAATGTATCAAAATTATTTTAAGTCGAAAACTCTCCTTTGATTAAGACATTTAGAGGCTGGGAAAAAGATTTTAAGGAGTTAAAATGTGAGAGAGGATGTTTTTAAGAAAAAAATTAAATTTAAATAATTTTGATATATTGCATATATTCCCTTATTTTACGTTATTTCATTGAAAGTAGTTTTATAGACTAAGAACAGCATGGTAATAAGAAATTTTTAAATAAATATTTATTTTTGATAGTGCTATTCATTTTATTAATAATCACTGAAAGCTCTTAGTTTTATTGATTTTATTTGTATTATCTTGGAAGATATAAAAAGGAGAAATGGATGTCAAATAGCATATAAATAAATCTAGTTGGGTTATATTATTTTAGATTTCCCTGTTTATTATTACCTTTAAAAATATTTTCACACTAATTTTACCTACTCCGATTTGAAAAGTTGTTTTATCACTTGTTAGGATTACCTGGACTTAACCAGTGGTTAAGTGTTGGTTTGTTAGTTTGTATCCAATTTTCGACGCTTTGAAATTGTATTTAGTTTTTTAATTGTACTAGTTATTATTTATGTTATTTTCTTTAATAACTTAATGTGTATATTTTGGTGTTTTGCATGTATTTTTTGTTTTCAACTTTATGCAAATTTACTCATGTGTCTTGTCAGCTCAGTAGTAAGTAAACAACAGTTGTAGTTTTTGTGTGCTGACTACGATGGTTGTTTTGGTCCTTTTGTGTGGGTGTTACAATACTTGTATTATTTTATTGCTTGTATAGTAAATATATAATGTAATTGTTTCTTAAAATTTAAATCATGTTAAATAAACAACGTGTGTTTTTCTTTAACATTAGAATTACGGTGGTCTTTGTATACCTAAAATTACAGCGGGTGTCATTTTGTCCCCTTGATAAGATATCTGTATATTTCTCTATATAATGTAATGTATTTATGAAATGAAATTAAAATAAAGCAAATTATGATAACTACATTTTATTTTAAAGAATATAGAGGATTTTCATGAATGTAGTCAAATAATGAAGAAGAATTATTTTCGATTTCAGAACAGGAATCAGCATCAGATAATTCTTGCATCATTTTAGCGATTTCTTCATGCGTTAGTCTTTTTCTACCCGCCATTAGTACGTCACTATAATAAATTCATGCAAATATAATAAAATTTTCCACTAAAACTTGTTATGAATAATAAACAAAATATTTACGAAAAATCTACAACCGTTCAACTTGACGTTCACCTCGTAATAATCTCTTTTCTCTGTTTTTTTTCAATGTGCAAGAAAATTATTGCACATGTTTCAAATATTGTGACTGGCAGATGTGACAACGAAAAACCACCATAGTCTTTTCCTTAGTATTTTGCTTAAACAGTTGAAATAAAAATAGTTTACAAAAGTAACAGTGTTCAGATAATAAAAAGGAATGTATCCACTTTTCGTTTCTCTCAAAGCGTTCAAAATGACCCCTGCCGTATTTCTAGGTATTATCATTTGTTAGGGCTAAAATAAAAATACGATTTTCTTGAAATCTTTACTATTTTGTAAATCAATGATTTAGGAAAAGTCGAGAAAATATTAAGATATTTTCGAAAAAAAAAAAAGAACTGTGAGAGATAAAAGTTCGCTAGGTGTCAAAATGACCCCTTCTGTAATTCTAGTGTTAAGTTTGCTTTCTTCACTATTGTATGTGTGCCTCTTAGCTTTAAATGTCTCACGAGACTGACATCACTGCACACCACAAGTTATTGGTACCCACTGCTGAACTGTTAAGATATTGATTTCCCTCTATCACTGGGGCTCTTTATCAATCGATCATTAAATGCTCTCCTATAGAACATGGCCTTAGACCTGGAATCATTTGAGGTATTCCATTAGAAATTACAAGGGAATTTTTTTCAATTCACTGTAAAACATTTGGTAAGTTTTAGACTTCACTTTAAAACTCAGTTACAAGCACATAATTGAATTTCATAAATCATCGTGCAGGGATACAGCTACTAAACCATTTATTTCAGCCTTTTTTTCAATTTCTAAATGTAAAACTCAAACCAATACTAGTGAATCGAAAGTTGCCTATCAAATAACATTTTAATAGAATTCTAAAAGATCAATTTTATCTGCACGTATTTTCTCACTAAATTTGTTTTTTAGCATGAATGTTTCGAAAATATTGGTATTTAACTGAAACAATTGAATATATGTCACGTAAAAATTTTAAGAATTTTTAATGTATTGTAACAGACTAATAATAAATTATATATCCCAATAGAGGACTTATTTTTAGATTCAAATATGACGGTATACTGCGACTTACATACTATGTTATATATATATATATATATATATATATATATATATATATATATATATATATATATATATATATATATATATATATATATATATATATATATATATATATATATATATATATATATATATATATATATATATATATATATATATATATATATATATATATATATATATTATATATATATATATATATATATATATATATATATATATATATATATATATATATATATATATATATATATATATATATATATGTATATATATATATGTATATATATATATATATTATATATATATATATATATATATATATATATACATATATATATATATATATATATATATATATATATGTATATATATATATGTATATATATATATATATATATATATATATATATATATATGTGTATATATTATTTTAATGTATCTTAATGCTTTGAATATACCAATATTCTATAAGTTCACCCTTAAATCTCGTCCGTTGTGAAATGGACATATTAATAATTTATGATATATCTCGATTTGGTTGGATACCATTTTTGATCAGTAATAGTTTATTTAAGGTAAAATCTCATAATAAAGTGAATTTTGAAAAAACGCATGCATAGCAATAAATGTTTCAATTTCATTTCTGAGAATTTCACTAACAATCAAAGGATTGTGTATTTCTTTTGAATTACATTCCGAATTTCAATATCTTACTGGAATTGTGAAACATATATTGTTTTGAATTCCTAAATAAATTTTTAGATTATAACTTACAAAACGGTTAATAACTTAAAGAAAGAATGATCTCCGAAAAATATAAAATTGAGAAATATGAAAGCAATGGAAAATAGAGCTATGTTAATCACTTGCATATTTCAGATTATGTAAACTACAACAGTAAATTTTATCTGATTTTGTAAAGTTTTGTGTATTTTGTCTTTAAAAAATAATGAAATCCATAATTTTCAGATCAATAAAAATGATATATAAAACCGCCCAAAAAATTATACCGTAAAATGGAATAATTGAGTTATGAAATTAAATAATTTTTTGTCTTAAAATGTGTTTAGATTGTATTTAAACATTATCTAAATATCTCATAAGTCTAACTTAAGCTTATATAATATATATCTAGATTATATGAACTAGTAATAAAATTTAAAGTATACAAATAGTCATTTTTAAACAGCTATTAGCAGTACGTATTTTATGAATAAAAGAGTAAAGTTTTTCTTATTTAATAAAATTTTGTGTATTTTATCTTTAAAACATAATTAAATCCAGAATTTGCAGATACATAAAAATAATATTTAAAACTGCGAAATAAATTATACTATATAAAAAAATAATTGATTTTTGAATTAAATAGATTTCTTTTTTCATAAAATGAGTTTAGATTGTAATTAAACATTATCTAAGTGTCTCATAAGTCTAACTTAAACTTGTTTAATATATATCTATAGTCAATAAACTAGAAATAAAATTTAAAGAATACCAATAGTCATTTGTTAAACAGCTGTTATCAGTACGTCTTTTATAAATAAATATATACATACACGTGTATATGGAAAATTACTTGTATGTGTGAAGTTTAACCATACTGGAAAATGTCAAAATTCTTATTATATAATGTTACACAAAATATTTTAATATAAAATTTTATATGAAATTCAAGCTATAGAAAATAATTAGTACTATTTTTAAAATAAACAAGTACACAAAAAAAGTCTTTGAAAATCGTTATCTCCATAAGAAAAGACTGCTAAAAATTTTTGCTGCAGAGAACTATACTTATTTTTTCTTTTGTTGATAAGACTCCTTTATCTGATGAAATATTTTTTCTCTTATTATGCTCTTGTTACGGAGAAAAATATTAGGGAAGAATGTAAGCAATGCTATTAAACATATTTTACTTGAGATTAAAGCAGTTTCTGTTACAAAAATTAACTGTTTTAGAAAATAGCATTACTAAAAATATTAAAATCTTTTAATTGCTTAAATAAGTTTTTAATTGTGTAATCCAACACATCCACAACGAGCAATATAGAGTAACACTCGATAATGTATATTTGTGTATGTAAATTCGATAATGTAACTCGATGTAACTCGTAACTCGATAATGTAAATTCTTAATAATAACAAAACATTTAATCTCAGGAATTCATTATCGATAAGTGTACACTTTATGATGTACATATTAAACGGAAATACGTTTCACCTAATAATTTGTCCAGTCCCCATTATTATCGATTATGAAAGAATCACTTTATCATTCGATTTTGACGTTGGGCGGCGTTTATCTCGTTCTGGTAGGTCGTCAGCATTTTATCTCATATAACGTTCTACCCACTTCTTGACGAACGACTTCGACTTTCTCATGTACCGGGCTACAGCTGAACAAGACATTTTTGGTCCACTTGGATGGTTAAACAGAAACACTGCCTCAAAACGGCTCGCATACGCGGCACTCCTTTTGTAATTGTTAATTTAAACACAGCAAAATAAATTGAATGAAGAATATAACCTTAAAGCATTCTTCTTTAATATTTGAAGAACACGTGCAATTAAGCCGGTATCCGCGCGCTTTCTACTGACAAAGTTATGAGCGATACGGTTTTATGGAACAGACTGTATTTCGAAAAATAATCTGCTTGAAACTAATATTATAATGAAAGCTTGAATTCATGCCTGAAAATATGCATCTCCTCAATTAAAATCTCAAGATATAATTTTAAAAAAACGTTTTTTACATATTAATTATATATTTTTGAAAAAATCAACTTTATTCATCATAAACTCTATTCATATAGTCTGTTAAATTGATATATTCATTCCAAAGTTTTAAAAACATTTTATAGTTTTATTTTTCTTCTTAAAAAACAGAACAAATTGATGAGACTTCAACCATGTTAGTTTCAGACTGAAGATTCACGATTTTCAGCTACATTTCTTTTCTCGGCGCATCCTGTTTAGACTTAGTGGTAATAGCCACATTAGACGAGATCTCGTCAATAGAGTACGAGGAGATATTTTTTCTACTACTTTAGTTTTACCACTGACATATGAAATGATGCACGGTAAGAGACACCATTGTGCTACCCCGTATCAAGTCATTTCTTCTTGAATTCTTGCTTCAATGATTACAATACTGACGACGTTATTTCTAACTATAGAAGGTTTGGCTGTCAATAAAACATTTTTCAATAGTTGATAGATATTATGCCATGCAAATTTACTCAGTACTCACGAAAGCCTTTCTGGTCGAACTGTGTGTTATGGGATGCTTCTGATCGATTTGCAATTGCTTCAATCCAATGAACTAATTGCCAATAAGAATTTGAACTGTTATGGGAAATCATTATTTAATGTTTTATCACATACTTACGTAAAAATGTATTCGTATTATAAACTAGGCCATGTGTCATAAGTACGTTTTTGGGTTTGTTGCACTCTGTTAAAGAAAGAGAAATGAAATATGTCCGTTTCCCAAACGTTTTGTGCAAAATATGGCAATAGTGTTATTTTTACTCTATGCATATCCAACATAATTCTTAAAAACGTTTCATGTTTTCTTCCGTAATTACCTCATATGGCCCTTTGTAAGCAACTATAGAAATTTTGCCTGCCAATATATCATTTTTCTAGTACATAATGGATATTATACCATGAAAATTTATTCAATGCTCATCAATACCTTTCTGGTAAAATTGTGTGTTCTGGGCTACATTTGGTCGATTTTCAATTCCTGTAATCCACTGAACTGATTACCAATAAGAATTTGAAATATTATGTCGAGTCATTATTTAATATATTATCACATATTGACGTAAAAATGTATTCCTATTATAAACTAGGCCATGTGACATACACATCTTATATTTATGACATGTTTTTTCATATTTGTATATTCTTTATATATATATATATATATATATATATACATATATATATATATATATGTAGATATATATATATGTATATATATATATAATAGATATAGATATATATATATATATATATATATATATATATATATATATATATATATATATATATATATATATATATATATATATTATATATATATATATATATATATATATATATATATATATATATATATATATATATATATATATATATATATAGATATAGATATATACATATATATATATATATAATTGTATAGTTTTTTTTTAAAATACTCTAATTTTTTTTTAAATATTTCAATATAGAAAACATATGCAAGTATGTTTTAAATAGTTTTAACAATTTATCGAATATTTCAATAAATATTACTGTATTAAAAATCGCATTTTTATCATTAATTGGTATATATTCAATCTGTATAAAAATATAAAGAAGGTATTTTGTAATATTTTGACATAGAGAAAAAACAAATAAATATCTATCATCTTATGAAAAAGTTATAAAAACAAGCAAGAAATGTACTCTTTTGGTGATTCTTAGAACTGATCTAAGATGTATGGTATAACTGTTCTGTTATTAGATATATGTATATACATATGACAAGTTAAGACTTTTATCCGATATACGACAAACGATATACAACATCGTTTTTATTTTGGTTAACGTTTTAACACATTTTATGCTGGATCTGTACTATTACGTTTTCTGACGATTGATACTTGATCGCGGGTGACGTACTAGTACGGTTTGATGTAACATCATGGTTTTTTTATGGGTACAAAAATAACGGTACATAGAGGAAAACGAAGCCGAATGTTCTTGTCTCCTACATAGATTCTGGAAAAAAATTTAGTCAAATTAAAACTAGTTTTTACATTATTAGTTTTATTCATTGTTCTTTTTTACAATGTAAACATGTCTATATATAACATAATTCCAAAAATCTTATGGTGGTTATTTATATACTTCTATATTTGTTTACATATTTCAATATAAAATACGAAAAAAATGGTTAAAAATTAAATAATTTTGGATCTTTTGAGATAAAATTAAATAACTAAATTTACGCTCGCTCCCAGTAAAATTCCTTTGCAAAATATACCCTCACAAAATGTCTTAAGATATTTATGCTAGCTTTAAATTTGTTGCAAACTATAATTAATACAATAAAAGGCTATCAAAATATTTTACTTCTTCCAGGAGATTGATTTTATGTATTTTAAAACAATCCACATTATTCAAGAATGGCTCATGAATATTTTCTGATATATATTTTTTGTTTTACTGTTGCGGAGTGAACTGTGTGGTAATCTCAAAGCCTAATCCTTATGGAAGGCTGTTTACCACAGAGGCTAAAGGAATTGATATACAATATTTGCGGATGTTTAATATTTTTGTAACAAGATAGTTTCTCGTATATATAATCATTTCGACCATGTCTGTAATGTATAAAATTACAGTTTTTTTTATTATAAACATTCGAAGTTTCAGTCATATACTTATTCATATCTAAATAAAATATAGTAATTATGGGTTTTGTAACATTTTCTGCTGAAGAGATATTTTGAGACCTATTTGTTAGTTACAGGTAAAACATTATATACAAACAAATCTTACATTCTTATTACTATACATAAAATAGTCTTTAAATATCATAAGAATAATTTTCTAACTCTGAAGAAATTTTTGGAGATTTAAGAATTACCACGTTTCTTCATTTTTATTTAAATTGCAGTTTAATATATTTTTCAAAATAAGTCGTTTAGCAATCACATGTATATATCAAAGAAAAACGATAATTGAAAAAAAATATTAATGCAAAATAGTAGATTAAGAAGTGCAGTAAAATATATCTGTAAACATTAACAAACTCCTGTTACAAAATCTAGATTATAAATATTTCTTGAACACTTCAATTTACTTTCAATTTGAAAGTTAATAGATTTTATTCGAAGATTGATTTCATAATTAATAGCCATCTTCCAAAAACAATAAGATTTGCTGTTTTATATTGATTAAAAAATAATGTTTAGCATTTGTTACAATTTCTGTTTTTATCTTATGATGGAGAGGATTTATTTACTTTAATGATTTTAAAACCTGAGTTTTAAATGTGGAATTCAATTTTTCAAGAAACTAAATGCTTCACTAAGCAAGAAATCGGAAGAATTTTAGGTTTTTCAAATACATTCCTACCCTAGTCACGAAACTCATTGAAGACTAACTTTAGATTATGGATTCATAGGTTTCCATACATCGCATTAAATAGACGTATTTTTTCATTCGAAATTTTCTTTACGAAATTATTTGTAGTGGTTTTCTTTTAAGATTTCTTTTAAACACAGCTGAGCCTGGGTATAGTACATCTCCATTTTTTAAATATTTCATAAATCAAATATTATTATTTTACCTTGATATGTAGCATTTTACATGATAAATTGAATTAAAAATTTTATTTAGTAATATTTTAGTAATTTTACATACTATAAAATATAAAGTCCTGATTGTAGAATGTGTTCTTTTCAGAAATTTAATCATATTTTGTCTTGATGCACGAATATCTTAAAATGTTAAAAATAGAAAATTACAATAAAATTTTGCTTATTTTTAAAAACTAGGTTTTGATTCAATTAAGATAGTTTTAGCTTCAATGCAATATTGTATACAACATTATAAAAAAAAATTATGTGTTTATTTCATGTAATGAGACTATACTCAAGACTATATTAGTTTCATTTGTACGTGTTTATATTTTACGTAAAACGTTCTTATCTACTTCAAAAGTTACAAAAATATTTAATACATTTTTATAGGCATTGATTTTTCTATGTAATTATTGTATAGGATGATGTTTAATAGGGCTTGAGGATTTATCAATATATTGTCAACTATAGATATAATTTAAGTATGGCTATATGAATATTAAAATGTTCCTCCGCTGATACATCCCCTTTGGCGATACTGGTTTTCCCTTTCGAGCAATAACGTAGATCGAAAAACGACATCTTAAATATTCCTCATAAAGTAATATTTTTTTCACTTTATTAAATTCGTTTGTCTGCTATATTTACCAGCGTATTTGATACAAATAAGCCATAAAAATTGTTCTTCAAGATTATCACGTTTCTTCAGTTGTATGTCCCAATATCTCTGGATTAATATTGGGATATATCAAAGATGTTGTTATTAAGAGTTAGATATGATCAGTCAGCTATCGCTAACAAAGCATTCTGTTCAAGACCGAAAAAGCCACTGCTTTCCATTGTCACTGGTTTATTGGAATAATATTCGGATATATCAACAACCGATTGATTGCAACAGTCAGTGTTATGTGCATGCACTGGTATGTTTCGAGAGCTTCCCGATTGCTCTTTCATATATTCTACTAAATACCGGAGACGTGGTATGTTTTAGGTGAATATCGGAACGAAAAATGAATACTCGGATTCATGTTGATTACTCAATGTATCATACAATTATAATTAAAAATGTAGCAAACAGCAATGTTTTCCAGTTTTTGGGTTTAACAGGGATGAAAAGGACAAAATATCCAAGAAAAAATATTGATTTGCAATGTAGATATCTGTGCAGTTTTTACGAAGACTACGCCTAATTTATCGAGTTATTTGAAATGCCTCCGTGCTCTACAGTATCGTAATGTATAGTGCAGATTAGAACTGTCATTTTATTTTTAAAAATTATAATATAATTTTTAAGTTACTTTGTTTTACTTTTAATAATTTATTAAGTAATTTAATATTAATTTCAAATTTTGTCTTACTGCATTTCAATGAATCGTAATTTTATTCTTTTACATTAATATATAATAATTATAATAATTAATAATAATTATAGTAAATAAATTTTGCTTTTGAAAAGTTTAGGTTCTTAACATTATTTACTGTTGGTTAATACGTAGATAGACGTTGACAGAAATTGACAGTAATATGTATATGACAGTTGCATGCGAAAACTTTTGGAAGTAAAAATTGTATTTGCTTTAAAAACTTTGTATAGTAAAATCACGTAGAATAGTACAATAATTTTAGCGATAAGTACCGCAATAGCCTTTATTTCATATTCCAAATCGGAGAGGTAGATGATTCTCATCTAGCTTAGCATTTCTCTTAGCGGTATGTATCAATATAATCAAAATCACTGCTGTGACATCTCAGCGTATTCTTTAGGTGAAGACCGAAGTACCCAATGCATTTACTGTTGAAAGTGTACTTTAGAAAACCAAGTAATTTATAAAATTATATAGTAAATTTGAGATATTTTTATATGAATATATTATCTCCAAGTTTCAACATATTGGTTAAATCCTAAAATGAAGATATACTCTACCAGTATATTAGTAATTGCAAAGAATGATATTTTTTAAACTGCGTTATATACTTAGTTTCATTTAGAAGAAGCTAGATTTATTTTTTGCACCATTAGAAGACAAGACAATATTAACTTTCAAAGAGAAAAGTTCAAAAGGATATATATTATTAAAGAAAGAAAGAAAGAAACAAAAAAGAATTAAAAGTAAAGACATAGTTCGAAAAGATATACTAAACCACAACAGTTTAAAGTAAGAGAAATGTCCCTCTGTAAAAAAAAATACATCTCCGGTGCCATTTAAAGAGTATAAGATATCCAGGAAGTTCTATTTTATAAAACATTTTGAAGTCATTTAAACACATATCCAAAAGAAAGGTTTCTTATAACATTCCAACATTTTAACTTCAGTACAAATAAAATGTATTCTTGAACTCTCAAACAATTCAATTAATTTTCATGAATATTCTTATGTAAATTATTTAAACTTAAGCAGCATTTCTCTGTAAGCTAAAATTAGGAAGAAAATATTTCTCAATAAGACATAATTTAATGCTAAACATAAACTGTACAAGTATTTTTAGAATACTTCACATATTTTATGATTATTTGTATGCACAAAGTGTAAAACTAATTTTGTTCATGTGAGCTTATCTAGACTCATTTAAATATAAATTTACTCTTTGGATGTTATGATTTGTTAGGCCTAGTATTTAAATAAAGGTTTCGGATCTAAATCTAACCTCGTGACTTTTATTTGTTAAAAAAAGAGGATCTGGAGATAAGGAGCAGGGGGATTTACGAGGGTCAATGTGTTGGCGATTGGATTGCCAGACGAGATAAGATTATATGCAATTCCATAACTATAGTAAAATAGCCTTCTGTAAATTATTTATTGCTCAGAGGATGTCTTCTTGGCCGTTGGGATATTAGGTGAACATAAGTGGAGAGAAGATTTTCCCCATATTTTTGTGGTCTGAAGGTAGGCAGGGGTCAATTCAACTCTTCAACGAATGAAGAGTAAAGTGGGATGGACAAACCAAAAGTATCAAGACCTGTGATTGACGAGAGAAAAAGGAAATTCTTAGAGAAATAATATATATATATATATTATATATATATATATAATATATATTATTATATATATATATATATATATATATATGTATATATATATATATATATATATATGTATATATTATATATGTAATATATATATATATATGTATATTATATATATGTATATATATATATAATATTACTATATGTATATATATATATATATGTATTATATATATATGTTTATATATATATATATATATATATATATATATATATATATATATATATATATATATATCTTTATATATATTATATATATATATATATATATAATATATATATATATATATATTAATGGCTATGAAATAAGAACAGGCAATATACTACACCACATCACTGTGTATATATATACACATATATATATATATTCATTATAATTATATATAGTCATTATAAGTGAGTCAGAGGCTATAGAAGTAAGATAGAGTCTACAGAAGAAAGTTCGGGGGATCAGCTGGCAGTAGGGATCTATAGTTCTAAAAGTCCGAACACAACGAAATAGCGTCCACCTTCCTAAATCCTCCGACTGCAATGGAACCTAGATTCCTGTCCAACTGATAAAAGCGTATAGTCTTCTGAAAACCCCATCAAAGTTTCAACATAAATGTACGATAGATCTCATTAGCAAGAGATTGTAAAATATGTCCTTTCTTCCTCATTTTTATGTACAAATTTTGTATTTTTATTTTGTTTATATATTTTTTAAATAAGTGTTATATTTTGTTTTTTAGTTAGAATCGAATGTTTTCCAAACCGAAACGATAGTTAATATGTTGTTGACGCTAAGAGCAAATGTTAAATGGTAATTTATGTATATTATATAAGCAATGTATAAATAAGTCAACAATACTTTTTTTAGTGTAAATAATTTTTTTACTCTTTAAAGTTTAAATTTGTATAGTTCTTTTATTTATGGGTACTTTTTATGAAAGAATAACACTTAAAAGTGAAATTTATGTGAATGATACTTTTTGTAATTCTCAGACCCTTGAGTTGGAAGATAGTAATTTTACATAATTTTACACAACTCAATAAAAACTCAGTTGTACTAAATAAGTATTTTCAAAAATTTACAATCTCTGCAATTTATTATAAAATGAAACATCGTTGGAGAATAGAATTGTAATTGTAAAATTTAAAGAAAACGAAGCTTGGATTTTTAATTTTTTCAAAATATATATACATCCAACTATAATTAAACAGCTTACAATAAAATAATATTATTAAACATTATTTATAATATAAAACATTAATTTAATGTGAAGTGGGGAAAATGCCTTAATTGACCATCTGTTTTGTTGTAACATCTATTGCGATCATGAAATTATGATTGAAACTTTATGCCTATCTGCATTAATTAATCAAAAATATTTTGGGGTTTCTCGGTTTTGAAAATTTAGGAGTGTTTACAAATTGTTGTTCAAACCCAGTTTAAAAGTACATTACAAAGACATTTAGAGAAAAAAAAAAACAGGTTATGCACTACCGCATTTTCTTGGTCGAAGTAAATGCGTCTGACAAAAAACAGTTTTTAAACTAAATCTATAATATATTTTAGGACATCAGAAAAAGTATTTATTGTTAAAATGTAAGTTGAAGTACTGTAGTTTAAGGTAATAAATGAAAAAGACTATAACCTAGCATTAATAGCTACTTCATTTTCCGTAGTTAAAGTTGAGCTTTGTAACTAACAGGATGCAATTAGTTGTGATATAAGGATTTCTGTACCTCTTTGTAAAACAGAGTCACCAGTTATAATTTAAAGGATAATAAAATATATATAATTAAAACGTTCACTTAAATCACAAAAAAAGAGGTACGAAACTAAAACAAATAAAAATATTTCTGGTATTTATTATTTTAAATATTTATAATTCATTCAAAATAAGGTATATTAAACACTACATCCAAAGTACAAAAAACACTTCCACATTTAATAAAACGTTTTTTTTTCTGAATAAGTAAGAAATATTCCTATACAATAACCCTCACATCTTTAAAGAATTGCGAATTACACTCATGTCCATAAATTAAGGATAATTCAGAATCACACAGAAATTGAGCTCTAAAATAAAAATTTCACCTGTAGAATTATCACACACATCTTGAAGAAGAATATGCAAATTGCAGGAAACCACCAGATGGCGCGGATAGTACGTCACAAGGACGAGAGTGTATGAAAAGGGTATATAAGGAGTGGTAGCAAAGAAGTAAAATTGCTAAAAAGCGCTTTAAAAGCTTTTCAGTGCAATAACCGCATAGTTATGGCACAAAGGAAGCATTTGGATGATTTTTTACGTGGTAGAATTATCGGACGACTGGAATGTGGACGTACCCAGCTGGAAGTATCCGAGGAACTTGGAATCGCCCAGAGTGTCATCTCCAGGCTTTGGCAACGATTCAAAAATGATGGTAATGTGAGTAGATGTTACAGCACAGGTTGCCCCGAGTTACTACGCCGAATGATGACCGGTATTTGGCAGTTACTGCCAAAAGAATCGGACGGAGCACAGCATCAGACCTGTCTCGTCAGCTCTCTTCAGCTACCGGTACGACAGTTTCAAGGCAGACCGTGTACAGACGCTTAGGTAACATTGGTCTATATGCTCGTAGGCCTGTCAGATGTGTTCCCCTTACCGCAACTAACTATCGCCTGCGATTATGCTGGGCTAGAGAGCATGCATTGTGGACATCGCAACAGTGGTCTTGTGTGATGTTTTCCGACGAGTCCAGGTTCGGTTTACTTCTGATTCTCGTCGGACTTTCATATGGAGAGCGCCAGGTACCCGTTACCACCAAGAGAACACCATTGAACGACACCGTTACTGTGGTGCAGGATGGCTCGTTTGGGGAGGAATTATTCTTGGTTCCAGAACTGACCTGCATGTTCAGAGTGTAATGATGACAAGCCACATCTACGGGATGTCATTCTGGAACAACATGTACGTTTGTTTTGGAGCGCCATGGGTCATGAATTTCTGAATAGGGATTACAACGCCCGACCTCACCGTGCAAACATTGTAAACGAATGCTTTCAATCGGAGAATATCACCCGTATGGATTGGCCAGAATATTCACCGGATTTGAATCCAATAGAGCATGTGTCGGACATACATAGCCGACGAATTGTAGCCCGTCAACCCCCTCCCAACTGTCTATCGGAACTTCGGAGGATATTGCTTGATGAATGGTGTAATTTTCCCCAAGATCAGATTGATAATCTGATACTCAGCATGTGTAGGCGTTGTAACGCTTATATTGCATCGTCCGGGTGACATACTCCGTATTAACCATCATACTAACCATGTTATACTGTTTTCTGTAAATAGGTTCTTTTTTGAAATTTGCTCCAGGAAGTAAAAATCGCAATTTTTATTAATTATGTGAAACATATAGCATCTTTTTTGCTCTTTGCCTTTTGTTTAATAAATAGACTTTACAAATAAGTCAAATTTGTTTTTCTTTTGTCTCTTTCATTGCCTGAACTTCATTATCCTTAATTTATGGACATGAGTGTATAATAGATTCGACAGTCTTAATCTATACCACAGAAGATATTAAATAATTAGGTTTCATTCTCTGTATTCGGTGACAATAGACTAGAACAGTATGCGGGTTTATTGCAAAAGGTGCATTATATAACTGTAAAATTATACCAAAACAATAAGCAGGTGAAGCGAATGTAATACACAATCGATTCATACTAATGTGACAATCACCTACTTTTGAAGACAACTTTAAATTACCTATCGAAGATAAAACGTGTGATTAGCAAATTTGGTTCAAATATAACGCATGTTATAGGCACTCAGAAATCATTCCAGTGTTTGGAATCATACAGAAACGGGGTGATTTATCTGATGTCCAAAAGGACATGCTGATTAGTTTGAAGGCATGATGAATCAACACATGCGGATCAGGTTCACCCCTACATACGAATTATTTTTCTTCACGTTGATGAAATCTACCGGAAGGAGAACGCAGCGTGTCATAAAGCTAACAGTGCGCTTGCCCAGGAAGAGTTTAACGCACTCCCTTAGCTTTATATATATATATAATATATATATATATATATATATATATATATATATATATATATATATATATATATATTATATATATATATATATATATATATATATATATATATATATATATATATATATATATATATATATATATATATATATATATATATATATATATATATATATGTATGTATATGTATATATATATATGTATATATATATATATATATATATATATATATATATATATATATATATATATATATATATATATATATATATATATATAATATATATATATATATATATATATATATATATATATATATATATATATATATATATATATATGTATATATATATATATATATATATATATATATATATATATATATATATATATATATATACATATATATACATATATACATATATATATATACATATATATATATATATATATATATATATATATATATATATATATATATATATATATATATATATATATATATTATATATATATATATATATATATATATAATACGTTATGTTTGACCTACTTTTATTACCTACTTATCACTTATATTTTATTCGGTAAAAGATTGAAAATCTAATTAGAAATAAAAATTCTATCAAATATATTATAACTAACGGCTTGTTAGATAAGTAGTAATCTCATATGAAAGTATGTAACCTAATTAGCAAGCAGTCTAATTTTCTCTAAAGAAAAATTCCACATCATAATTAGCAGAATATATTAACTGTAATGTAAAGCGTATGCCATTAATCTCTTCTTAATAAAATAGCTTCAAAAATGAATTTCGTTAAACATGTCTTTTAGAATATATTTACTTATACAAAACTGTACAGCAGTATATCACTACATCATATACCATTATACTTTTAATATTTTTAACAGAGATAAGAAAAAATATTGAACAAGTAACTAGCCTGAATTGTTTTTCTATTTATTATTTAAATTCTTAGCAATTTAATAGCCACTATATATAAAATAGAAACTTTATCCTTTGAAAGAAATATGTTGCTTGGAAATGTCTTTCACCGAGAGGAAATATACTAGAAAATATTTGTATATTTTTCGAAATTGTATATTTTAGAATATATTTCAGATTATCGAAATTGAAAGTTCAAAATCAATGTATTAATGAATCAAAGAAAACCCTTTTGGATTAATTAATTTTAGTAAAAAGAGAAATGTTAAACTTAATTACACCAATGCAATCATGCAGTTTTATAACAAAGAAAAATGTATGTCTAATGCTAACATTAATTAAATTACCTTCTGAATGTAAAGATTTATTTATATTGATTAATGTCATTAATCTATGCTCCATTAAAATCTTCAAAAGAAGGATTTTTGGTAATCTGTCGTTTACAACATGCTTCTTTTCATAAATTATGTACGTATTACTATATTTCTTGACATTACTTTAACAGATATTTCGCAAATATTATGAGTAAATGATTAACATAATATGTGTTTGAACTAGTCTTTATAATTTCTAATTTTCATATATAGCAAACATCATTTTTCTTTGTTGAGAAGTGCTTTTAATTAATTTCTTAAGCAAAATTCTACACAAATACATTTTTGTATCTATCTTTTTTCATGCAGTATATTTTATAATATTGCATTCTAAATCAAGATATAAAAGTACTCTTTCGAAAATTGTGCTTCTACTATATTATAAGGAAAAAAATGATTTATCTACAGAAATTTAATACCATAAATTTATTTGAAATAAAAATATTTTATAACCACTAAATTAATCTGAGCTTTCTTCCGGCAGTTTGATCTCAATAAATTCCTAGCATTAAATAAAATTCCAGAAGGCGTTTGTGCTTAATTGATTATTTTCAAAATAAGGAATTATACGTATTTTTGATAATATTTTTACTTACCTAAAAATCTGCAGCATGGTAGAATTACATTACGCTCCGAGCTTTAAACTGCTTTAATAGAGATTTAATAATAAGTGGAAAGAAATAATAAACTTAATTCATTTTGCTATATAGTTCTACGATTGTTTAACCTTTAGCTACAGCATATTTTTTTTTCGGAAAAAAGCTTTTAGATCTGTTTTTGTTTGTTTGAGTAGTGAATAGAATCATATAACATTTAAATATATTTGTTAATATCCTGTACTTTGAAGAAAATTTCAGAATCCGGAGTCATAAATTAAGATATCGGACTAAGATCGTATAGACAATTCAATTTTGAAAAAAAAAATTTATTTATCTTTGACATCGCTATTTTATACAAAACATTATTAATTCGTAAATGCTAGTTTTGTTGAAATTTCGTCCCAATATTTTAAATTCGCAATTGATTTTTTTTATATAAATTATGTGATTTGTTGCTTTTTATCTATGAAAAGTATGAAAAGACCTATTTGGGTGAGTGCAGCTATGTTTGACATAAGGTTTGCGAAACTGATTTACTCGCCGCACTCACACATTGTCGGTTGAATGCCCAAGTTTTTTCCCGACTCCAGGAAGCATGTGGTGTGGCCAGTGAAAACGATTATTGCACTTAAACTTCACCAAGTTTTGGAGAGTTGGTCTCCAGGAAGTGATTGAGGACCATCCTTGGAGTTCCGGTCCTTCTGTACAGAGCCGGGAAAGGACGCATTGTGCAAAGGACAATGGAACAACGAAAGCATCAGGACCGGATAATGGAAAAGTATAGGGTTGCCTGAGTAAAAAGAAGGAAGGAAAAGAATGCAGCTTTCTCTTTGACATTGGATAGTTTTCTTTAGGCGTAGCACGTGGAGTGCTTCTTTTAATTTTTAATTTTTTTAATATTTTTTTAGCATATTTCCTTGTCTTTTGTTCTATATTTGAATGTTGTAAAATATATCAGTGACATTTTATTATAATTAAAGACGATATAAAGTAAACTTGGGTTTATTAATGGCTATGAAATAATAACAGCAATGTACTACACCACAGCACTATTAATATCTATTCAGAATATTACATAATTTTCTCAATTATGTGTTTTCAGATACATTTCAAAATATCTTGTTAAGTTTCAAGATACATA
Source organism: Pardosa pseudoannulata (assembly GCA_032207245.1). Lineage (NCBI taxonomy): Eukaryota > Metazoa > Arthropoda > Arachnida > Araneae > Lycosidae > Pardosa > Pardosa pseudoannulata. Next base: position 108,965,342 of record CM063504.1, read on the forward strand.
ATAAAATACCTCAAGAAATTTAGGTATAAGCATAAAGGCAAAATAAATTAATTTATCATAAACTAAATCATTTTATATCAAATATAAATTACTCGGAATTGCTAATTTTATTCAAGATTGATTCCAATACTCGTTGATATAATATACTATTTTGATCATCTTGTTAGATAGGACATTTTAAAGTATATGATGTATTTAAAACTTCAAACATTTAATTTTAAAACAACTTTTAAAAATTAAAATTTTTATAAAGTTTTAAAATGTGAGCAAACTTTACGACTAAAAAAATATGACAGTGGGAGTGTTTGACTTTGTTTTAACTCTATTAATTTATGCAAATTTCTTTAACCTAAATTTATATTACATTTTCAGAGTTATTATACAATTAATATGCATTCTCATCTAGCATACTATTATACTATTACATACTTTAATTGCACTTAATAAATATAAACATATATTGTACACTTACATTTGAATGTACCGATATCTTTCAGATTTTATTGTTGCAGAGTATTAATTTTATTGAACTTTACAATGAGATTAGTTGTTATATAGCATGTGATTGTAATAAGAAATTTAGGTGTATGTTTAAATAATAAATCACCCTAAAATGAAAGATTTTTACATTTTACAATTGACGGTTTTTGAGTTATGTGGGTTTCCTACTTACCCATTACAACTACCTACAATTTAGACTAGTTATGCTTATTACGCAGGTAAATTCTTCGTAACGAATCCAACTATGCTCATTATTGGTGACCATAAATGTTTAGAAATTCAAAAATGTTTTCTCGTCCATTAGCAACAGTAAAACTTTGCAAAGTGAGTATTTTCGTTCAAATACGACTAATAAAATTTTTCTCAAATACAGTACGTTTGTTTTATATAGAGTAGTAAAAACATAACTGTTATCAATCTCTTATGCTAGTAAATAAAATGCAATCAAGTAATATTATGTTAATTCCACTTTCCAAGAGGAGTGAATCATTTAGTATATTACGTATAGAATCAATTTTTAGTGTACATGTACAATATATTTATCTATCAAATTTGGAATGCTTTATAAAATATTTACTTATTCTAAAATTACAGTGTACATATCTGTATATGATACTGAAATAAAACTGATTGAAGGTGTAAACATTATGATATGCTTTATAAATATGGACAATTTATAAATTATAGAACAGTACCAATAAATGGAGCATAAGAGTATTTTTATTTTCAATTGTATACATATATTTTTTAAACATGAGATATTTAATCTTATTTTATATTTTCTGAGTATCAAAATTTTATACTTTTCCAAAAGAGTAAACTTGTTTTGCGTTAGAGTTTTTGAATTTTATATGCATATTTCTATGAGTCTCTTATTGTGAACCTAAATTACGTTAATAGGAACTATACACTTTTTATTGTCTTAAGATAGAGTTGTTGAGTTATATATGTTATATATGTATTTTTCTATGAGTCTCTTTTCTTGAACCTAAATTACGTTAATATGAGCGATATGTAAATATTTTAAATTTTACAGCCAGTTAAATACTACATTTTTTAATTTTAAAATTTGTTTAAGTTTTTGATATTTTTATAACTAATATGCTGCTAAACTTTAGTATTTCGGATAAATAAAATGTTTAATTTTGTTTTGATATAAAAACTTATAAATTAATATACATACCTCAATACATGGATAAATATTTCAAATTTATTGTGCAGCTATTTAAATTTCATTTTCTGTGGTTTTCTGTCCAAAAATGCAAAAACTCTTTATGATTGTTTTTAGAAACTAAAAACTGAATACTGAATATGAATGATAAAATTAATGCATTTTTAAAAAGATCTATTATCTTACGGAATTATTGACCTTTAAACAGTAAGATATACACACGTATTCATGCATGCATGCACATACAAAGACACATTA
>CM063504.1:108972271-108987271 GCA_032207245.1 Pardosa pseudoannulata
AAAGTATTTGTCTATATAGAAACACTTAGAATTACTAAAGAATAAAATTTATTCAACATTATATTACACATTTATGTGTATAATAATATATTACATTTATAATATATATATATATATATATATATATATATATATATATATATATATATATATATATATATATATATATATATATATATAAATATATATATATATATATATATATAATATAATATATATATATATATATATTATATATATATATATATATATATATATGTATATATATATATATATATATATATATATATATATATATATATATATATATATATATATATATATATATATATATATATATATATATATATATATATATATATATATATATATATATATATATATATATATATATATATATATATATATATATATATATATATATATATATATATACATAAATGTTATTGTTTATCACATACAAAATTCAGAAATACACAAATTTTCTTAGACTATGCACAAGGCACCCAATTTTCTTTGGGGCGCTATACTATCGTGGTACCTGCCCCCCTACTTTACAGAGCAGGTGTATTCGGTTGTATCTGAGGATGTATTAAATTACCTCCGAAACTTTAACAAGATTTATTTATAAAATTTAAAGAAAATTAAAGTAAAACAAAATAACATAGTTCTGAGTTTCTCGGAGACTGTCTTAACCGGATCTGATGGTTGAGGTTTCATATCCAGAGTAAAATTTTCTCGCTACTAAATAGAGAGAGGTTTCCAGGTCTCAGGCTCTATGTCGACTCCTTGAACACTGCTGCCCACAGAATTTCTCTCCTTTTATCAGGGGGTCAGCCTCTGGAAACATGATCCCTTCCGAAATGGGAAAGTCCTCCTTTCAGATTCCTGGTAAAAACAAACAAGCGACACATCTAAAAAACCTTGTCAGTCCCCCTTATCCAGCCGGTTCCTATTTCTGAAGGAACTCCGGGTGGAAGGGGTTTAATGGAGGTGATTTTGTAGATATCGTGAAAGGCACACATATACGAAACACAGGTCGTGGGTTCCTTACACTATGTCTAAGACATATATTCAAACTTATATGAAACTAGACAACCCGGCAGATGTTGTACTATTCTAACTCTGCAAATCCAAAAATTGTAATATGTTTTTAAATAAATTACAAATTGGACCATTTAGATGGAAAAGTAAGGAAAAATTATTTTAAAAATACTTGAAGTCATGACATGTACAGTTATCAAACTTAACTAAAATTTCCACATCGCCTGTACTGGGATTCGATCCTGGGACTCCTCGTACAACTTATTTACATACACAAAATTTCGTCAAAATCAGTCCAGTCGTTTAGGAGGAGTTCTATTACATCACACGGAAAGAGCAATGTATATGTTAAGATTATTTAATTGACAAATAACATAATACCTACGTATCTTAGAAATGTATTAGTAAATAATAACATGACAAAATTGTGGGAGAGAAGAAATAATTTAAGATCAAAATCATTTAAATTTTTAAAATAATAATTACATTGAATTAATACTAAATTTTAAAAGTATACGTGATACTTCTTTTTACTTATGTTAAAATGTATACGAGCACAGTGTTTTTAACTTAATAATTTACATAAATGATTTGCAATGTCTACTGAATCTTTAAATATTCACATTTCGCCATATCTTAAAGTCGTATCTGCAATATGATTGAAATTTCACAAAGAATATCTCCATTTATTCCACTTTACCCCGGAAACAAGAATATAATTTGAGATTTCTTTGCAGATCATTTTTGATAAAACATTAGCTTCTAGAATCAAGTTATTTATATACACAAAATTTCATCAAAATCAGTTCAGCCGTTTAGGAGCATTTCTATTACAAACAGACCAACAGATGTTTATATATAATCTTAATAAACGTAACAAATGCCCACATCATTTAATAAAATCAGATTCAGTTTTACAAAAGTTTTATTTAATATCAAGTTTTTAGTATATTACAAACACATATTTACAGTTATTTTCTAAATTTACTTTTATAATAGTAAAATAAAGTCATTTATCTTATCTCTATATTCCATAGTTATAAAATATCAAAATGTAGTTTATATGTTTAGAATATACATTTAAAATTTTGTTTTCAAAATAATATTCTAAAATATTTGCTAAAGTGACTTAAAAATCTTCAGTGTTATAATTTGGAATTAAACTTGAATTATCAAGAAAGTCTGTTTTTGTGTTAAATGTAACTATTTCTTTACAAATAAAATCCATTTAAACTTTAGCTTCCAATTTCTCGTTTTACCAAAAACTGTGGTAACTTATATTTTTACAACTTATTTTGTATCATAGAAAAAGAAAAATTATTCTAAATATCTAAATAAGTTGATTCGAGAAGGTTATATTTGATCAAAAATGATCTGGAAAGAAATCTCAAATTATATTCTTCTTTCCGGGGTAAAGTGGTATAAATGGAGATATTCTTTGTGAAATTTCAATCATATTGCAGATACGACTTTACCTCATGGTGAAAGAATACAGAAAAAGAAAAATTATTTAGGACAGTTATTTTGAACTATGCTGTCTTTCTTTTAATTCATTAAATTGAATTTATAATTTTCCACTAAAAAAGTCATTTAAACAGAATCGGAAAAGTTGAAAACTATTAATTCTTAAAGAACTTAAATTTCGAGTAAATATTTCGTATTACTGCCTCTTTCAAATCAAATTGGAAAACATTAACGAACCTCATAAAGAAACACGTACTCTCTTAAAATTTCTGCTTAACTGAGTGAGCATCAGAATCGTTTTCTATGTACTTTGCTGTCACTGTGGTATTTGAACATGTTACAAAGTTCTTCTTCTGTTCTAGAACCTTTTAAAAAAAGAAAATAAATGAAGCACTCTCAGCGATTGAAATCAGGGACATTAGAATAAACTGCTTCGGACACTGCATTCGTTTTAACAGTGCTATTAACATTTCGTTTGCATGTTTTAAGTTTTGCAACCATTGTTAGATTAGTTTCTTTCTCCTTTTTTGGGATTAAATTTATCCTGTGTAAATATAAAGTAAAAAGACAAATCCTACATTTGTCATGGGATAAATATTTATGATTTTAAATTGATACATTACGAACCGTAATGTATCAATTTGATCATCAAATTTTTACAAGGTTATATATGGATTATTTTGAAAGAATAATCCATGTATCCTTGTTTGGTGATTCAGAGCAATCAAATTTGCAATAATGTAACTGGACGAGTAAAAGTAGTTTCATTTTTTTCCTTATTGCCATTCACATTATCAAGAAATAAAACAAGTTAAAAATAAGACTCATTTTTAGATTTTATTGGATAACATTTTAAAAGGATACAAAAGTCACATAGAATACAAAATTCATATCAATAACTTTCAAAACTTCATATCTTCTTTAAGAAATATGAAATATAAACACTTCATTTTGTATAGAATTTTAAGCTTCATTTTATTCGATTTTGTAAACATTGAGGTTGAGAGAATAAAGAGAATAAAGAAAATTTAATGCTGATTTTTGTATGATACTAAATTGGTAAATACAAATGTTGGACTGCTTAATTACAAATAAAAATTTAATAATAATTTTAATAATAAAGTGTCCAAACAATTACCTCAGCTGAAATAGATCTATGATAAAATTTATTGCATGAAAAATATATAAGAATGCCATACTATTTACTACTTACAAATTATTTCCAGGAAGCCATGTATTATTGTTAAATATTTCAGAAGACATTGTTGGAAAATATTTCATATAGGAAAGTTACAGAACGAAGAATATAAAATGAACCGACACCATGGTTTTCTAAAACCCATTTCATTGTGTAAGTATAATAAATTATGAATTCAGTAACTAATAGTTAATTAAATTGGACTCACACTTTAATTTTAATTAATGCTGAAAGCTGAAATTAAAGTTAAAAAGTTCAAATAAAGTTGAAAAATATCCTTTTATTTTCAGAAATCCAATTATTGACAATTATGTTTAACTTTTTTAGAATTATATATCTATACTCTAGAAAATTAAAATGAATTATTTATGTCAATTGATATAATTTTTTTAGTACGAGCAATAAAGAAATGTTTATTTTTAAACTAATTTGTGCTTCATTATCCACACATAAATTAATATTTTATTTCTGGTAAACATACATGTTTCAATGGTCATTTTATTGTTAATAATAATAATATTAAATTCTATCAACGTAAACTTTAATCCTTAACATCTAGATGATGAAATATATACAGAAGAGTATCTTATATATGATCATTCTTTTCATTTTTGTTATTCAGTTATCTTAAAATACGTATAAACTTTTTAAGAACAGCTTAGTTACAAATAAAATTTTAATAACATTTCCAAACAATGGCCTCAGCTGAAGTAGATCTATGATGGAATTTATTATTACAAGAAAAATATATAGGAATGCCGTATAATATCTTATAAATTCTTTGCAAGAAGCCGTGTATTATTGTCAGATAAAATATTATTGGTTAATATTTCAGGCAGAAAATAATAAAGACTAAATGGATAAAATTCATAGTTTTCAAAAACTCTTTTCATTACGTAAGAAAAATAAAATAATTTTATGTCTTTAATAACTACCGAATAATTATATAAGACTGAAAGTTTAATTTCAATTCAAGCTAAAACTTGAAATTAAAGTTGAAAAGTTCATTCACAGTTGAAAAATAACCTCTCATTTTGAGAAATCAAATTATTAACAATTATATTTAACTTCTTTTTTTTAATTACAGATCTATACTCAAGAAAATAACGATGAACTCTTTATGTCAATGAATATAATATGTTTTAATACAAGCAATAAAGTAATGTTTAGTTTAAAAGTATTTTGAGTCATTAATCATACACAAATTAATATTTTATTTCTGGAAAACGTTGATGTTTCAATAGTCATTTTATTGTTAATAATAAAAAAATCTATCAATGTAACTTTAATCTTTAATACCTTCATGATGAAATATATACAGAATATTATCTTATATATGATCATTCATTTCATTTTGGTTATTCAGTTATATAAAAATACGTATATAATTTCTAAGAACAGCTTAGTTACAAATAAAATTTAATAACATTTCCAAACAATTACCTTAGCTGAAGTGTTTCTATCATGAAAATTATTATTACAAGAAAAATGTAAACGATTGCCGCATTATACCATATAAATTCTTTGCAAAAAACCATGCATTATTGTCAGGTAAAATATTACTGGTTATATATCAGGTAGAAAAGAATAAAGACTAAATAAATAAAAGCCATTGTTTTCTAAAACTCCTGTCATTATATAAGAAAAATAAATTAATGTTATGTCTTTAATAACAACCGAATAATTATATTTGATCGAAAGTTTAATTTCAATTAAAGCTGAAACTTGAAATTAAAGTTGAAAGGTTCAATTAAAGTTGGAAAATACGCTTTTGTATGAGAAATCCAATAGTTCACAATTATGTTTAACTTCTTTTATATTTCAGATCTAGACTCTAGAATATTAGGATAAAATATTTACAGAAATTGGTATAAATTGTTTTAATAGAATCCATAATGTAATATTTATTTTAAAATTAATTTGTGATCATTGATCATATGTAAATTAATATTCTTTTTTCGGAAAACATTCATGTTTCAATGGTCATTTTATTGTTAATAATAATAAAAATATATTCTATCAACGTAAACTTTAATCTTTAACATCTGCATGATGAAATATATGCAGAAGATTATCTTATATCTGATCCTTCTTTTCATTTTGTTTATTCAGTTATCTTAAAATGCGTATAAGCTTTCTAAGAACAGCTTAGTTACAAATAAAATTTTAATATTTCCAAACAAAGGCCTCAGATGAAGTAGGTCTATGATGAAATTTGTTATTACAAGACAAATGTATAAGAATTCCGTATTATACCGTATAAACTCTTTGCAAGAAGCCGTGTATTATTGTCAGATAAAATATTATTGGTTATATTTCAGTTTATAAAAGAATAAAGACTAAATAAATAAAATAAACCAACATCCATGCTTTTCTAAATCTCCTTTCATTACATAAGAATAATAAATTAATAATTTACCATAATAACTACCGAATAATTGTATTAGAAAGAAAGCTTAATTCCAATTAAAGCTGAAAAATGAAATTAAATTTTAAAAGTTAAATTCAAGTTGAAAATTACCCCTATATTTTGAGAAATCCAATAACTAAAATTTATCTTTAACTTCCTTTTTTATTCTTTAGATTTATACTCTAGAAAATTATGATAAAATATTTTCAGAAATTGGTATAATTTGTTTTAATAGGAGCAATAATGTGATATTTATTTTAAAATTAATTTGTGCGTCCTTGACCATATATAAATTAATATTTTCTTTCTGGAAAACTTTCATGTTTCAATGGGGAAATTAGTGTTAATAATGATAAAATATTTCTTTAACATAAAATTTAATCTTTATCATTTAAATGAAGAAATATATACAGAAATATATACAGGCCATTTTGGATATTCAGTTATCTTAAAAAAATAAAATTTAAATTAAATGCACATAAATGGGGAAGAAATGGAGAAATATAAATAAAAGACATAATCTGTTAATTTTGATATTCAATTAGTAACGAGAAAAATATTTTGTAATAAGTGACAGTCTTGATGACACTGATTACTCTAATGCGAGAAGACAAAAAAATAATTTTTAAACCATTAACTTATCAGCGAAATATTCAAAAATTGAGAAAGAGAGAGAGCACAAAGAAATAGATCAAAATTTCCTCTTCCATAGCTGAATATTTTAAAACATCTTTCGCATATAAAGGTCTCGTACAAACTCATAAAGTCTCGCATGAATGAAATATGTTACTTATTTTTACTCGAGGATGGGGGGCTTCAAAATATGTTTCGCAATTTTAAAGTAGAATCGATTATCAATAATCTTTATTTTCTTGTAGTACATATTTCAAGAACTCTTTTATGAATCGAAGTTCAAAAGAAGAAGTATTAAAACAGGTTTAAAGCAATAGATTCACCTTTAGAATAAAGCAAGAAAAATATGCAAGAGAGTGTTCGTAGGGGTATATATCTATATCTATATCTATATATATATATATATATATATATATATATATATATATATATATATATATATATATATATATATATATATATATATATATATATATATATATATATATATATATATATATATATATATATATATATATATATATATATATATTATGTACAGATAGATAGATAGATAAGACATTTTCAATTCCTTCCAAGGTTTAATACACATATAAAATTTTAATTAATACCATTATCTGCTATATGCATTTTCTTATAATTATTTATATTTAAAATTATGTACTATTAAATTTAACATTTCAATTTCTATTTAGGAATTGAAACTTTATAAAATGATACTATAGCATTATATTTTTGAATATATATATATATATATATATATATATATATATATATATATATATATATATATATATATATATATATATATATATATATATATATATAATATTATAAAAATATATAATTTTATAATTTGTTTTTTAAATACTGTTGAAGAATTTTCTATTTTGATAGTTTTATTCTCTATGCTTTTTATCTCTTGCAATACATCCGAAACTGTTTTGTATTCAGTTTTAGTGGTCAAAATACTGATGTATGAAAGCTTATTAAAATATAGTTTAAAGATTGTTGGATGCAGCTATAGTCATCTAATACAGTGTTTTTGATATTTTATAATTGATGTAACATTAGCATTAATTTTGATGTGAAAATAATCTATTTGAATACTTTATCCTGATCTTCTTTACAACTTACAAAATAATTCCCAATTTTGAATGAAATTCTTTATATTTACAATTTAATAAAATACGAAGAAATATATTCAAATGCTATTGACTTTTATAAATCTTTCAGTGGATTTAATTACAAAAATATGTTACTAGTTAAGTATTTTTTTAAATGACAATATATTACAGAAACAAAATGTTTCAATGTAAAAACTTGTTTACCAGTAAACAGTGGAGAAATTAAATAGAATAGTGTCGCAATCTAGCTATATGTGTAAGTTACTCATCTGAGAGGTTTATTTGGATTCTAATTTCAATGTTTATTCAGTGTAACACCTAACTCTGGTTACCAAAACATATGCAAGTGTATACTTAAATATATATGTAAACTGTCAAAATATTCAGTAACTTCATTATGTAAAAAGCACTATGTATCTTAACAATGTTCATAAATCATTATCAGAACCTGCATCAGATCTCAAGCATAATGGATTCGAAATATATAACTTTAAAATAACTCTAGATATGTGATATATTTCCTTATAGCAATGTTCTACTCTCCTGAAATGAATACTTAACAATAAGTGTTTAGTTTACGCAATATTTAATTGACTACACATTTTCTCATGGATTTTCTTAAAGTTCTCCAATCCCGTTATTTTCAAACATTTATTGGTTTCCAAAATGACACGTGGGGAGTTTACAAACATATTTATCCAGATTCATTGTCACACAAATATGTTTAACCCATTAACGCCCAGCATCCTCTTTTGAGGACAGTCAAAAAATGGTTTGTAGAGTTTTTGTTTTCTTGAAATGATTCTTCCTTTTTGATGGAAATAGATATTATTCTTATGAATAATCTCCCAAGTTTTCAAATATGATCTTATCTATAATTTTGTCATTTCGATCGGCATTTGATGATTTTCAAGCTTAGATTAGGGACGTATTATGACCGGTATTCTGAACGTCAAAATCATAGCGAATAGCCATACCTGTAATAAGTCATCTCTTTTCAGTACTTTTCTCATATACGATAGCAAAGAAATCTCTTATCACGAAGTTTTCCCTTTTTTAAAGACATATTATTATGTTTTAAATTGACACCTCCTCACTAATGATGACTGGATGTCATATTTAAAGGTGTTTAACTTTCATATTTTGTTTTACTTCTATGTGTCTATAATAGCTTCTGTGTTAGGTATTTACTAATATATAGTCATCAGAAATATCCGGGGGATAATGGGTTAAAGAAATTTAAGATATGATTTTTAACTTTACTCTTAATATTATCAGAGTTTCTATTGATAAATAAATATTTTTCATGCAATGAGTAAGCAGCTCATTATTGTTATGTAATACACAAAAGAAAGTAAAGCTGGTCTTATATAACTATCATGAGACTATCATATATCATCAAGTAAGTGATTTAAAGCTGGTACAGATCGAAATTAAAATTTTTAGAAAGGCCTGATAACTCTAAATTATTTTCTTTAACATCGCATTTGTGTTTAAAATTACCTGTTTTTTGAGTTAATTAGTTCTGTTATACACACACACACACACACACACACACACACACACACACATATATATATATATATATATATATATATATATATATATATATATATATATATATATATATATATATATATATATATATATATATATATATATATATATATATATATTATATATATATATATATATATATATATATATATATATATATATATATATATATATATATACCAGGCTCTACTAAATGACATTTCCTGAGTACATTTTCATAGCTTTATTCAAATCTCGGAGCACACTACTCATCAATCATCTTCAATGGCGTCGCACATTGGCGCTTAAATTTTAACAAAGGCAGTCTTAGCTGCCTCGGTTAGCAACAGCTCTTTCTGAGGAATGTACACACTGCTCTCTGCTCTAGATTACTCTAACTGAACCGTATTTATGTGGCTAACTCATCACGCCGTGTCATTTCAAGTAATGAATCCCTGCTTAAAATCTTTTAAAATTAATCTACAATTTAAATCCTGGCAACTTTCCCCCCCCCTCCCCCTTGTACAAGAAGAAGGGCCCTTCCTGACTAGCAAGTCCTCAGAGGACCCTAAATTGTTTTGAAAAAGAATGTAATTAACTATTAATATTATAGAATTAATTAAGATTTAATCAACTTTGTATATGGGTATAGTGTAACCTTTTTCCATACAACGACCGTAATAACATCCATCGTATGGTTGACAATATGGTCAAGAGCTACTTTTGAACGTTTTGGAAAATCGTTCAATACTTCGAGGAAGTGAATCTATTAAATTTATTGTCTATAAATTACTCTTTATTTCGATTTATGTCGTATCTTGTAGAGGAAAATTTGAGCCACCAGTTGTGGCATATGTAAGCTTGTAATTGCTTTTCGAACTATCAGCTTTCTGTCTGGAAATCTCTCGTTCTAAAACATTATTATTCTTTTTTTATTCATGATTTCCAGTCAAGATTTTTTGGTGCATTTCTGCTGTAGAATACCTGAACATGTAGTACAGTGTAACAGATAAATTACGGGTGACGTAGATAATATAGGGTGATGATTAATTCATTTCAAAGAATATGTAATTTAGCGGTTCATCACCTGATGTATTAGAAGAATTCGTATTATCAGATTTATAAATTTTGATACAATTCCTGTCATCCTTTAAAATTATGGAACAGATGCATTATAGACGCCGGGCCCGTCTGCCATGTGTTTCTTTGGCAACAAATAATAAAAATCGTATTTGAAATATCGCCAAGTAAAAAAACAAGGCGGCGGTACGCGTTTTTCACAAATTATAGCATTATTATAGCACAATTTATAGATCGATTCACAATTTATAGCATTATTAAAATAAAATTAGCATAATAATTATCATTTTTTAAGTTATTTAAAAACTAAATAGCAGATTATTAATAAAATTTGTAGTATATATCAATACGGCATAAACACAATATATATCATTTAATAGTGTATATCATAATAAGCTCGACCCCCCGTTGTAATAAATAAAATGCAAAATAATTTTAATAAGAGACACACCAACTTACTTATCGCCCAAGACCGCCAAAAAATCGCCAAGTTTGGCGAAAATAAAACACGGCGTCTATAATGCATCTGTACCAAAATTATAACTCATAGTTATTTACGCATGTTATATATACCTTCATACACTTTCGTACACACACAGAACAACTATTTGTAGTATATCTTATTAAGATAAATTTTATTTTATTTACAAATAATAACAATATAGTGTCAGAAAATGATGATTATAAATCGTTTTCTTTTGCTCCTAAAATATTGAAACATAAACAAGTAAAAAAAAGCAGGTCATAATAACTGCCAAATGAATATATTGTGTACATAGTACCTAAAAAATACTGACTATTTAGGACAAAACCATAAATTGCAGTAAATTATCATAATTATATATCCTCACCTTGGAATCACTGGGCGTTAATTAGGATTGTAAATAGAGAGAATTGATCTGACTGCTATTGACGAATGTTAAATTGCAGAATTACACATTCGTCAATAGCAGATATTGTTGTCTAATTCTTGTTTATGTTTGTCGTTGAATCGAAAAAAACAGTGTCTTCATTGAAATTTCAAAAATCATCGTAAAGAGTTATGGTTATGCAGAATACATATATTCCCCAGCATTAAAAAACGCAATTAATTAAATGTTGTAAAATACTTTCCTTTTTTATTTTGATACGAATAAGAAGTATGCACTTACTGCAGGCAGAATCATATTGTGCACTTGCAATTATTTAATTCGTGGTTAAAATATATCTAATAATAATAGATTAAAAATGTGGGAATATCAATATATGAATATCGATTTAATGCAAGTCACTCACTATTCACATGGTTTGTTAGATAAATAAAATGAATGAATAGGTGTCAGATTTACAGCCAATAAATCTGTTTGATTTATGATTCGATTTTCTATCCCTTCGTATTTTTATCTGTTTATCTAATGATTTATTTCTAGATTTTTTTAAATACTACATTGACCCGTCACGTATTTTATTAGCTATTCTATACATTTTTTCTTTGTCGTAGAAGATATCCATAGAAAAATTACTGATATATTTGATTTAATACAGAGATAAATGTAAATAATTTATTATTGCTATATACTTTTATTACAAAATAGAAAGTACTAAATTTACAATAAAGCTGTAATTGACAGGTTATATTACTATCGTTTCTTTCTGTTTCATATACAGTGAATCTTCAAATAGCAATCGTTAAATACTTTCAAAAATGTCAATATATTTTGACAGAATTTTAAATATATCTATTATCTATTTTCATCAATTAGAATTAAATTTTATAATAAAAAATATACATAACACGAATGCAGGAAACATGAATCGCAATGAATCAATAGGGTAATTTGTTATATCATTGTATAAAAGGTTTTGTTTACATCGTTAGAAAACAACAATGAACTGCATATTATTATCTTTTTAGGTTTATGATATTTTAAGCATTTTAGATACGTTTGTCCATTTACATTAATAACTCTTCAAGGAAATAAAATAAATATGATTTTAAGTATAAGAAACATTTCCTAGTGTGGGTATTTTTTATAATAATATTTTTTTATGTAGTTCTAAAATTACCAATAAATGGATCATAAGAGTTTTTTCTCTTTTCAATTAAATACCTATATTTTTTTAAACATGACGTATTTAATCTTATTTTAAAATTTTTTCATTATCAAAATTTTATACTTAACCAAAAGAGTAAAATTATCTTAAGTTAGATTTTTTGAATTTTCTATCCATATTTCTATGAGTCTCATATTTTGAACCTAAATTATGTTAATATGAGAGATATATGTTTTTTTTAATTTTACAGTCAGTTAAATACTAAATTCTTTAAATTTTAAAATTTGGTTTGAGTTTTTGATATTTGATAACTTATATAAATTTAAACGTTAAAATTTCAGATAAGTATAATGTTTAAATTTCGTTTGATATAAAGATTTATTATTTAATATACATATATCAATACATGGATAAATATTTCAAAAGGTAATGTGTAATATTTAAATTTCATTTTCCAGTTGTTTTTGGTCCAAAAATGAAAAATTTTTTATGTATGTATTTTAGAAAAGAAAAATACATAATATGAATGATCAAACTAGTGCATTTTAAGAAAAGGTCTATTATCTTACATTTACATTTTCGGGATTATTGGCCTTTAAACAGAATGATTTACACATGTATTCGCGTATGCAACTGTAAAATCAGATTTAATGTATTACGGTTTAATCACTGTCTAACATGTAACTATAAAGCTGGCTTTTTTATTTTAGTAATGTATGCAATGCTTTATTTCCGATCAAAACTACAGAAATCATATTAGTGAAAATAAATAAGTTATCAACTTTAAATATAAGATTAGTGTTTCAAAATTACACAAATGTAAGATTACATTAAAATGAATGATTGTCATACTGTTATGAATTGTTAAGATAGTAGTTAAGTAAATAATTAAATGCTTTTAATTCAATCTCTTAATATTTTATATTTCATCATAAACCATTGTACAATTATTAGAAATAAATTTATTACTTTTATATTTATTCT
Source organism: Pardosa pseudoannulata (assembly GCA_032207245.1). Taxonomy (NCBI): domain Eukaryota; kingdom Metazoa; phylum Arthropoda; class Arachnida; order Araneae; family Lycosidae; genus Pardosa; species Pardosa pseudoannulata. Next base: position 108,985,782 of record CM063504.1, read on the forward strand.
TTATAATTTTTTATAAATATTATGTAAATATTTTTTTATTTATATAGATGATAGTATTATATAATTATATAGTGTATCCTATAAAATTTCACTTATTCCTAGCCATATAGTAGTTAGTCTCTGAAGGGTTATGTGTTAAACTTACAATTAAGGTTTGAATCATTTTCTACCTGTTTAATAGAGAGTAAAACTGTTTATCTTAAACTAACTTTCCACTTCTTGCGTTTGTTTCACATGCTACCAGTCACACTGAATTTAAAAATTTCGAATTAAAAGTAATTGCCCCACTGAGAAATATAATCATTCTGTTTGAGGTTCTTTTATAACTTTCATTAGAAGAGTTTGAGTACTGTACACATACATTTCATATTTCATTAAGTTAAAGTATTACTCAACAATAATTTGGGACATAAAGTCCCTTTTGTTTAGAAAACAATAAATATTTATTGGTAAATAATGTTAAATATATTGTATGTGTTTTGAACATTGTTCAAGATATGACTAATCATTAGTAATAAATTTATTACTTTTATATTTATTTTTTATAAATATTATGTAAATATTTATTTTATTTATATAGATGATAGTATTATATAATTATACAGTGTTTCCTATAAATTCTCACTTATTCCTAGCCATATAGTAGTTAGTCTCTTAAGGATTATGTATTAAACTTACAATTAAGGTTTGAATAATTTTCTACTTGTTTAATAGAGAGTAAAACTGTTTATCTTAAACCACTTGTTCCACTTGTTACATATGCTATCCCAAAAATTCGAATTAAAAGTAATTGCCCCACTGAGAAATATAATCATTCTCTTTGAGGTTCTTTTATACCGTTCATTACAAGAATTTGAGTACTGTACACATACATTGCATATTTCATTAACTTAAAGTATTGCTCAACAATAATTTGGGACATGATTTATCTTTTGTTTAGAAAACAATAAATATTTTCTGGAAAATAATGTTAAATATATTGTATGTGTTTTGAACATTGTTTAAGATGTGACTAAACATATTAAGTAAACTAGTTCTTAATTAACTTCTAGTCTTCATTCGATTATCTTAGGAATATTATGCATAAGAATAGAAATAGGAAGTGTAATTTTGCCTTTATTCATGTTGTTTGTCAGGCGTAAATATAACTTTATACATAATATATACCCTGAAATTTAAATATGCATTCCATATATTTCACAAAATAAAGATATTACGTAATTACAAATTTTGTCAGATATAAATATATTTCACTTAATCTCTCTTATTATTTCAATTGGAAATATATGAAATCTAGCAGGTTTAACTGTTAGTAAATAATTGAAATCTACAAAGTAAACTAACGTAACTATATTAGCTTATAGCCCGTCATATGTAGGGATCAGTAAAATTTTAAATTTTCTTGAACTGTAAAGTGTCCTACGAGGTTGTAAAAAAAATTTTGTTTTTGGCTGAGAATTATCTAGTACACGCTTAAAATTCGTTTATCT